>WEKX01018777.1:0-178053 GCA_013390025.1 Pitta sordida
AAAAAACCCAAAAAATATTATGAGTTATATACTAAGAGAGTGCATGTTGACTTCCACTATTTGTTTTATGTGTATTGTATAATAAAAGGATTCCAAGGCACACAAACCAGGAACCTCTGTGTGTGTGGTCCTGCAGGATCCAATCAGAATTTAAAAATAAAGCTTCACTTGTTTGGGAGAAGTAGTTGATTTTCCTGATGCATCATGAACAAAAGGAAGACTCCTAAAATTTTATGCTATAAAATGGGCGTGCAATCCTAAATGTCATTCCATGAAAGGACAGAAATTACTGGCAGTTATGGCAAGTATAAGGCAGGGAAGACTAGGAAGACAGGTAGTGCTTATGTGACAACTACAGCAAAGACCTGATCCTTGAACTGAAACCCAAAAAATCAATGTATAGCACATGAAAACGTGTTTGCATATAAACAGAGTGACTTAAAAAAAGCATTGCATCTACTTTGATCTTGGTACTGGTCATGAAGTAAATATTGTAAAGACATTTTGTATATCCAAAAAAAATTAAAAAGAAGAATTTTATTCTTAACATCCTTCTTAGTAAGGAGGCAGTTTAATAAAGATACAGAATACAATGATATCAAAATGAAACGTTGCTAAACTTTATCATGGCCAGAACCTATATCAAGATATCTACCTGTAGATAACCCCTTTAGTCAATTCATTACTACCATGGAACAAAAGATGAAGAAAGATTATTTGGTTTTTAAGCACAGAGGGAAGTGCTTCATACCGGAAAACAGGGAAGGCTTCTTTTCAGTGTCTAAGAAATTGAACTCTAAGGAGTCTCCTTCTGAAGATCAGGGCCTTTGATCTTACAGGCTGACTATATTATCAGAGGGATGGAGCAGCTCTGCTGGGAGGAAAGGCTGGAGATTTGAGATTGTTCAGTCTGGAGAAGAGAAGCTTTGGAGTGACCTAATTGTGACCTTCCAGGACCTGAAGGGAGTCCACAGGAAAGATGGAGAGAGACTATTCCCACGGGTCTGGAGTGAGAGAACAAGGGGGAATGGCTTCACACTGACAGAGGGTAGGGTTAGGTGGGACATTGGGAAGAAATTTTTTGCTGTGAGGGTGGTGAGGCCCTGGCACAGGTTGCCCAGAGAAGCTGTGGTTGCCCCATCCCTGGAAGTGTCCAAAGCCAGGCTGCCCGGGGCTTGGAGCAACCTGGGATAGTGGAAGATGTCCTTGGCCACAGGAGGAGGTTGGAACTAAATGATCTTTAAGGTTCCCTCCCACCCAAACATTCCATGATTCTCTTTTCCTACCACAGTGAAACCAACTACCAATCACACTTAGGTGGCCTAAAGAGGTTTTTTCTATAATCATATTGCAGGTGATGTAACCGTTTCAGCATTTTTCATATATTTAGAGTATGCAACACATGAAGATCAATTTAAAAATTAAGTAGTTCATAAAGCAGAACAAATATAGTCACTTTGCAGAACAAAAAGTATTCCTAACAATTTTTCTCCCTCCAGGAATCCTGAGTTTTTATCTGTTCAAATTGGAAACAGTCACATCAAAACTGATGGCACCCAGGAGCTAAATAAATACTCTTTTCTTTCCTTGTGCCCTTTTTAAAATTAAAGGAAGCAGATATGTTTACTGAAGACAAATTTCAGGTATAAGCTCTTAAGAATTCTGACAACTCAAATAGGACCAAACTCCTTGATGACACCCAGAGTCACATGTGTCACTGATACAGTGGAAAAGTCAAGTAACGTTTAAAGTCAACAATTAGCACGGATTTGAAGTGAGCAAAAACTGCACCTTTGTGAATCAAACCACTTCCAGTGTCACATTTGTTCTTTAGCTGAACTGCAGGGAACAAAGTGAAAGATTATATTGGTGAAATAATCACACACAGAATCACACACAGAATATTATGAGTTGGAAGGGACCCACAAGGATCATCTAGTCCAACTCACCAAATCCCATCATTCAGTTTTCCTGAGTATGGATGTGAATAGATTTACCAAAGTAAGAATCACTAATACATCGATTCTAATCTGATGTGTAAAAGGTACTTTTTTAATCTGTTAGCATCCTTGTCCTCCTTGGCACCCCTCCCTATTTTCGAATACTGGGAAATAAATTCATCTGACCATTGACTTCCTCCTGCAAAATTAAAAATATCCCAGTATAAGTTGCATCCTTTACCCTTTAACTTTTCAAAGGAGAAAATCCCCTCAATTTTCAGCTCTGTCTTTGAGACAAACCCCACTCAGAAGTGTCACATCTGTAGTAATTTATTCAGAACTCCAGAGACTTTCACAGTTATATTACACAGTGACTTCCTATGCTCTAAAATCTGTACTGACACTGCTTGTTCTTTCCTGGGAACCTGGTACAGTCCTTCTCTGTCCAAGCTGGAGGAAAGGATTGATGTGCTGAGCCCTCACATCTCCACACTTTGCAGATATGCAAAAGAGGGCAGGTACCTGCTTTAGTAAGAAACAATAAAGACAAGCTGCACTTGGTGACAGCTCCAGGTCCCTTCCAAACTTCTGACACACTCCCTGCTCTCCTGCCTGGCACAAAATTCTAATAAGCTAGAATCAGACAGTAAAACTCAGGAAAAAAGGAGCTGTGTACTCTGAAGAGACAAATAGAAGGAGGCAGAAAAACTGCTCCCCAAGAAAAACTGAGAGGAAGGAGAGATGGGGAAAATATGTCCATCACTGCTAGTCAGTGAAGCCATGCTGAGTGCAATAAACCACCAGTAACAGTTGTTATATACCAATTCAATATTATATATGTTGGTATATATTACTGTAAACCAATCCAAATTCAAAAGACATGAGATAAAGTAAAAGATATAAGATATTTAAGACAGTTACCTAAAAAATTTCAGTGCAAAAGAAATTCTCATGGTTGGGCAGACTCCAACAATATGAGATTTAACAAGTCTAAGTGCCGGGTTCTTCACTTTGGACACAACAACCCCATGCATCGCTATCGACTGGGGATGAGTGGCTGGAGAGTGGTGAAATGGAGAGGGATTTAGGAGTAATGATCGACAGAAAACTCAATATGAGCCANAATTAGTACTATTCAGAAGAGATGCAAAAAAAAGGAGAAGAGAATCATCTTTCTTTTCTTACAGATTTCCTTTTGTTAGGTTTTGGGATTTTTAGGTGGTTTTGTTTGGTCAAAAACTGCTGTGTTTGATTAAAAGTGAATATGTTATGCCTGGAAAGAAACTGGCAATCAGAAATAGTAACTACAAAAAGCAAAATGAAATTACCAAATTTTTTTGCTAAGGGATGGCAAGTCCTCCATTTGCCTTGGAAAATTTTTTTAGCAATAAATGCCAATGCCTTCCCCTTCATTCCTATGTTCTGAAATAAAAATATCTTGGTGTTAGATGTTGTTCTTGGGTGAAGAACAATGACTCTCTAATTGACATTTTAGTTGGTTCCTGTAAGTTGAAACTAAATCCTAGAACTTGAAACTAAGCTCTAGCAGTTGATTAACAATAAACTCAATTTATCTGATTTGCTTTCTCCACTCTGTGGATATTCTCCTTAGTGAGAGCTGACAAAACAGTAGGAATCTCCTCCAGGAACAACCTCCAGGCCTGCTGCATGAATTAACTCGGCAGCAGGTGCTCAGCAGGAGAGGGGACAATCACTTTCCACTCATCTTTCCAATTAACCCACTGATCTTTCATTATAGTGCTGTTCAGGTTATTTATTTATTCATGTTACTTTTAGCAAAACAAGGAAAATTACATGCAGAAAAAACCCCAAACCTCTCAGTTAATAAAGCTCTGAGGTGAGTGCCACAGGCAAAGGAAGTGTTTACCTGCAGTCACTGAGGTATATTCAGGAAGTCGTTTACTTTCTCCGTCAATATGAGTCTCCCTGAATTCTGCACCCTTTTATGTGGGGAAGGGGCTGAAGAAGTTCATGGAAACGCCTGAGTCCTATGAAATGCCCTCACTCTGGTGATGTTCCAGCTACCCAGGATGGACTAGGAGCTGTCCTGCTCGCCTGAGAAATCCTGCAAAGTCTTAGTAACTGTCTCAGCATCAGTGTCAGAGTAACACAACTCTGGCAATAAACAGCTACAGTTCAGATCTGAAGCTCATTTTTCCCTCTTTTAAACATGAAACCAAGATAGTCACTCAGTTCACTGGCTGTCTCTCAGCTTCTGAAGTTTACAAGCAGGTTTTTGAAACAACCACAGAAGAGACTGTTTGGGGAATATTTCCCTCACAGCTGGAACAAAGAATGACAATGCAGAAGGTCTTTACAAGAAGTGCAGTGTGATTTCTAGACAAAAGCAGTTTGAATAATCACCATTACCACAGGGGCAAGTGCTTCCTGCGGATTCACTAGCTGTCCTCAAGACCCCCAGATCTCTTTTGAGGCTCTCGGATGAAAGATTTGGAGGAAGTGTAAATGTAATAATTTTAATAAAGGTTACTTCTGAATTTCCCGGATATGAGTGATGTTAATGGCATTGACATCAATGGGGATGTGAAATTAGTAAGGCAGGAGTCATTTCTTCCTCTCACACTTTGTACAAGAATGCATGTTGCAATTTTAAGTCAGACATAAAATAATAGATCAAAAGTAAAACTCAGAACCAGTCAGGTTGCATGCAAGTGCCATTTTCTCTGCACATATTATTGCAAGTCTTTAATTCCCTCATGGTTTCTAATACGTGGAGATCAGTAGACTTCCCTGCTGCGTAACCTTACACCTACATAACCCTCCCTGTCTTTCTTTTTCTATCCCTTTTATAACATTCCCAGAAAGATCAAATAATTAATGGTATTAAGGACTTTGTGGTAGAAGTTGTTATCTATGCTGGATATATTACTTATGTGAAGAACAAATTTTAATTGGAAACTTTACAGCTGGAAACCCCAGAATGACAGGAATATATATTTTTTCATGTTTATTAGAGCTATGTTTTAGTGTACAGTTTTTAAACCTAAAACTGCAAAACAGAGTCCTTTGACACAAGTAGAATAGCAGTAAAAATATCCTTATTGTGACACTCCCGGCTTTTTTTGACAATGAAAAGACAAGGCCAGCTCATTAATTTCTTCTTTTTGTTCATAAGTGGCATCTATACTTACATTAAAAAAAAATCAACCTTGAAATAGCTGAGCAATTAAGTTATTATCATCAAGGTTTCAATGGAATCTACCAAAAAGCAGACAGAAAACCAGAACATATGACATTCTAAGAAATGTTGGCTCTACAACATTTAACAACATCTGCAAATGCACTGGAAGAGAACATTCAAGGGAATGCTCAGATGCCATTTCAGCCCTTTGCAAAACTATTAATTAATTTATGTGCCTCTTGTAATAGTTGCTATTCAGTACTGGAGTCCTTACAATGTCAAGCACAGATTTTTAAAAGATCTGTAGTAATACTGGTATTTTTGTTTGTCTTCAGAATTCAAACCTAATGACAGAAACGGTGGAATACAGGGAAGATTCCAACCCTCATTCTAGAGCCAGGCAACTGATAAAGTTATCAGAATACACAGAGGTCTCTCAAAAAGTCTCTCTATACACTCATGAGCTCTAAGCCATACCTTAACAATTGTCCTTTTGAATATTTTCTCAACAATACTTTTTTTCTATGAAAAGATTCACAAGTAATACATATTTACATTGGTAGGATTGCACTGCAGAAACAAACCCAACAAGTCACCACGCTCAGTCCCACACACGACATCTCTCTGTCAACTAAACTGCTTTGAAATATTTTTTTTTTTTAAATCTTGGTGATTACAAAATCCCTGGGAAGGAATAGCCATGACCAGCTTTCCGTTCTAGCACAAGAACCACAAGTAGCAACTCAAAGCATACCCTCACCCATGTTCACCTTGTAAAAGAACACTTCACACACAGGCCCTGAGCTGAAAAACTGATTTACGTGTTTCAGACACCACTTTAGTACAAGTTGGAACAGTCAGTTTCCTGCTTCCAAAAAAATACTGTTTAAATGCTTTATGAGAAACACCCATTTAAGACAGTTGTTTGTTTTTTTTTCATTTCTGCCTTAGGTTGAAACACTTTTTAAAGGAATATTTGATTAAAAGAGAACAACTGGGAGTTCGTGTGTTATAAACTTGCCAATTGTTAGTAACGGAAAAAATAATCTATTTGTTCATTAGTATTACTATAACAATTTTGTTTCATGATTAAACTTAGTGTTTTCAACGTGGGGGTATTTATGCTCATCAGAGACATTTCATCAGAACTTATATACGTATGTATGTTAACGTGTAGTATTTTACCCATGTATTACGCCTTCTTTGGTGGCTGTCTCAAAAAAAATTCTGTTCTTGTAAACAGCAGTTTACAAAAAAAAAAAAAGACCCCTTGTCTAATCTGTATAGTAAAGGCACACATGTTCTATTCAAGTACAAGGCTTACAAAATAATGTGAAAATAAAAAGAGACCATTTGATAGTATATTTTTTTCTGATTTATGATGGCCAAACCATATGGGCACTGAAGCATCCACAGGTATTTCAAACTGACCTGCTTTTCATGAATGTCAAAAATTTGTGATGTCTTCAGAAAAGCAGATTGATGACTGCTATCAAATTTGATAGCAGACATCAGGTTCAAAAGAAAAAAGTTTTTGTGCTGTAAAAATTCAGCTGACTGATCAAACTGTCTCTCCTGCACCATAACAAGCTGCATGTCATACTGACATCCTTAACGGGCATTCACAAATCATTCCTGTGATAAAATAACAAACACCTGAACTAATTTATTTTTTCCCTAGGGAACTGGAATTTCTCTTATCCCTTAAAACACATACCAAAAAAAAACCAAACCAAGAAAAGTATTTCATGGGAGAAAATATATTTATAGAGGAATAATTGGAAAATGTTACATATTTTGTAGCTTCAATTACTTTTTTCCCACTTTACCAGTTGGCCTTAATAATAATAATAAATGCCAGAATTGAAATGCTGAATCAACTAATGAAAAACAAACCCAAAACATATTTCCATGTATTCCTTTGCAGAAATAAAAAGCACTGCTGGCAATTTCGAATCCCGAGCCAAGTAATATTTGATCATGTATACATCATTGTCATATGTTAAAATTTCTTGGGAATGAGAATAATCATGTTAGTACTACTGTGTGATACAGAACTTGTAGTAAATAAATCCTTGACAGAAGGAAAAAAAAAGCCAGACAAATTAACAGCAAAGTGACGATGAATAAGCATTTCCCCCTACCTTTTTCCTTTGAAAAATGTGAACTTTAGATAATAGTCTGTATAATTGCTACTTCTATTCCTTTGGAAAAGTCTGAACTTTAGATAATTGTCTCTTAAGTATTCTAAAACTTTCCTTTGACCTTTAGGCCAGCAGAGCTATAATCAAACATAACTATATGGTCACTGCAGTTTAGCAGCGACTCTTGTATTTTGTACCTTGTTTTTTTACTCATTGAAGAAAGGATAGACATTCCCTGCTGAAGAAATAATGATGTAGAGGCACAAGTTGAGAATGAAATAATACTGATTTCACTGTTAATGGGGTAGAGAAATAATGTGGACGTAATCTCTTACTCTCTCTTTTTAATTTACTTTGTAATGGCAAGTCAAACCAGGAAACTTGAAGCTCTGGGTCTGTTTAAGCTCCAGAGTTCCAGTGTTGTCTGAACTGCACCCAACACCTGATTGAATCTCACCTCTGTCCATTTATCTCTTCCAAACTGACACTCCCATACTCTGAAGTAAATCCAGCCCAGTGAAGGTGTAAAATATGCTCAAACAGCACTGGCTTTTGCCTCTCGTTTTTCTCTTCTGTATTCAACAAGCCAGTCACAAACTTGTTTACTAATAATCCCATTGCTTTGACATGCTTTACTTTATTCGGATCACATCACTACATGGCATGTGCATTGAATGTTACAGCTGTAAAGTGTAAGAATTAATGCAAGTTGCCAAGCTCTGGTTTAGAAAGAGAGATGAAATGGCTGTCAAATGTGCTCAGCATTAAAAATACATTATTAACACAGCAATTTGCATAGACTGATGGATCATTTTTGAAATCTACATATTCTAGTTAATTCTATTCTCTTGTTATTTTAACCAAAATTTTTCAGAAAGTAATACTGTGTTTTACAATGCTTTGATAAAATAATGGCTATATTTTGCATTTGAACCAAGAACTTTCCAGTACTGTACTACCCAATTCCCCCCAAAATCTGCAAAGATAAATTAAAAAGCCAAAATGCCCCAAGGCATTGCCATCTGTTTTTCTCTTGAGGGATAATGGATTCTCATGCTTTCTATGAATGTGTACTCACAAATGCAATGTGGGAGGTGAAGCCGTTGACAGAGAGGTGTCTGAGCCCCTCAGGTTGCTGTGAGATGTACAGCTTTACACATCACATTGACTCGGGGCTCTCTTATGTGTAGAGCTAAATCTCCACCAACTCAATGAAATTCATAGTTCTTTTGGTAGGTGATGGAAAAGTTCCAAGAATTCCATCACACGTTCCTCTCCCTCCTCATTTTACACACACCCTTCAGTTCTTACTTCAGTGACTTCCAGGGTCTGGAAAAGTTCAGAGTCTTCATGACTATGAAGACAATCACAGATGTTTGAATCTTTCTTTCTAGAATGTGAACTATGAGTATCATAGTAAGAAACATAAACCTTCAGTAGGAACCTTTTGAATTTTAAATAGGATGTATTATTGGCATTTAGGTAACTTAACATCCACTTCTCCATGCTCTGATAGTTGCCTTTTTCATTCCAATACTGTATGGAACAAATACATACACATGGTAAGGATTTAAAACAATTTACTGGTAGATCATATAACAGACCTTAAAACTAAATGTGGAATTAGACCCATCAACCATATTGAAGTTCTGTTATAACAGTAGAGTTAAATTCAAGCCATATCAGTGTATTTCTATTATGTTACTTTTGTCATAATGTTCACTTTGAAATACAGTGGCAAAAAGCAACCACCAGACTATAAAAATATCAACCAGCATTTATTGGAGTGCTGCCTATTTGTACTGGTGTAATAAAGGTCTTGTCAGCACTTCCATTACAAAATGCCAATTTTCAGAGGTTTATAACTCTGACATATCAACTGACTATGAGAAGAAATTTAGAATGTGTCCTCTCTGCCAAAGAATATTGAAAGTTAAACACAACTTATACTGGTTGGGGCATTTTTAGTCAGAAAACAAATTAAAAACCATTTTGACTTAACATTTTCTTGAGCTGGTGCCACTGAAGAAAAAAGCCACTGGCTTTGATTTTAAAAAGTGCCAGATTCCACAGTTCTTATATGTGCAGAACTCCCTTTAACTTCACTGAGAATAATTTCTGTGAGAGAACTGAAAGAAGTGCCATTATACATTTTTGTAAATGTCATCAAGAGTTATATTAGCTTTTTGTAATTTGAAAGACTGAAATGCTGTGGCATAACATTGCCCCTGGGCATGCAGGCAGCATGATAATGACTTTTGGAAGACATTCTGATATGCAGATTACATATAACAAAAACAATTTGTTATCATCAGGCCATTAATGGCAGTAATTTATACCTCTGTCTTACACCCAAAGTATACACATAATGTCTTATTATATGCACACCTCTCTCCGAGGACGTGTCTCCTATGGTGAAGACTAATGGCTGTTTGGAATGCAGGGAAGAGCAAAAGGCATCCACAGAAGGAATTTCAGTAAAAAACAATCCCAAACCCCCATCTATAGGGTGGAATAGATTGTATAAAGTTTTCAAATGAAACATTCCAGATACTCTTGGGAACGTTTCTGCACAACATGCAAACATTACACAGAGAAAACCTGGCATAGACAGAAGTTCCTAACTAGGATACACAGCTGGATTATCGAGAATAAATGCATGAATGCAAAAATATCTGAATTTCAACTTCAGGACAAGGACATACTGCAAGATCCTAAATTTGCTACATACATTGTGTGACACAACACAACTGGGAAAGAAGGAGGAGCCAAGGAAAGATGTCAACATTCGAATTCTGCCTCAAGACTGTCGGGATATTTCAAAGTCAGTGCCAATATTGGTAAATATCTGCAAATTACAGCCCCAGCTCAGGAGGTGGTGTAGAGTTCTCATTGAATCACAGAATGATGAAGGTTGGAAGGTCATCTGGCCACCCTCTGCTCAAGCAAGCTACCTAGAGACCTTGACCAAGTGGCTTTCGAGTATCCCCAAGGATGAAGGTTCACAAACAGTTACATGTTTGTTATTCGGTACTGAAATATAACTGCCACAAAACAAAAGACATCTTATTCATTCCTCCTCTTCGTACCAACCAGAAAAGTTCTGAGTATCTAATATCTAAATATCTAATGTATCTGTATGCTAAGAGAACACCCTGCAGATCACAGTGAAATGGTTCCTTGTCTTCTAATTTGTGAGGAAGACTCTGGTAAATCAGAAGCTGTACATAAATACAAAGTACAAAGCCATAATACGAGGCACAATCGTGTATAAACATTACAAGAGATGGTAAATCTACTGGCAAAGGAAAATACATCTCAATATGCCAAAAAGACCTCCATGATCATGAAGAAAAAACATATATTCAAAACGGCCAGCAGAAAAAAACCCCAACAGATACTTTGAGAAAGTTATATTTCCTTACTGGAGAAAAGAAAATAAATGAAAAAAGATTTAAGAAAAACAATTTTAGTCTAGAAAAAGCTTGGTTCTGCATACAAAGTTTTGAAGCAAGTGGTTCTGCTAGACAGACTATATTAAGAACTCCATAAAGTTTATACCAACTACATCTTTTAGCCTTTCTTTTATATGCATATATATATATATTTGATCTTTTTTTTAACAACTTCTTTTCTGCGACAATGTGGGATTGAAAAGGTCATAGAAGGAGATATACAGTACAGAGCCCAAAATACCTTCCTCAGTATTTAGTATCAAAGATACAACAATGCCTTGGCTACAGTTGCATTAGACTGAGCTTCACATTTCCTTTCCTGAGCTGTCAGTTCATTTCCACATATTTTCAGAAGAATCCAAAGCCAGCCCTTAAAGCACTCTGGAAAATCTCAGTCCTTCCCAACCCATAGGGAACTGCTCTGAGCTCTGTAGTATATTCATAGCGCAACAACAGCACAGTGACTAAGTGACTTGTCCAAATTCATACAGGAAACCCGAACCAAGCTATACAAAACTGTTCTGAACTCCAGAACAATCTCTCAATCAAAAAGCCATCACTCCTGGAGAGTGCTCTGAGATCACAAGGTCTTAATCTTTGTAGGGGGTAACACTGCATAGTTTACAGAAGGGTCATATATAATGGATGAAAATGTTATAAAAAGTGACATGACAGAGCTAAGCAAGGTTAGAGAGTGACAAGTTCAAAAAGGCTACATGAAGCAGTTTTATTTTATTTTTTATTATTTCCTATAACCTAGATTTTAGCTTCAATTTTAGGTTGGCCTGAATGAACATTTCCGAAAAACAGAAACCCTGAAAGATTTATGTGTTTTTAGGAAAACAATGTGAAAATGTTAAGTCATTTATTGCACTCTGAAAATTCAAAAAGAAGAAAAAATTCAGTCTTCATGTTCAAGAAGGATAGCATTCTTAGAACAGAAAGAGTATTTTCATCACTATCCAGTGATTACTGATGGTGCTCCTATTATGGTTTATGACTTCAATACCAACCACAACTGACATTATAATTCGACAGAGAGGCCTCTATTCCTGACTTCTCTCTTATTTTACAATCACACGTATAAAAAAAGCCCAAAACTACAGTGACATAGTTGGTGCTCAAGAATCTACATAGCCCTTAGTCTACAGCTAAAGTGAAGTTTGCTTGTTTGAACCCAGTTAGTTAGGTCAGGCTTGCATGATCTGACTTTGCACTCTTCATACGACCAGACAGCTACCACTGCTTTAGTGATTCCTCGGAATCTTGCTCCACATCCATCCACATTACCTTCAGAGGACCCCACCAGCTCTTCCTCTTCAACACCATCAAGCAGACATCTGGTCCTTTTCTTCAAGTTCTATTTATCTCTCCCTAACAAGCTGGCTTATTATCTCACTTCAAACAGGGACCCATCTTCACTCCCTCTCTAATCAGCACTGATTACCAAGTGTGCACATCCTATCATTTTAGGATATGCAAACTCTCTCCCCAGACTAGACAGGTCAACTTATGCCTTTCATTTATTATCTGTATTTGGCTCCCTATGTAAGATCTCTGCCTTCAGTAAAATCATGCACTTTACACCTTTTCTGTACTCTGAATGCAGTGCCTTCTAGGCATATTTATTATATAAATATCACATGCTAATAATTACATAAATATATCACTAATTACTGGATGCTTGCCAAATAAAAGACATCCTAATGAGATAGAATTAGACAAAGATCAACAAAATGACATATTTTACAAAAACGTCGCCCATAGACATTACAAAATGAGGAGTTGATGAGAAAATTACCTCAGTGGTACAAAACCCCCACAAAACCAGACAACAAAAACAAAACAACAACAAAAACACCCCCAACAAAAATCCCCTAATCAACAGAATAAAAGCTTTATCTCAGAGTCACAGAATATTCTGAGTTGGAAGGGACCCACAAAGATCACATCATAATCAATGCAATGGTCACCTCAGAGGAAGAATGGTTATGATTCCAATAGTAACTTCTTCCTGTGCACACCACTTGTGGAATTAGTTCAAAACAGGATGCAAATTAGAACATGATCTTAGTCTTTTTAATTCACTTTATAATGTCAGTTGTGTAATAGATTATCAGATAAGCCTTGGGGCTAAGTGTAAAAAATTAATACCTTCTATTTTAATGGAGGAACTATGTGCAAATATTCTGATATAATGACAAAGATTTTTGATAATCAAAGGAAAATTCAACAGTTTATATGTGATAATTCCTGCTTAAATTGTTTTCATTTTTAGTGTGTTTAGATTTTTACTCCAGTAGAATGTTGATGTTCTTGTATTCCTTACTACAACTGAAAGTTTAAAATGAGACTCCTATCTAATTTTTCATTAATTGACAAAAGTGCAATTAGAGCAAGTAATAAGCTGTTATCCCCCCTCAATAGTCTGTATTTAGCATATGACAAAGAAATATTCCCTAGAGAGCAACAAATAAAATAATAATAACAATAATCTAAACAAAACCATGTGCTATATTTACCAATCAGATACTTAGAGAAAAAAAATCCAAATATTAAAAAAAAATCTAACAGATGAAAAGAGAGGGAGGCTTTTAAGATGCAATATGACTGTCAGATAATAAATATATTAAGGTGGTGAAGGCGCAGAGCCCTCCCAGGACCTTCAGCCCCAGGACAACATTTCTCCTGCCTGGGGAAATTGTTTCTTGCAGAAAACATGGAGGAATTAGATGCACCCTGGAGTGGTACTTTGACAGAAATTTCTTAACATACTTCCAGAAGGTAGTTTATTAGAATTTATCTCCAAATATTATGTACCCCCATAACTATAAATGCTATAATGAAATACCATTCAAATCCTAGAATATAATAATCATGGATGCTGTTAGTTTTAAAGGAGTTATGTCTTTAGAGCACTTAGGTAACCTTGCAAAATTAAAAGCCTGCTGGAGCAATGTTTCACAGAATCCCAGGATGGGTCAGGCTGGAACGGACCACAGTGGCTCATGTGGTTCCACCTCCTGCTCCAGCAGGGTCATCCCAGAGCACTTGGCACAGGATTGTGTCCAAAGGGGTCTGGAATATCCCCAGGGAGGGAGACTCCCCCTGCTCTCTGTTCAACCTGTTCAGTGCTGGGTCACTGCCAGCCAAGAAGTTCTTCCTCATGTCCAGGAGGAACTTCCTGGGCCTCAGTTCCAGCCCACTGATAAATTCCATGGAGCTGGTGCTGCAGATCTTACTGTTAAGAAGTTCTATATTCATAAAGAAAAAGTTCTTCTCCCTAAGCAGTACAGTTTTGAGACTCTGATTTAATGTATATTTCCCCTGTTACTAATGTATATTTCCCCTGAAATTAAGTCACACTGAAGATTCAATTTGCTCTTCTCTGCTGTTTCTTTCATCCATGTTCCACATTAGCAATAAAATAGATAGATTTTCCTTCTAATTTACTGACCAGATTATTTTCCTCCTCTGTTTTGTTTTCTTAACCTTTTATCCCATCATTCGTCTTTTAAAGTCATGGCAGTGCTGCTCACTTTTCTTTAGTTTTATTATGAAATTAATGAAATAAACTGGAAAAAGAGAGCTAAGTACATTCCACTACTGAGCTTGATGAAACTCCTGCAGCAGGAGAATTCACAGCTGTCCAATCCATTCCCTCCTCATGAGTAAGCGCTGTCATACATATGGTGCACAACACTGACCTCAGATCTTTTCCACTCAGATTGCATCTGGTTCTCAATTAGTTTGATTTATAAAATGAAACATAATTGGCGCCTTGGCAACATAATGTTGCTAGCAGCACAAATAATGAATTAAGAATGAGTGAAGTAAAAGTCTCTTTGGTCATGTATGCATAATATATTGTATTATCCTGTGTTTCAGCACTCACATTTGGTGCTGTTTTGGGCTGGGTCATGTTTACATTAATGCCTGGAAATAACTATGTAATTGTGGTTGATTGAAATGACTGAAAAAAGGCGCTTTTTCAAAGGATGTGATGCTGTGGAAATCAGTCTTATTTTCCAACATGCAGATACAACTCTTCTTGTGAAAGTTTGCATTTGTGAGGCATGGGAAAGAATTGTCACCCCAGAGCTGAACTAAACCAGGATGGAAAGGTTAAACAATACTTGGAGCAGAAACGCCCCCAAGAGAAACACTTTGCCAGCTGCAAAAATGTAGAAAGTACAGAGGTGTTGGGGAACACAGCAAAGCTGAGGAAGAGCCTGGAGATGCCTGGAAGAGGACAATGAGCTTACCAGATGGCCCCTCCTTGCTGCTTCTCTCATCAGCTTGGCCTGTCCAGTCGAATGAAGACTTGATGACTCACATCTGGCTTAGGGCGGAGTAGGGAGGGAATCTGTCTGGAGTCCTGCATCCTGAATACAGGAGAGGAGTGAATAAGGTTTCAGAACAGACAGAATGGTCAAAGCGTGGAGAAGTGTGGTAGCTGAGTCAGCCTTCCAAGAGTTGATTCTACCTTTGTCTTTCAGCTACAGCAGCTCTGTGCACCAAGAAGGATTCATCCCTTTAGCCTATCGAAGTGGTGAAAAGCACATAACCAGAGTAAGAAGGTGTAAATCATCCAGAGAAGGCTAAAAAGTACGTTTGCAGAGGAACTGCACTTAGTCTTCTTCTATTTTGTGGTTCTAATTAGAAGAGAATCCAGAAAGAGCAGTGATCTGCATGCAAGAAGGAGGATGGCAAAGACAGCAGAAGCAGGTGTCAGTGAAGGAAGTGGCACACAAAGGATTAGAGTGGAAAAATGCTGGCTCTCCATGTACATTAATGTAATCACTTCAGAAAGCAACATCACATCCTTCTCTGCCGGGGAAGTTGTTTCAAACAGCGCTCAATTGATATCCAACATCAAGGAAAAACATAACATCGGGGAATAACAGAACGGAGTTGATAGTGATGAGGAAGAAAGGGGGAAGGGAAGCAGAAAGTTACGAGCAGAAACATGTATATTGAGAATATTTTCACAAGCATTCTCAGACTAGATGGGACTAACACTACTGTACCATGGAAAAGTGTAGGAATAGCAGAAAGGAGTCGGTTGTATCACTGCAACTGCAATGTGAAATCATACAGTGAAAATGGAAATGTGTTCAGAGCCTGACAAGACAGAACTTCTGAGAATTGCTGGAATGTATTGGGGGCCCTTGGTAATAATATCATTAACTTGAAATTCTACCAGTCTTTTAGAATTTGAGAATAGTCTAAAGATCTAGAGCACCAACTGCCCCCTCACGTATGGTATCACTTTGTCACTGGCAGAAAGGGCTCCTCTTTTTGAGTCTTTAAACACAGTGAATTATTTCTCAGGATGATACTACATCTTAGAATTGTCACATATGTAAATAAGAAAATTGATTATTTTTCTTACAAAGGATGATCTAGCATAGTTTCTGATCCAAAGCAGTTTCAATCAGGGGAATTGTCTGAGGACCAAGGATAAAGGAACTTGAGTACAATAAATAAGATATTGCATTTCCTCAGTTATAAAAATTAATTATTTCAGGGACTTGACACCATCCAACTCCCAACCACTCACTCCTGTCAAAATATTTGCACTGGTTAAACACCACTTCTTGCATATTAATTGAGGGGAAGGTGGAATCAGTCCCTTCCTTTTCAGGTTGTGGTGTCCCTGCCTGACTGATTCAAGAGTAAGAGAGGTGAAGCAGTGCAGGGTCCTCTTGTCACCACACAGCCACAGCATGATCCTTACACCTTTTCCAGCACACAGACCAAGGCACACGAGACATTATTCTCAGCAGATTAGTATAATTTGCAGACAATAAGTAGAATGTGGTAGTCCAAACCTGGAGATCACATTTTGGTTTTAACCAAGAATGGAAAGTATACCTACAAAATATAATTAAGAACTCTCTGACATAAGATTTAATGCCTAAATCCACAGAACTACAATGTTTCGTGGAGCTTATCTACTTTAACTATCACAACATTTGTTTTGAGAATACTTAGACTTTCCTACCCATCAAAATATCAACATCTTGATGGTTTGTTTTAATTTCCATATCTTACAATTTCTAACAAAAGCACACAATCTTTCAACTACATTAAAAAGGAAATATTCCAATAATTTTATATTAGCAATCTCATTATTAACTTTACCATTCATAAAAAAAAATCAATAAACTGGGATTCTTTTGGCATGCACAGGTTATAAAAATGTTGAACTTTGCTATTTAAACAACTCCAGTTTAAATGCCATGCTGAGAAAAAGATTGATAGTATGATATTTATAATACATTTTTCACACTATGAACACTCCTGGAGAAACATGATGTGTGCCTGTGGATGGCAGATTCTGACACAGAAGTGCCAGATTATAGGTTAGATTGTGGGGTTTATTTTTTAATACATTGCAATACTTTATTTTTACTTCTTCCTTCACACTGATTGCACCTTGCTAAGTAAGTAGTCCTCATGATTTCTGGTGACAAACCTATATCTGTTAAGAGAGATGTTGACCAATGCTGTTTCTTGGATTATACAGCATATTCCTTTACATCTCCTAGAGCTTATTCCATACCATTAATATCGACAGACAAGGTAGAAAAATATTTATAAGTTGCAAGACATCTCTGAGAACATCTCTTAATTTCAGTTTTCAAGCAAACCAATAACAAGGTTGTGATTTGCTATGGTTTAGTTTTGTGCTTTGAAAGTCTAATTATTTATATATAAAAGAAATGAGGATGATAATTAAATACATTAGAAATACATAAGCATGTGTTTCCCCTCCAGAAGTGCCATTGTGAAACCCCCTCTGGCATGTGGCAGCTGGGCCTCAAAGTTTCCCAAGGCTCTTAAAAAAATGCATAAAACTGCAAAAATGTGTGAGGATGTACAGCTCATATCGAAGGGACCATATGGGTGCCGTTATTCTGGATGTTCATTGTACATCCATCAAAAAATGATGGGTTTAATGATGTCCTGGCTAAGGCAATTTGTACCTGAGGTCAGTGGGTTAACTTTGAAATTGGGCAAAGTAGAGGGAGGGCAGTGAAAGAGCAGTGCCACCTCTGAGCTCTCAGAGGAATAGATTTGGAAGGAAAACTCAATCAAAAACACAGAAGGAGCTTTAGCTGGCAGCTGAGACAATGGCAGAGTGACTTATCCAGAAATTCCAAAAGAAACTGATTCAGGAAAAGATTTATTTTAATACGAAAGTTGTTCTGATGGGAACAAAAGACACCCTCCAGGTATGCAGTTGACAGATTGTGCTAAAAATATTTTCATGAAAAAAGATGTGGAAAAAAAAAATCTAGTTTTTATTGTATTAAACCCACGATGACACAGAAGTACTTTCAACAAGAAAAAACCCAACAAACCGCTGATAATTTCCTTTGGTCATTTGGGATACCTAAAAGAGAGCTTGCACGTAATTGCCTTCCCCAGCTATTGTGAAATAACTTAGAAATATTTGTTTATTAATGGTAAAGAGTTGATAAGAAATAGAAAATATTAAAACAAGCAGTAGTGTGCAAAGGCATGGAAGCCAGTGACAGGTGATAATATCAGTCTATGTCCTTTTAAATACATGACACAGTGCCTTCACTTTCAAGGCAGCACAAAGAGGACATAAATGACATATTAAACTTGCTAGATGGAAAGAGCAGAAGAAATGGACATTTAAACATGAAACTCTTGGAGCTGTTTGAGGCATAGGTATGAGAGAATAAGCATGGCTAAGAATAAATATTAAGTTTGTTAGAGAGAACTAGCAGAAATAAATTTGGACGAAATTCAGAGCTCAACTGACCAGATGGACAAGGAATAATTTGGTGAGAGGAGAAGTTGATTGTTTATGATCACCCACTGCAAGCCAAATGAGGCTCCTGGACTTCTGCAGAAATATGAGCTCATGCCATTAAGATTCTAAACCCAAAGTTAAGCTCTGCCCACGGCCCAGGCAATCTGTGGCTGCTTCTGCTACATAGGCCCCAGTAAAGTGTGGAATGTCCCATGGATACAGCAAAGATGCCCCATTTCATGGTCAGAAGTATTATTATGTCCACAGGCAGCGTAGATGTTTGCTTTGAGGTTTATTCCATTAGTGCACAGAATCTGGCATCAGAAAAATGGAACAGCAATGGAAACATCGTGTGGGAAAAACTTTAGGTCTCTATGGCAAGGATGCATTTGCTAGTTGTTCTCAGTAAAATTTGCATTGGCAGCATATCAAAAGGTTTGCATGTGTGAAAACCCTTTTTCCATTGAATTCTGTTCTCACTTGGACAATTTAAGGTAATTTTACAAATTCAATGCTGAAAACAGGACATTGTTTGGGATGCAGGAGACAATCCATGTACTGGCATTAGATTTTAGGGAATACCCAGTGAAGGCCACTCACCTGAAGAAAAACTGTCAACAAATGCTTATTCCATTTCCAGAGGTCTCATATCAGTTTACTGATGCCATGACAGTATAAAATCCTCATTAGTTGTATAAATTCCTGTCAGGTTTTTTGTAATTTGTGATGCTACAGTTTTTTGGAAGGATTCATTCCAGTCAGCCTAGGACACATCGCTACAGTGTATCAACACTTCTCTAAACATCAGATATTTTCATCTGAAGTTCTAGCTTTTTTCTGGTTCAAAGTTTATCAAACACACTACACACAAGATATATTTTCATTTTTTTCCTCCATTTGTGCTCCTATGCACAGACACATGAAGAGTAAGTCCCCAGTCAGTTTGTAGGAGTTTATGCAATCAGGAGTTTGTTCTGTCACAGTCACAGGTTTAGTCACCAGGACTAACACTGAAAACACTCCATGATTTTCATGTTGCATTAACTTCTTATATTTTTGTTATATAATTTTATTGTTTCTCCTGTGAGCGGATAAAGGTTTATGCACCAGGCAATCTGAGTGATCAGTGCTCCTTGCATTACAGTTTGAGAGAGCAGGATTGCTTCACTTCAGATTATTACTCACTGCCCATGAAGCCAAGGCACAAAAACTACAAAAACTGCCCAGTAACAAACATCTGAGCTCAGAAAAGAGCAGAGAATGGATCAGGAGATACGAAAAACAAAGATTGCTAAGAGATGATCAACAGACATTCACCAAGATGCATGACGGCATTTAAATTTACAACATTTTTACATTATTTACATCAGAAAGGCACTACAGAGTCTATAGTTGCAGGCATCTCATCTACAGAAGGGATTGTAAATATGGAAATTCAACAAACCAAGCAAATAAAAATTCCATTGTATCATGATTTCACAGATTCTGTTGTGAGCACAGGATAACCTCTGTAATACATAATATAATCTTACAAGAAGTGAGGGGATTTTGTGGTGGAAGTGATGAAGATACTTATTGTGTCACTTAGTTAGACACATTTATCAATTAGAAGATGGCCAATCCTAATATTTGCAGTGTAAGTTAATTACTGATGAGTAATGTGAACTTGCCTTAGGGCAATCTGGGAGGTTTCAAACAATAGAATTAGCCTGAGTGCAACAAACTAAATTGATTAATGGCCATGCTTATGTTCCATAAAGCAAGAGAAAATTCCAAAGCACAGGCATTTTAGATATTCTTTAGTATGAGGGACAGAAAGAGAACATTGCTGCTTCCTTCTGGTGGCAGACGCTGAGCTGCACTGTTTGCACACCAATGCCACCAGGTTCTATGGTGTTATTAGGTGGTGAAGCAGAGAAAGGAGTGCCAAATGCCACAGTTAACCTAAAGCAGAAAAGGAGAACCCAGAAAGGCAGTATCATTCCACAAATGCTCTTGGGGAGCGGTACTTTTGTTTATCTCTGCCCTTGAGGGAACTTTGGAGAAAGACAAGGTATGAAAAATTATTTAAATAAAGAAAAGAAATTGCTAATTCTAGCCAGTAAAAGACTGGCTTTCTATAGGAGGCTTCCTGAGAAAATGCAATCCCTCTATGATACCCGCAGGAGGATGGAATTTCTGTAGCAGCCATCAAATGTGTCCCTGCTGCCTTCAAGAGTTTGGCAGGGCCAGGACTAGGGGAGGAAGTCGAGGCTGAGGACACGGTCAAGAAGATGTCAAGGAGTTTGGTCACCAGTGTGAGGAAATATTTTCCCGTTTCAAACTATAACGTGTTGTGCACCAATCTCCAGAAATGAGAGTAGGGTTTGTTACAGGAGAGCTTCTGACAAACCACACCTACCTGGCTTTGGGGCAGCCCTGACACCCAGAAATTCAAAAAAGGAGAAATCTGACATTTGAATTCAGTTTTTTTTCAGGCATACTGAAGTTTCTTCAACAAGAATAGTCACTCATGCTTATCAATCAGATATATGCAGGACAAAGTCATGGTCAAGCTCATTGTTTAAGTGGCATAACGAAATAAAGACTTACTGAAGATTTATGATGTTTAAAGGACAAGGAAACTCACCTCAACCAGATTATACCCTGATTTTGGCTTTGACAGGAATATTTGCTTCCTGTGGGAGATCATGTTCTAGCATCAACCATTCACTGCACCCCTGACTGAGCAATCTTGATAGACAAGGATGGAATGCATAGCTGGAATTTTATTATTGGATGCTGAAGGATTAAATCATAGAAGTCTCTTCAAGCAGATTTTTAATTTCAAGAGATTTTAGTTGGTTGTTTTAAGAGGATTTTCACATTTAACTGATTCAAACACATTAAAAACTGTGTAAAACTGAGTGGCAATGCTGTAACAAAATAGGACTTATTTCTCTAAACCTTGTTATATAGAAAGTTTCCTCACTCCCACTCCGATCAGGACTCATTTTGCCACTGTCTGTGACCAGGAGGAAGAGTGGGTCTTAAGTAGGTAGCAGATTGGAAGGACAAGGGCAATCAGAGATGTGAACTCAGTATTTAAACATGAAGAGAAAAGCTAAGATCTTTTTTACTTTATCATGCTGTGCCAAGAAAACCACCTCACATTTAGGATGCTTAATTCAATTTGTGTTACACTACAAATGATTATGAAATGCATTTTGAAGAGGTTTGTTTTATCTTCTACAGTAAGTGCAGTAAACATATAGATACTAATTTCCTACATGAAAGTACAAATATAAGTAGAGACACACTTTGTGAATGTTAGAAAAGAAAAAAAAATCTAAAAAAAAGGGAAAATACAGGATATATTTGAATAGATTTAAGAATTTAAGCTCATATAGTGGCATTTAACAAAACAGTGCCATCATGTTTCTTGGTTGGAACAGATAGAATAAAAAATGAAAACAGTAGTTTCTCTTTAATATTTCATGTATTACTTTTACACTCCTGCACATACAGCTCACACACACACATCTTCCTGTTAGTAATGGGCTAAGTAGAGATTTCCTTTATTATAATTTCAGATAAGAAAAATAAGAGATTGAGTTCAACAAATTCCCGACAGGGTGTTTTATTAAAAAGGAAAAAAAAAGCCAAGATGGAAAAACTTTGCTGAATATTTAAGTCAGTACAAATACATGAAGCACTATTTATAGCATTCTGGAGATCATTCCTAGCTCTTTCTCATGTGACCTTCCAATATATATGTGTGCCAAAGAAAAGGATCAGTATAAATTTATTGCTCAACAATATTAAATGGGTCTTTTCTTTCCATCACGCATGAAAGTCCCCTTCTGTAGCACCACAAAATGACATTGTGCCCTTCCAGAAATGCTCCAAAGCACAGTGATACAAAGTGCCCTTGAGGGCTTTGCTGACCCAGTAAATTTCTCTTTCTAGTAAAAGTTCCTCACCAAAATACTTTGGAACCTTTATACACAGAACAAATAGGCTGACAAGGTGTTTCCTTTGGGAGATTTAGCAGATATTTAATTTTATGTTCCCATCTATAACCACTCAATGTAAGGATCAACATTTATTTATCAACATAGTTTCAGATTTTCATCTTGGAGCATATCTCAGAAATTTCAAATTAGTAGAAATAATGCAGGCAGTAAATCCATTCTTTCATTCCACTTAAGCCAGTGAACTGTCTTCTGGATCTAAATTCTATATTCATTTTACTTTCTTCTTATCTACTGTAAAGTTATTGAAAATAGCTTAAGGGATATAACAGAGGTACCACTGAGCAGATTATTTCCACTGGAATTGCCCAAAGGACAAACAGGTAAAGAGATTGGAAGTCAAGAAAACAACTCAAAACTATGTTGTTTAGATGCACATGAGACATGTTTCATATTTACCTTCATTTTTCTTGATGGTGAAATTTGGATTGTTGACCATTTCAGGAAGAAGGCTGTACAGGAAATAATGTCCGTTTTTAGGATCGTCTTTGTCAATGGCACTGACAATCTGAATCACCTGCAACAGAAACAGTCTCATTAAGTCTCCACACTCCTGATAAATATATATGTGGTACTGGAAAAAATATTGCATTGTATAGCACACACTTCATTTCTCTGCAAGCCAAATAAATAAAGCTAATCTATAACATATCAGAACTTTTGTAGATCTTAGACTGAAAATCTTGGGATCAGGAACTGTATTTGGCCCTTTCAAACTTCACAACAAGGAGGCAGAGAATAAGGAGAGACAAGTAAGAGAGGCTAGAAAAAACCTGCTGCTGATTTAGACAAGTAATAAATTAATATTCAACAATAAAAAGAAGGAAAATTGTGCATCAGGAATACTCGTGACGCCTATGCTAGTCTTTCATTTATACAGCCATGTTTCTCACAGAACCAGGATGTAAAACAACTTTAATATTTTCTCCTTTCTCCCAACCCACATTTCACTTAATTGATTAAATTTTTTTAAACTAACTTTTGAAGTGAAATTTTAGATTATAAATAATCTAATTTGGAAAAAAAGAAGAGAAAATAATCTGGGTGTTTTATTATTTTTAATACAACCTCAGTTTTCACAGTACTAAGAACATATGCTTGCTTGTTTTAGAATATCATTATTAACAAGTGATTCCCAGAACAATGAAAGTCAGAAGAAGAGAGAGTGTTAGAGTAGGTTGGATAACTTTGAATAATCAGGTAACTTTGTATGAAGCCCCTCCTATAATTCTTATGATCAGCTATGGCATCTGTCGTGCATTTACAGTACGTCCCCAGTGCATCGCGACCTCGCCATTGCGACCCCGGCGATTTGTGATATAAATTTTCCACAGTCCGGTTTCAGGCATTTGCGAGGTTGCCTGGCTGGGGCATGTACAGTGACTCTGCTTTGCCGAGGGGTGGTGCCGGCTCTCCCTTTGGAGTGGGTCTGGGCCGGCCCCGAGGGGAGGACGCGCGGTTTCTGTGGCTCACCGGGGGCTGTGGGACGGGGACGGCCACTGTAGAAGACAGAGCAGGGCCCTGTGTGGCGTGAGGAGCCAGGTGGGGATGAGTCCTGCACCTGCCTACGCTTAATTAATGCAGGTCCCTGAGTGTCGCTTGCTCTCCTGCCCATGTGTGCGGAGCGCCTGCAAGCTGCGAGTGGGCAGTGCTTGTGGGCGGGGAAGGGAAGTGGCATGTCAGCGGGACATGCTCACCCTGCTGCTGCAGTCCGCCCGTGGGGCCGGGACGTGGTGCGGGGACGCGGGGCCGGAACGCGGGGCAGGGACGCGGCTGGGATGAGCATGGGGGCCGGGGAGGAGGCAGGGGAGCAGCGGCGTGGGGTTTTTGCTGCCAGCGGCAGATGCGGAAGCAACAGCGTGGCTGAAGTCTAGGGATTCCAGCACTGCTGATTGGCTGGGGGTGGAGCAACGGGCGTGGCCTGTGTGCATATTAATGACCTGTACGTATTTGCGAGTTTGACATTTTGCGAGGCCCGTGGACTGTCCCATTCCTCACAAAGAACGGGGTATAACTGTATCTCCATTTTCCCACTTTTACCACCGTTACTCAGGTACTGCAGGTGATCATCTTCAAATCATACAAATTTCCACAGGAATATGAAAGGAAGAAACATTATTTGAAAATAATCAGGAGGATTGAATTATTTTTTTTAATATTTGGTGCTATTATTTGATTCCAAATATTTTCCAGCAAAACAGAGACAAAGACAATTATGGATCCAGATCCCACACTCAGAGCTGAATTTGAGTGCCGGTTTGTTCATGCTAGATGAGGTTTATAAGAAATTTAATTAGAATTATTGACCTTTCCCATGTCCATTGAATTCAATAACATGTTTATCTTATGTATTTATTTTTGTAATGCCTAAGCAATGCAGCAATAGTTTCTTGGACAATTAAATTCAAATTAGGAATCACTACAAATTTTATTTTTAAAGACTAAAGTGAAAAATGGAAACAGAGTCGTTTACTGTCTAAATTCATAGATTTATACTTCAAATTTTCAATGTTCCCCTAAAAAATTGCTAATAACACGGACTATCATCTCTATATGTTATATGCATGGCACTTGTCAAAATCATATTCTATGTTCCTCAAGAGTCAAAGAAAGAATAAAATCATACTAGATAACCAGAAGGATCAAGATGATAACATAAGTATTTGAACTCATGTATGTAAAAAGGTTTTTGAGCAGGCACAGATACAGAAAAACTCAGTTTGTAGGACAGCCCCACCTAGGAAGAAATTTGAGGCAATTAATTCCTTCTCTAATCATATTCTGGATAGGTCAGATTGATTATTAATTTTATCAAAAACCTACTGAAAAGAATTTAGATTGTTTAAATACCACACAAAGAGAGTTTTTTACAGGTTTTTTTTAGTAACTGTATCTGCCAAGGTGGAAGCCTTGATTGATAGGATTTCAAACATATCTATTAGAGGAGATGGACAAAAAACCTCCTCAATATAAAATGGAATTCTGAAGAAGACAGATATATTTAGACAGATATATTTTATGACTCTTCAATTTTTCAAACACTACTAGAATGGGAAAGCAATAAGGAAAAAGGATAATGGCACAGTGAAATCTGGAAGGTCAAGTGCACATAACAGGGGCAGTTTATCAGACTTACACAATTTTATCTGTACTGGCTACAGAACTGTTAATTCTTTCCTTAGTTATGTAAGGGAATTGACTGTAAAAATTCATTTCACTGTCTCCAGGTTTTCAATTAATACACCTGAAAGTCAGTAGCCAAGAGCATTAGTAACAGGGATTTTCTGCTCACAGACATTTAATGAAATAAGCTTAGAATATCATCCAGATTGGAAATTTTCAAGAGATTGAAAATAGGTATCTTCTTTACCCTTCCTTTTTTACCTTACAGGAACTATAGATCATAGAATCAAGGAATATCTTGAGTTGTAAGGAACCCCCAAGGATCATGGAGTCCAGCTCGTGCCCCTGGACAGGTCCATCCCCAAGAGTCACCCCATGAGTACCAGAGGATCATCCCAACCCTCCTGCAGCTCTGGCAGCCTTGGGGCTGTGCCCACTGCCCTGGGGAGCCCGGGCAGTGCCCAACCACCCTCTGGGGGAAGAAGAACCTTGTCTGGAGATCCAACCTTACCCTGCCCTGCCCCACCTCCAGGCCATTCCCTGGCTCCTCTCCCTGGTGCCCCTAAAGCAGAGATCAAAGCTGTCCCTCAGGAGGACCCTGGTGAGGCTGACCTCAGTCTCGTCTTCTCCAGCTGAATAAACCAAGTGCCCTCAGTCACTCCTCATGAGGCTCATTCAGACCATTCACCGTCCTCAGCTGGACACTCTCTAACACCCTAATGTCCTTCTTTTAGATTTCTCTTACTGTCATACAGAATTCTTTCTTATATTTCAATTCCTTCATCCATTCCCTTCATTGTTTACAAAATCCCTCTTTCTCTGAAAATGCACCCAAAATTATATGCAAAAGACAGGCTTAGTAGAATACTACATTTGTTGTGTTACATGCACACATCACAGAATTAAGAGTTAGCGTTCCCATAGCAACCTTATTTCTTTGTGCGTTTGCATTAAAATAAGCTCTTAAAAAAAAAGGGGGGGGAAGAAAAAAAGCATAACATATATAGAGTGATAAGCTGCGGTAGCTTTTATTCCATAGGGGTGAGAAAAGTCCAGTAATTCTCATTACCATGTTTTCATTAGTGTGCTGATAGGCATATTTTACTGCTCAGTGTTGTGAGATCATGGAATGGAACATTACTGAAGTACTTCTCCAACTCTTAATTTGTGGTTCACAATGTGGTTGAGACTCACAAAGCTACAGAATCACAGAATCACTGAGGTTGGAAAAGACCTCCAAGATCATCCAGTCCAGACTCCATCGCATCCCTACCTTGTCCCCCAGCTCAGAGCAGAGTGCCACGTCCAGACCTTCCTTGGACACCTCCAGAGATGGGGACTCCAACCCCCCCTGGGCAGCCCCTTTCAAGGCCTGACCACCCCTTCCAGGGAGAAATTTCTCCTGGGGTCCAGCCTGACACTCCCCTGGGGGCAGCCTGATGCCATTTCCTCTTATCCTGTCTCTTGTTCCCTGAGAGCAGAGCCCAACCCCACCTGGGGCCATCCTGCAGTCAGGGAGCTGGGCATTGAAATGGGCTGCTCAGGGCAGAGGTGGATGTGGCAGTGAGTGCCACGGTCTAACTGGCAAGATGGTGTTTGGTTAAAGATTGGACTTGGTGATCTCAGCGGTCTTTTCCAGACTAACTGATTCTGTGATTCTGTATTTGATTCTGTACATATTTGTAATACAAACTTAGCAAATCAGCATATTTTGCCTAACAGGAAGCTCAGGATTGCAATAAATACTTAAATGATCCTCTAGGACAATTTGGCATTATAATTTGTAGTTCTGAACTGCATTTCTACAAAG
This sequence comes from Pitta sordida, assembly GCA_013390025.1. Lineage (NCBI taxonomy): Eukaryota > Metazoa > Chordata > Aves > Passeriformes > Pittidae > Pitta > Pitta sordida. The sequence continues at coordinate 27,441 of WEKX01018777.1, forward strand.
CCACATATGCCTGAAGTAATATATATAAGGATAAATAAAAAAATTAAGTTCTTACCAATGTATCATAACTATCTACATGCAATTTTAACACATGATAATGTTTAAATTCTTTTTGTGTGATGCAACTTATTAATCTCACTTACAATTGCTCCTTATCACTTGTAAACTCTTTCCTGTTTTTTTTTTTTTTAACTGATCTTCCAACTCTGAAACCCTTTTGCAGTCCCATTGTTGTTCATGGTTATTTCTGCATTTTAGCTTTGCCTTTTCAGATAGAGCCCTTCACTGCCAGAACCTGCATTTGACTCTTCAGACAAAGATCTATCTGAAGATTTCTTCCATTAGAAAAAGCCATCTCTAGTAGAAGTAAATAAAAGAGAGACAAATTGTGAGAGTGTGGAGGAACACTCAGTTTTATATTGCTCTGGTTTAAATCCAGGCTTGAGCCCTAATGTATCGTTGTCTGCACTACTTAAGTAAAAATTCTGTAGCTTGTTTGTTTGTTTGTTTGAACTAACAGCAGTTCACTGGAAAAGACTGGCTGTGGACTGGGGAACAGTGTGTGAGGCACTTTTGTCACTCAACATTACAGAAGTTCTATTCTAATAGTACAGGAAAATAATTGTACTGTGCTGGGGAACACAGCACAGCAATAACCAGCAAACCATGAATGTCCTGGCTTTAGTAAGTGGAATTATGAAGGGGAAAAAAAAAAAAAGGAATAACAAGGAAAGGTATGAGCTTCGTGGTTCAAATATTTTTTCTTTTTTTTCCCCTAAAACTGACAAAAATCATTTCTGGCAACTTTCTGTTTTGTGCAAAAACGTGCAAGGAGCACATAAATATCTACATGGACAAACATTTCCTTCTCCTCTCCCTTTCCTCTCCTATCAGCTGTGGTACCTGCACTCCTAGAGGTAGGTGAAGGCAGCAAAAATACATCTGGCAATGTTAGACATCAACAGTTTTTAATACATTCTGTCACATCACCAGCAGCTGTACTTGCCACTGCAATTATATCAGAACCCAAAATAGAACACTTAGAAAGTGAACTGGAATAGACTGTTCAATATATTTAGTAGCTGCACATAAGGTTTTATAAACAGTTCAAAGTTAATCTTCCTTATGGTAATTCAAATTGGATTTAAACTTAGATTTAAGTTGAACTGCAAATGTAAATAGACTGGAGTTGCACAATTGTATGTGTAACATTCAAGGTTAAACTTTGGAAAACCACCCAAATTAGGCTTTTACTACTATATAAAGAGTAGGATCTTTCTCATATCAGTTATTTCATAGTTGAGATATATATGTTTTTTTGAATTTTACATCTTGACTGATTAATATGATTTCTTCCAAAATCTGAACATAGAAATAAGCATAAGAAAGAACAATCAAGTAGTGGAGATCTTTTCAGGAGCAGACAATTTTTGAATGACCACTTAAATTCAGAACCTAACCTTGGTGATTATTCCGGACTGGTTACAGTTCCACTAATGTTATTTGTTTAAAACACAGATTAAATTGCAGGATCAGTGCCACTTCATCCATGCTGGCAGCCAAATATTTAATAACCATCTGCAAAGTTCACATGAGAATTCATGTTCAAGAGTGACATCTGCCATCAGATCAAGAGTGTAAGAGGTAATGGTAAGATAAAGAATATTATGGTTCAATGAAAGTTTTCCAGGAGTGCTCAAACAAAAGCCTCTTTTACCAGCTGACTCTTAATCAGGCCATTTATTGCTTTATTCCAAAATGACATGTGAACATTTTTCGCCATCTCCTAAACCACCTGAAATTTGACAGGAATACTTGGGTAAATATAGTCAGAAAACACTGTAAAACTGATCTTTCTGATTTTAGGGAAGCTAACTGACTCCTGGATAAAGTTATACTCATTAGAATTTAATATATCCTGGAAAATGTAACTACTCAGCATCTGAAAAATCCACCTCAAGCTAAAGAGAAACCCACCCTGAGTTAGAGGAACTTAAATGGCAACAGTGACATGACTGTCTGCACAGAAGGGCACATGTCAATAATCTCTTTTTTCAGTGGATAGAGAGAATTCTCATTTCTCAACTGACACATTTTTGACACCGTTTTACTAAACAAAAAGGGGTGCTAGAAGTCAAGTCATCTGCTGTAACAATACAATTCTAGCAGAGGTAGGTTGTCATATACTGCTATATAGGTTGTCATTTCATACTGCTAAAAGAAAATAACTTCTAACTCTATTGTCAGGTAACCTTCTTCGGAGAATGGTGAATTTAATGCATAACACCCACGTGAGACACAGGAATAGTTGGATTAACAAGCCTAGTGTCATGCTGTCAGCTGCTGTTTATTTAAATAAAATGTCACAATCTAGAAATAAATTACAAAGTTTAAAAACAGTGAATTGTTGCAACACACAGTGTTTCTCGTGCTGGACAAAAGTTACATCTCATTTACACTGCATTACTTTCTAAATGTCTGTATGTATTCTTGAATCTTTCCCTTGTCACTTATGTGGCATATGAGATGTTCTTCTCTATTTCTGTATATTTGTCCTTCAAAGCGGATGCCTTTTAACAAATCTGCTTCATTTTCTTTGAAAAAAGCCACTAGAATGCTCAAATCCTATTTCTGCTATTTTGCTATGTTTACCTCACCTTGTGGAGTGTTGTGTGCATTCCTTTGCCAACCGTTTTTTGTTTTTGTTTTTTTTTTCATTAAATCATGAAGGAAATAACCTATTAATTTTTTTTTTAATATAATGAAAACTTGAACTCTACTTCTCCAACACTCCACTCTTCCTTAGATACCCTAAACACAATTACAGTTTACTCGACTTTCCATCAGGCTCTGGTTTGCTGTCTTGTTTTTTCCCAACTGTCATAAAAAAGTGAGCAGGAGCTAAACAGAGATTATTACTTAGATAAGGGTAAGGAGAAATGGGTTTATTGTTTTAACTGTTTCTTCTAAATTATACCTGGGAGCATCTGCAATATAGGTCAATAACAGGGTTGGAATTTAGGTTGGATTATACTTTTGCCTATTTACACACAAGAACTTATGAAATGCTGAGCTGCATCATACAGAGTGGAAACAGTGGGAGCATAAATACACTCAGCATTTTTTCCAGGGAATTGTCCCAAGATATCTACCTTTAATTTTAAACCTATCTTTAAAAAAAGAATAAAAATCTATATAGAGAGAGATGTAACACAGATTGTGATCACAGGTTTGCCTTCAGCTAACGTTAAGGCTTTTTAGCATGAATACATATTTTGGGAATAAAGGTTGACAGGATGACAGGGAGAAGCTCCACCCCCATTTCACACCCCAATTTACACAACATCCAAATGTGGAGGTACTTACTTGGCCAGGCTTCCCATTCTCACAGAGAAAGGCTTCATGCTCTGAGGCAAACTCAGGTGCATTGTCATTCACATCAAGAACTTTGATAGCAACAGGAACCCGGGACACTTGGCTGTGGTTCCCTAAGGAAAGGAATCAAAGTTTGAAAGGTAAACATATTTAATTTGAAATTAAATATGCACAGAAATGCTTACACAGTAACCTTGCTCTTCCTGCCCTCCTGTCCTTGCTTAATAGGGCTGCCTTATCTGTAATGGATCATGGAGTTGGAGTGTGAGATAAAGAGGGATGGCCAGTGTTTCTTGGTGGAAAAGAATAAATTAATCCCTATTGTAAACAACATTTGTTGGAGATTAGCTCAATGAGCACCTTTCTTGGATTCAATTGGTAAGATTTTTCTTTGATGAAGTTTGTATTGTTTTATTGATAAAGTCTATTATACATGGAAAAGGGAAGGCTGTAAACAGCAAAGATTTATTTCCTTGTTTATCTTTGCCAGAACACAGAGCATTTTACTCTATTAATTGTTCTGACTGCACATCTATTATTTCTTCATTGCAAATACGGTTAATGTGGTGACCCACATTGAGAGGAAGATGGATGGTAGACTGACAGAGGCAAAAACAGACAGTAATTTGGACTATTAAAGCACTTTGATCATCTACCGATGACCAAACCCTTGACCTGTGAACTTCTCTCTTCACCGAAGTAACACTCATTATTTATAATATAGAGCTATTTTGCATAAAATTGCTTATCAATGTAAAGAGCAGAACGAGCTGTAGAGTAAGAAGAGCTAAACCAAGAGTTTGCATTGTGCTTTGAATAGATTTCAGCCAGTGGCTAATGTCTTTCCCTCAATTCACTATAGCTAATTTATGGAGAGACTATTTATAAACATTTTAGATTATTTTTCCCCAAAGCGTAAAAACATGAATTCAGTTTATCTGAAGAGTGTGCAAACCTGTTCCATAGCACATACACACTTCTACAAGTAATTCAATACTAGACTCAAAGTCCTAGTTATAATTATTTAAATATATCGTATTTTACAATGTTTGTATCATCAACAATGTCAAATCACTCACTGCCTGGTAATAGATGTACCTCTCATTTCAAATCTCTACAAAGTACAGGAAGATCAGGTTCCACCAGTAGGGAGAAACTGGTGGCAGCCCTAAAAGTAACTGGGATGAGAAAAGGAAGAATCACCCCATGCACTGCATTTTTTGCAATTTCCATCAAGTTTAATTGCGATGTGACCTAATCAAGCTCTCCACCTTGCAGCCTGTTTTTCTCTTTCATGCTAAAGGGGTCCTAATTTGTAACACTCCACCTCTAAATTAGCAAATTTCCGTTGCTGTACTGACATAACACTGAAAAATAACTATTTCAAAAGTCATAAACCCAAATACACCAGAGCTATAAAGAAAAGTTTTATATTTGCTGGATCCCCTGAAATATTAAAATCCCACTTGTACGATATGGAAGATTACCACGCATCAGACTTCAAATGCTGCCCATTTGAAGGAGCCCAAAGTTTTAGACTGGAAAGTAACACATTACAAGAATAAAATAAAACCCCAATAAAATGTTATAAGAGTAATATTTAAGTTCATTTTGCATAATATGATAATTTACTAACAGGTGAGGTGAACACTTATGGCATGAAATAAAAATGTATTTGAAACCAAATAAAAGCCAATATGGAAATAATGAATTCCAAACATTTTAAACACAATTTTTCAATCTTCACTTGATAAAACTAGACAATGAATCTTGAGCTTATCAGAATTCTCAGCACTAGTGTCACATTTAAACACTAAAGATTTACTTTTATCCAAATTAATGAAATGATGGCAGTTCAAATTTTAAAGACATTACAGAGGAATGTAATTAATTAGATAAGCTTCTAAAGAAATTATTCATGTCCCTTGTGACTGCCCTCAAAATGTTTGTCTTTCATCAGAAATACAAACATTAAATTTAAAGATATTATAATTAGAAACTTGATGAGAATTCATTAAAAAAATTAATTTACTAAACACAAGAGAGACTCAACTGGTTTGGAGATCTCCAAACACGGGGATATCCACTGCCTTTTAGGATTCTTATGACTGTGATGAAATTTGTTGTTGAGAAAGAGAAACATGGAGAGGGAATTTTATCTACAGCTGGTACTGCCCACCACACTGATAATGTTGCATTATTTTGTCATTCCTATTTTTTCAGTGAAATTTCACTTTATGCTAAGTCCTTTCTCTCACCCTGAGCACACCTATTCAAACACATTAATGTGGAAAACATTGTTCAGATAAAATAGTTCTATTTGCTTGTTTTCATATTTTTAATGTCTGCAAACTTCCCAGTGGTAAAACATGTACTGAGAGGATGTCCTGCACGTGTTTGACTCCATCTCTGTTAGCAATGCCCAAAATCCTTGAGCTGGGAGTCGGAAGGGATTGAAGTGGATCCCCTTTGACCAAAAAGTGCACAAACTGCTGTGGTCTCACTGATCAGTATTCAAACAAAGGACTTTTTCTCATTCGTATGAATGGACAGGCAGTTCTTTCTAAACTGGTGGCAAAACTGAGTTTTAAATACTGGGTGCTTTTTGTTTCCTTTGTTGTTTTGGGCGTTTTGTGTTGTTGGGTTTTTTTCCTGATAAACTCCTCAGACAGGAGGAATTAAGGGAGACTGTCTACTGTTGCTGAAGTCCCAATCAGTCATTTTATGCAAAATCATAAAACAGTTTAAAGACTCTCTAAGGAACTAAACAGATTTTTAAAGGCGTTACTGTGATGCCGTTTAAGTCCTACCTTGAATCTTGCAGTACCAGTGTATCATTAGGACTGTCACTTGCAGAGCATCAGCTTTGTTTGCAAATTTAAAACGCTGAGGTGCAAGATTAAAAAATACTGAGAAAATTTCCACTAGCCTAGTTAACCAAAAGTCTTTTTGAGTTACAGCTGCACAGAAGGACTTAGTTAATACATTCAATTGGTCATCTGGGGACAGCACTGCCACAGCACAGCATGGAGCTGTAAGGAACACAAATTGTGTACATTCTTTCCTAGAGTGCAGCTCGGCTGTGTCTCTGCTGAGGTCTCAATTACTGCCCACAGCTCTGACACCCAGCAGTGTGCTCTGGAGGAGCACAGAAAGGAACATCCAGACTCCATGTAAAAATACAGAATGGAACTTACTGGTGGTAATAAATCAATGCCCCAAAAGAACAGAAAATCCAACTCAGTTTAGAAATGCGTATTGAATGGTCTGCAAGGATTATAAAGCTCTAAGTTCTTCTGCTTTTCTCCCCAGATCTCAAGATTCTGCTGGAACATTAAATGCTTGAAATACACAACTTGCTAGTACTGCTCTGAGTAGCATACCCAGTGAAACCTACTCAGGATTTAAAAAGGCTGCAGAGTTTGATAACAAAATGATGAGTTAGATCACAGAATATTCTGACTTGGAAGGGACCCACAGGGATCATCGAGAGAGACAAGCAAAGACAAATTTAAAAAGCAAACACACAAACGAACACAACCAAACATCAGCAAGACCTTTCTTGTCTCCAAACCCAAGCTTTTGGGGTCTGCAGACCCATGTTTTCCCACATCTTAATGTAATCAATACTTTTTTCCCTTCCTGGAAAAAGCCCTACATATCTGAGCTGTGCCTGTTTCCTTGGAAATTTGTATTGCAAAGCACTGAGCGTTGTTGACACTATTACTGCAGGCAGCAAGTCATACCAGGAGTAACTGGAGCTTATGAATAAAAATGTTGGTGTTTTGCCATAAGTAACAGAACATAATGCAGCTTTTCAACTCCCATAAACACTTAAACACTTCATAAACATGCTTAAAACACTTTCCCCCTGCCTTTCCTTGACAGATACACATACAAGTGGCTTTTAAGAAAGAGAATTATTGTGGCCCAAAATGAAGTTTATAATTGGTTAAACCAAAAGGAATTCAGTTTAATCTTGTTTTTCTTTATTTAAATCATCTAAAATCACTTTGAGGTTCTCTTTTAAAAGTCGTTAGTTATTTTGCATTTTAACTAAAATCTAGTACCTGAACAGAAAGCAGATTCCTATAAAATAACACATCTTTTATTATTATTATCATCACCACATGTCTTGGAAATGGCTATGTCATGCTTCTCTGATTCAGTGAAAATTCTACTATAATAATATTTTAAACTAGAAATACAGGAAGTCCTGGTTCTAACAAAGAAATCAAAACAAAATCTGAATCACTGACTTAATAAGTTTGAAGTATAAGGGATATAAACCAAGTGCTGTTGTTTTTATTAAGTTGTATTTTAACAGATCTATTCCCCATGACTTTATCAAAGCTTTATCTGATGACTTTATTAAGATAATCCACATACAGGACAAATTTATTTCTCCTGTTAGACTTCATGTTGCTGTTTTCTCTTGGCAATCCTTTACCTCTCGAACACCACAGCTTATAACAATCTTTCTGTCATATAAAACTGACAAGTCTGACTTCAAGAATCCTGAGAAACACAGATGCTATTGCGAAAGTGAAGTTTTATTTATGTTGAAGCTTAACTCTAGAAATCAGATACTGCAGCAAATTCTGTGCTCATTTGTCTCAAGCACCGTGTAATGATCTGAGTGCCTGGAACCAACTCCAACATTGTCAGGGAGACATTAGTAATTGCCAGGGTTTCTGGTAAAAATACCAGAACATAAGCTAAGTTCAGAATTAGGACACAATTCAATCAGCCAAACTGAAAACCCAGACGGGATTGTTCACTATGAAGATTTAGATTCCCCCTTGAAATTATTGAAATTTTAAGGATGAGAAAATACTAAATGATATAAGTGAAATACTTATATTTAAGTTAAATATAAGTTAAATACTGAAATATCTAAATACTAATGCAAATCTATTAGTACATAGCAGAAAGGTTTCTGTACAAGTTGCTAGGTTAGGTGTAATAGGTGATAGATTGGACTTGATGACCTCTACGGTCTTTTCCAACCTTACTGATTCTGTGATTCTGCTAAGACAAGAAACAAACACTACTTCAAAATTAATATTGCATTTATATTTATTTCAGCACACTGGAACACTCTGGAGGAGCAGATTGTGGCGATTTCTGTGTGTACATGTGTGTGGGAGGGGCGCGGAAAGGAAAAGATGTGAAACATATTTCTTGGGTTTATTCCTTAAGTCATTCCTTGGGAGACAAACAATAGCAGATTTGAAAAGTTTTGTCTCCTTTCAGCAGCTCTCTGGGTTTATTTTATTGTGGGCTCCACAAGGATGAACAAGTCAAGAGTAAAGCTTTGCCACATTCTATTTTTATCTCCTCCCTGACTGTCACAAGTTTAACCAAGAAGTTGCTTAATATCATGCACCTCTTTCATTTTTGTCCCCTTTTCTACCCCTCATTGCCATAAAACAGGTGTCAGACTCTTGCACAACACAAGCTTCCAGAACTGTACGTACCCACGAACCAGGTGGAGCGCGGGGATGGCATTTCCACTGCATATCCTGGAAAGGAGGACAAAGAAGGAGGGGAAACTGAGGACAGACTAGTTTTTTAAGGCTTTGATTTCAAAGCTGAATTTGTAGTTAAGAGGTTCCCAAAGTTCAGCAAGTCCACCTGTAAAGAGGTGACTTGGTAGGCCACATACACCTACCTTTAATCAATATATAAAGATGCATTGTGTGGGACCACAGGACAGATTACACTTTCAGGTGGCTGATAATACCAAAGCAAAAATTAAAGAGCAAAATTTCTGTGATAGATGCATACAAACATGATATAAAATGTTAATTAAATAAACCATTTTCTTCAGGCCCTGTTCAGACAATGTTTTCACTAATTTTTTCTATGGGGTTTATTTGCATAATACATGTAAGACATTACAATTGTTTCACACAGCCCAGAACAAACCAGATTTTGAATCAATTACCTAAAATTTTCAGCAAAAGAAAACATGCTTGCAAAAGGTGTGGCTGGGCTCTGCCCTCAGGGAACAAGGGACAGGACAAGGGAAAATGGCTTCGACTTCAAGTTCTGCCAGGGGAGGGTCAAGTTTGACATCAGGAGGAAATTCTCCCTGGAAAGGGTGGTCAGGCATTGGAAGGGGCTGCCCAGGGAGGTTTGGAGTCCCCATTCGTGGAGGTGTCCAAGGAACGACTGGACATGGCACTCAGTGCTCTGGGCAGGGGGACAAGGTAGGGATGGGAGACAGGTTGGATTTGATGATCCTGGAAGTCTTGTCCAACCTTAATAATTCTATGATTCTACGAATGTATGGGATATTCACTAGGAGAGAGATGTGGGAATATTAAAACAGGGAGAACAAAGGAATCTGACATGGGTTGAAAAGATTTGGAAGGAGCAACCAAATGAGAAACTGTAACATTTTTTAATATTTGTGTTACAGCTATGGGTACTTCACCCTTTTCAGAAGTAGATGCAAACAGCATGTCCTTAGAGACTGCTCTGCATATCTGATTTTGACCACAGTGAGCTTTATATTCATACTGACACATAATCAAGATGTAGGTGACACATCAATACAAGTAAACAAACACATAATTCAAAATAGAGTATTAGTATAGCTACTTTAGCGGGGTGGATTGGAAGCTGCTGAAGTCATGTCAGGTTTATGACAATGAAACAATTCTGGTCTATTCACAGATCTTAAGTAAATCCTTAAAGGAAAGTGTTAGAAAAAAGAATACTGCCAACATCCTTCCACCCACACATCTATCCAGAGACCAAACTGAAACAAATACTGCTGAAAAACAACCTGAATTTGTGATAATGTATTGTGTTACTGAGCCTTATTTGTCTCTAATGAGGATGCAAGTCAGGAGGAAGTTTGCAGTTATGTCACCTTCAGTAAATTAACTGTTACATATTGAAGTGAGGAATCATTCTGAGTGCAAAAATTAAAAAATACAGCCAAAGATTTAGCACTTATTAGCAGTGCACTTATCAACTACAAAGAACGGCAAGCTAGAAATGTTTGAAGTTATATAGTTAATTTTTTTGGCAAAAAAAAATCAATGTAAACTAAAATCAACAAAATAAATATAAAATAAATAGGGGGAAAACCGATACCTAACTTCAGGAATAAGCAGCAGCAAAACATTTGAAATCTCTGGAAACACCTGCCAGTAGGAAGCATTACTTTACAGACCCATCATTTCAGTAAAAGTCAGAGTCTGCTAAAAGCTTTTGAGAAAAGGTTTTTTCACTTCCTTGTGGCTGGTGCCAATAGCAAGGAAAAAAGGAGTTAGGAAAAAGGGAACCACAGAAAAGCACAGAGAACCACAACTTTCTGATGTCTTCATTAAGCACTAGAAATAATAACACTGTGATGAAATGCCACTGGGTCTTTACTTCATGTGGATCACAGCACCACAAGCCTAATTCATATTCCAGATTTTCTGAGACAGTGCAATGCCTTGGTTGTTGGGAGGAAGTAACAGGTTTTAATTTCTAAATACATATCTCCAAGGTCTCTTCCAACCTTGCTAATACTGTGATACTGTGATATAACAATAAAAAAAAAAAATCCAGAAATAATGTGATGTCCTTAAATGACAGAAAATGATTTGCCTTAAAAAATAAGTCAGGGAGGAAAAGAAATTGACTGAAAAAAAAGTTTTAAGACACTGGAAACATACCAGGGCATGATTTGCTGCTGTGCTGCTCAATTTCATCTTAATCAAGGGAGTTGTGCTCCCAAAAACCAGTCAGGAGTCTGGCCCACACTTTAGAGCAATTATATTATTAATATGTTAATACCTCATGCATATTAAAACATTATAAAATATTGAATTAGATATGTAAGGCCTTATTGTCAATTATTATTAGCTATGAATTTTTTTAATGACAAGCAGCAACAATAATAACAATAAGGAGACTGATTGAGGACAAGATGTCTGGAGTATTTTGGGGTTTCTATTTTCAATGACTTCATGATTGAATCAAAATAATTTAAAGCTCAAATTATATCCCTAATTTACAGCTAGAAAAAAATCAAAATGCCTTAATAAACAATATTATTATAGCAGAATTTATTATAGAAATATTTAAATGATATTATTTTTAGAGTTCATACTCCTTTCTGAGACCGATTTTCTTAACAGCACGATTGAATTACTCTTAAGTTGCCCACAGAAATAAAATATTACTGGATATCCTGGATATGAATCAAGTTCTAGGAGTTCAGCATGAGAAACCTTTCTTACTTCCATAGCTTCAGCAGTAAGCAAAAAGTTTTTTCTAGCACAACAGTGTACACCTTTAAAAAAAAAATCACCTCTGGTTTTCAGTCAGAGAATAGTGCTTTTCTATCTAGCACCTTTACCAGAAGCTCAAAATATTCTATGTATTTTTTCTAGACAGTTCTTAAAGAAGATTGTCTAAAGTTACATTCAGTTACCAACCTCTACACTGACCCGCTCTCATGCTTCAGCCTGACAGAAAAACCAGGGGAGATATTAGATCGTCAAATTCTGCCTAGAATTGATGGATTCAGCTTATCCAAGGAGATTAATATTATGCAGTACTCCTAAAATTAATCTTATTTTCTCAAGAACTTCTAATTCAAATGTTCAAAGTGCAGATTGCCAGTTGGCAGTTGTTCAGGGTAAAGACGCTCTCTCTTTGTTAATATAATGTGCATATTGCCAGCTTTACCGTGCCTCCAGTTAGCACTGGAGTGTTCTAACTCCAGTTTGTCTTTGTGAAATAAATATTTCCAAGTCTGGAACTAGTATGTCCACTCTGGCTTTATAATGCCTGGGAACCAGAAATAAAAATTTTAGACTATTCACATACATCTCTTTCCTTTTCCTCTCCATAATGATGTTTGTTACCTCCTCTGACACCTTTTTTGTTTTACTGAATTACTCAGACGCTTTATTCACAGCTGCCTTGCTCTGAAATCAAAGGTATCCAACTGCTTCTCAGCGTCCTACACCTGAATTTTAATGTTGGCTCTGAACCCATTGAGGCCATTTTATACAGAGATACACTCCATTCCCATGTTTTCTCATAATATGGCCACTCCCATGCTCTTATCCATGTGGATCACCTCTCCTACTATTCCTGACCTGTGAAAAAACACTCAATAGAAAATTTGTGCTAAGTTTGAACACACTTCCATAGCTGAGAACTGCAACCTGCCTTGACATGATGCCCCAGCCCTTAACTGTCCAGTGGCAAACACTCAATGTCCCATTAGGATCTACGGAGGTCTGTGTAACCCTGTAGTTATGTGCAAATGAATAAAAGCTACCTGAGTAAATTCTGCATTTCAGACTAAAAATGATGGATTATCTGGTTTGAATTCCACTAAGCCGGAGCAAAAAGGGTCAAGCAGAAAAGGTTAAGATTCCTGAGCTTCTCCTGTTTAAACCTCCATAAAGGCTTATTTCCTTCTGTTTCTCAAACTTACTGGACTCAGCCCTAAATAATTATATGATGCACCAAAACAACTCCCTAAAATGTTAGAATTATTGCTAATAATGCCTATAATCATTTTTACAATAAAGGGCTAAATAAAATTAAATAAATGAAAGCATGAGCAGAAGTATATATGGCATTGTAGCCGAAGGATTATTCTGAAGAATAATTATGTATCTCTTCCTTTTTAATTAGTGTCCTTGTATTTTTTAAAGGAATACACAATACAGATAACTTTAGTAGAGCGTGTGCGGGGTGATGATTCAATTATTGTATTTATATTCTTGGTAAACCATAAAGAGTCTTTCTGGCTTTATGCCCTTTCCCATTAGGTGACAAAATTGCCTCATACTTCTTCATTTCTAAAGAACGTTGCTGGTATGGGTAATTACCTCTGTCAGACAGAGCCCACAGCTTTGTCCTTGAGACTCCTGTGCTCTGTGCCCGGAAAATATTTACTGTGGTCAAATCTCCATTTACATTTCAAGATCTTGTCTAGCTTTTCATCTACTGCTTTGACCAATTATTTACAAGAATTTCTACTCGCTGTGGCAGTTTTGCCAGTCCTTGGGCAGGGGCTCAGCCTGCCACAGGAATGCTCCTTGCTTGGCACCTGAAGCTGAATATGAAAAATTGTTTGATAAAGCAGTCAATCACAGTGAAAATCATAATTCTGTGACTACAGTGCCAGAAAAATCAGGAAGACAGAACTTCCATTAAAACCCTTCATTCAGAGATTTAAAACTTGGCTGAAAGTGTGAGTCTAGAGAAACAGAAATATCCTGTTCCAGGAGTCCTGCACTGGCATTGGAATTCCCCAGTGGACTGTGCTGTTGCATGTTGAGTTTGAGAATAACTGAATCCCAGCATGTTTTGGTTTGGAAGGAACCTAAAGCTCATCTCATTCTGTCCCCTGTCATGGACAGGAACACCTTCCACTATCCCAGGTTGTTCCAAGCCCTGTCCAACCTGGTCTTGGACACTTCCAGGGATGGGGCAGCCACAGCTTCTCTGGAAAACCTGTGCCAGGGCCTCACCACCCTCACAGGGAAGAATTTACACCTAATACTTAATCTAAGATGGAGAAGGTTTAGAAGAGCCTTCTTGCAACCTGACACAAGAGTGGATCCACAATAGATCCACACTTCATCCCTGTATTTCCCAATCTGAAAAGGTTTGAGTCTAAACTCAACAGAACCTGTCTGTGCTTGAACACGCTCATGGTAGTACCTCAAAAACGATGCCTGGAGTCAACTCGAAGGCTGCAGTCATATCTCAGCCAGGAGGAAAATATAAACCTTGAGTAGCCCACTCCGTGCTTTGTCAGATGAAAGACAACTTGGGGACTTTAAAGGGTCGTCATTTCACTGTTTTTAAAGAGAATGAGCCAGGCCTTCTGTTATTTGTTTGTGTGCTTGTCACAAATCTAAGTCTACCAACAAGAATATGTTTTATAAGGTCTATGTAATACACATAGTCTTGGGAAGAGGATTACCTCCCTTTTTAAACAGAGAATTTCAGAGAAGCATTGGTAATAGGGAAGGCATTACAGTATGCTTTTTGTTTTCAAAGAATTACCTGGAATCCCATACCTCAAACAGATCTCAGCTACAGTTTTGGAGGGATGAGTATGCAAATATTAGGTGATTTACATTTAAATAATGTTGTGCAGTCAAATTATGTTGCTAATACATTTCTTTCTTGCCTAAGTTAAACCAGCTTACCCGAGATAAGTCTTTGTTTTGGTTTCAAACATCAGTTCTCTATTTATCACTACTGTTGGTATTACGATTAACCAGCAACAGCTGAAGTAGAGGGCATTACCTTATTAATAATGAGTCACACAGTGAGTGTGCTAGAGAAGTACCTGCCACATGGCTGTTAAAGCCATTAGAAGATGGAAATGGAAATCCATGGAGATAGACGCTTAAAGAAGATAGTTTAATTGTGATATGCCTTGCACATGTTTGGCAGTCTGATCACCTGAGTGATCAGTGATTCTGAACTCCATTCAGAATCTGTGTGAACTGTAGCAAAAATGTTCTAATAAATAAGTCATGGCTATTTGATTTTCTCTTCCTAGCTGACTAACAGTGACAACATACAACACGGTAAGTACTGCAAAACCTGTGCAGGAAACTGGGAAAATGCTGAGGAGGTTAGCCCAGCCTGAACCCTGCTCTGCTTCACTGCCCTGCAAAATTGCCAACCAGTTAATGCAACACAAGCATGTCAATGTGAGCAGTAGTTACAGCTATAATTGTAATCTACACAACTAAAAAATGTATTTGTGTGTTCAGAAGAATGGGATCACATCTGGCTACCAGGATCCTGACTTTACTAGATTTTACTGAATGGTGGAAAATTCATTTCAAACAAGTGTCAAAGAACCAAAGATGTGATGAGCTTTTGTACATACAAAAAAGATGCACAGAAAAGAAATGTCTGTAATTTAATCATTCATTCTTACTGCACTGCTATTCAGGCTCTCAAAAAACACTTGCACATGTCCCCAGATTCCTGTGCTGTTCAGGGTATAGCTCCAGAGAGCCCAAACATACGAGCAGCACTGTCAACCCCAGCTTACAAAGCAAGACTATCCAACCTTGTTCTCTCAAATATTTAAATAAAATAAACTTGCCAACCTTGGCACACAATTCTAAGCTCACACAAGGCTCAGCTACACCACAAACCAATAAAAAATCTTATCAGTCCAGTATTTAAAGCCACGAGAAAAATGTGTATTTCTTCTGTTTGTATATCAAGGGAATCCTTCAAAGATATCAAAATTCTTTCCAATATTATGTTCTCTTCAAAACCCACACAATAGAATTCGGCAACACAGAAGAGTCACCACAGGACTAGAGAGGAAAAGTAAAAATTAATTTGATATGTAAGAAATTAATTAAAATTAATAAATAAGAAAGGGATGTAAGAAATCATACAACAGAAAAATGTGCAAAAGAAATGGATATTTAAGAGCAGACAGATATAACGGTAGAAAGTTGGGAGGACCAAAGCAGCAGAAGGAATTTAGTGGAAAATGTGTAACTAAATCTTAAATACTGAAACCAGCACCTAAATATCACCTGTACCACCTCAGTATTACCTGTACCATGTTACTCACATTCAGCTCATTCTTATTCACAGACGGCACTTTGCATTGTGGCATCTTTAGTAACCACAGAAAGATTCAGACAGATGAAATATTGGAAGAATTAGCTTTGGTGGACATGCAACTTCCCAGTCTGACCATTTCTGAGTCTCTCAGCAGTCACACTCCCACCACCCCAGAGTGTCACTGCTGGGACTGAGGTCCCTTAACAGAAGCAGTTCTGCTCTATTCAGCCAGACCAAGGCTGAATCTTCCAGGGAAGATTCCTACCTAAAACAGTGGCTGAGGGATGACACAGAGATATTTAGCCATGATAATAGCAGGAAAATACCAAAAATGACCCGTGCTTAGAGCAGAAATTTAGCTACAGGTAACTTGCCAGCACGAAGTCTGAAATAGTGAATAGGTGTTGCTAAATCAAGGTGTATTTAGGACCTACCATGCTGGAAATCAAGAGGAAAAACCAGTACCATGGTTTATGACTACTAAGGAGATTTAATGGGGATGAAATGGTCTGGACATTGCCCTGCAGCCAGAGAGGAGAGCCTCGAAGCGGCCTTGGGAAGCAGCAAGCCCAGGAAAGGGAAAAGTTCCTGTATGAAGGATGCCAACATATTTATTGCTGTGGGAGAGATCAGCAGTCCATTAATATGACTGTCAGTGAAAGCATTGTAATGACACACTCTGTATTTGCATTTGTTACTTGTGTCTGCCTCCAACAGATTTCTGTTATTTCACAACAGAGATTTTGCTTATTACTGTCTTGGAAAAAAAAATATAAAATGGCCCATTTTACCCTGCTTGACAGTTCTATGAAGGAATTTAATTTCTGCATAAGGAGCTTAAAAATAACTTCACTTAAATAAGCAAAAATAGTAGTCTTTGAAATTAAGCCCTTGTTTTATGTAAATGTCAAATAATTATACTAGGAATGCAAAAATAAGCCATCAGCAGGAACAGAAATGCTTAGAACAAGATTGGCATTATTATTTTCATAGCCAGGCTGATAAGGGGCCATTTGACAATAGGAATAGATGCTGAGGCTCCCATGAAGTCTAATTATGAGGCTGATTTCTTACTAAATTCTTGAATATAATTACATTTTTAAAAAATGAAGATGCAACAGGCAGACTTCGCACTGGTGTGGCTTGGTAAAGAGCACTTCTGGTAGCTTTGCTCTGACACACATGCAAGGGAGATAGAAAATGAAATGGAGGAGTTTCTCGCAAAATTATTCTATCTTGTTCTTTTTTTGACTTTTTGGAGGAAATAAAACGTAAAATAATTTCACTTTACATCCTTCTATTACAATGTCTGAAAGCTTTGGATCTAATTCTGCTTTCTACGCTGCTGGTAAATCTCATGATCTGAGAAAACTGGCCTGGAAATATTATCATTGTCCTTTAAAAACATTAAAATTATTAACTGGTTGGATATTAACCTGGAAAAATGTGTCCTATGAAACCAGACCTTCCTTTCTTTCCTCATGTATTTTGGTTCCCTTTGTTGGCTTGGCTTTCCTGCAAGCAGAAAGTATTCCTGCAAATTTATCAAAGTAGTGTTTGCCCTCAAGGTGCAACAGGAATTAACAGGGCATTGTTGGCACTACAGACTGGCAATGAAATGCACAAATTACTGAGCTGTACCATAGGAGTACAGCTTACCTGGGGTGTATGTTGAGAGCTTATTTTACACCCAGACCTTTATAATTTTACGTGCCATTTTGGTTAGATGTCATGGATTCCTAAAATGTTTGGTTTTGAAAACAAGTCCACAGAAAAAACATTACACAAAAAATATGGGCCAGATAAGCATATTTTCTCCCCCAGTTCATTATGTTCATCGCTACAGCACAACAAAACAGCATCAAACAATCAAAATACTTCAAGTTCCTTCAAAAAGAATCCTCAGGGGAAAAGCAAAGATTTACATCACACTATTGCCTAAACACAGGAGTGAGCACCACTGATCATCAGGCTCTGAAGACATTTATTCTTACAATTATGTGTCAAGTGTGTACATACAAATAGGTGTCCCTCCCTATACACTGAACTGCAAGACAGACACACCATCAGAAACCTTTCCAGGGCTTGTGTCCCAGTTCAGGTGAAAACACGGGATGAGAGACCAACGTTCCCAATCTGTTAATTTACTGCAATATGCTCATGTCAAATGCCCAGACTAAAATACAGCGTTAATATTAATAATAAATTACACTGTCATGTGTGATCCTGGCAGCAGCGCCTGCAGTTCCAAATTAATTACGAATTCTGCTTGATTAAAACCTCTGCCCAACATTCCCAGGCAGGGCAGTGCTCCTGGCTGCCAGTGACTCAGGTGTGCAGAGCACTCACAAAGGCTTTGGGGCCTCAACAATCCAGGTTCTTGTCTGTTGCTGTGTTTGAATAAACTCATCCATACATATCCAACAGGACCACTTTCATGCAACATTACCCCTGTGCTTAATCATTTATGGCATTGAAACATAATAGCCCTCAGTCTGAGTTGAGCTCACAATTGACTCCTGCAATGGCAAAGCTTTAATTTTTTCTATCTTAATATAGCTAGCTAATTACAAGGCTTTGGATTGGGCTCTTTAAACCATTTTTTTAACAATACCCTGTACATAGGTACTCATCTATCTCTTCAGAATCTCTGCTGCCACATTCACTGAAAAAAGGTATGTAGTTTTTAAAACTAAAATAAATGAAACTTGCACAGAAATTAAGCTTTCTTTTGAAACTTCCATAATTTAAACACCCAACACCATTTATTTTACTGAATTATATTCAATTTCCACTGCACACTCTGCTAAAATTAATTAAACCCAACAGAACTGATACAAATACTTACTAGTTTCAGTAGCTACAATGGTTATGTTGTGCCACATACTCGTTTCTCTGTCCAGTGGTGTTGCCAGAGTTATTTTCCCATCTTCTGCATTAATGTTGAACTGTCTCTCAAGGTCAGTGTGTCGATCAATGGAAAACCTATAAGACAGACATCCCTGTAATCTACTTAATGAAGTTGGTGTAATCCATACAGTCACAAGACAACTTAGAGAGCCCTCTGAGAGCTGCAGTTTTATAGCCAAATGGATTGAGAAGCCCAATAGCATAATAATTTATAAGACAAAATGACAAACTGAGCCTAAAAAACCTTAATAATTATTGCCCAAGGAGTAATTAGCTGTATACCCAGTGTGAAGGTCATAAAATGCCCTCAGGTTCACTGGGTGAGATCTTTGAAAAACGGTGCTGATCAAGAGTTAATTACACAATGCATCACATTTATGAGACAGTTTCTATGGTATTCCACAGTAAATGATGATAATTTCAACGGTAATGTATTAAGTACACAAAAATGGAGTGCTTCATGGTTATTGCAAAAAAGAGCTGAATAATATTATTTTACCAATAAATTTCAGGTTAACGAAGCATGAACTATTCCCCAAGCACATTAGTTGGTTATGGGTCAAGCACCTCCCTGGGCAGACACAGTTTGTGAATCACCATTTTCCTATAAAACACGGCCAATGCTGAAGGACTGATTGTTTTATGGATTGACATCACTGATTTTTAACAAAACAAGCTCATCTGACAGGCAGGCACAGTTTTCAAATGTGGATGTCCAGGTAAATTATGCCGCCCCAAGAGAGGCAGCTTGACAAGACAGAGCTGAGGTGGATTGATCCAACGGTGCATTAAGCAGGATGATGATTTAAAGCTCAGAACTAGATCTCCAGGAAAGCTTTTATGTTTGCCCATTTTCACACAGTTATTTTATTAATTAATTATTTGCAAAAAAAAAAAACCTAAATCACAAAATTGAGCCTTGAGTTTCTTGACAGGAGAGGCAAGAAATGGGAAAGTTTAGTGATAAACGACTGATAACAGTTCAACAAAAATTGACTTCAAGGGGTTTTACTGAATCCTAATTGTGGATTTATATAAAAGCGTTTCAAGTCTTTGTGTCTGTATATTACAGAGCCTAACAGCATGCACTGACAGTTTTTACATCTGTTCTGCATTGTATCAAGGCATAATAGAGTGAGTTAGGATATGGTATCAGGTTGGATTACATTATGGAGTGGTCAGAAAAGTGATTCGAGATTTCAGTTTCTCATCACATTTCTACTTTTTACAAGTACACTGTTCAAATACACTGACAAAAGAACAAGAGAATATTTTTGCTAAAGTGACAATGGCACAGTGATCTGAAAATCAGCTATTCCACTCTGATTTATGCTTTACCATAAGCAATTTAAAAAAAAAAATCTGATTGAGGAAGTCCTTTATATGCTAAAATATACACATTCAGATGAACTCAAACTCATTCCAGCCTAACACAATAGATTTTAATAAACCTAGCATCAAGTTTAGGATTGTTGTGTTCGTTGTTGTTTTTTTTTTTAATTCTGGTGCCAATATTTTCCTATTTAGAATGAAAGTTAAAATACAATTACATTGCTTCTGCAATGCATTCTGTAAGACACATCTCACTTTTAAAAATTAGTTCTAAGTTATGAAAATTTATCAAAATCTCCAAATTGAAGTGTTTAAAGACTCTATTGTTAAAGATCAAAGTTAGCATGATCACAGGGGTAAAGTCCATAATTCAAAAGTGAAACCCCCAGTTTAGCTAGGAAACAAGACTTATTGGATATTTACTTATTCTGTTTTTAAACTCTGAGAAGAACTAGTTTTAGTCACTTAAAAGTTAACAGTTTGGTAAGAAGCCTACCAGAAAAAGATGAAAAATAAATTCAAAATATCAGTGCCTAAAGCTTGGAACGTGCATCTATATTTGGACATTTAAGTAAACTGTGAGCTCCCCATACTCAGTCCTCAATGGTTTAATGGGAATTGTACTAAACTCAGCATTCCTGAAAATCAGGTCACTTGTGTGGAAGAATAAAGCTGTAGGTGCCTAACTTCAGGCAATCATTTTTGAAAATGGAGCTTAACCTTATTTTGATGTCTCACTCATTACATTTAAAGTATTAGAAGTAAAATTCTGGTACTAGTGTGTTTAGTAAAAAAATATCTTACAGCCTTTCACAGGTTTAAGATTTCGCTCAAGAAAATACAACAAAGAATTTTTTTTAAGAAGTCACTTAAAACTGTCTTTTAGTTCTTGATCTTTATGTAATGATGCTGAAAGAACCTTACTGATATCAAACATTTATGAAACTTTTACAGTCCACAAACAAAATAAAATGTGAAATGCTTGTATGCTATTTAATGTTTAGTTGACCTTGGCTTGACATAAATTCCACTGAGAGACAACACAATTTTTCTCTAAGGATCAATCCTTCTTTAAGCTTCCATTCAGTCTTCCTGTTCTGTGGGTTTTGAAGTTATAAAACAGGGAGTGACACATTTGTGAGTTTATTATATTGCATTTCATCTCATCCCGTCAATATTTATTCACAACACAATCCCAGCATTCAAAAGGAAACATTTTCAAAATAAGTTACATGTCTTTACAAGACTACAAAGAGGTAAAACCCTCTCCTGATTTTATTTGATAAATATTTGGTGCAAAACCAAAAAATTAAATCTGCAGTGCCATAAACCTGGCAAAACTATTAGTTCATTTGCAGTTTCCTTTTCATGATAATGGTATTGTAACTCTTTTTAAAGGGAATGCATTGTCAGATCTATAAAACACACATAAAACATATATTTCTGTAAAAATGAGAGAAGAATATCTGGGGAAATAATATCTTTTGAAATTGCCATAAACTCAGTACAGGTTATTGGGAAGTTTGGGGTAGTTTATGAGTCTGCTATGGCAATTATAGGAATGACCCCACAGTGGTTTAACAGAGCCTTGCAATGATTCTCAGTGCTGCTCCTGCACTGTTACTGTTATAACTTGATGTTGATGTTATAACATTTGCACCAATGTAAATATGAGCAGAAATTGTCTTTCTGTGCCCCAGCTGAGATTTGAGCCCCAGCACTGATACCCCACCAGTGGTAAACCTCCATTGTTTATTAATGCCAGGCAGGCTGGACATCCTACTTAGTGACAGATAAACTGCTGTAACACTGGAGAGTCACAAAATATTGTATCTAGGTTTTTAAGGCCTGCTGTGAATTAAGAAAATGATCAACTGCTGCCAGAGATGAAATCTGTGCTGATACGAAGGGGGAAAACCTGCTACAGCAAAGCTTATCTCTGCACAGAGAGAGACACTGAAGGGCAGTGATTTATAGGGGGCAGATGCTGTATAGGAAGAAAGATTATTACTCATGTTTTTCCCTCTGTGCTTGGATCATGCTTTATCCAAGATAATTTACTGCAGATAAATAGACCATAGTTATAAAATAACAGCAGAAACATGAAATAACTGCTACTGGAATCAATAGTTGTGTGCTAACAGTGAATGATCTTCCAAGCCTAAATACTATACACAGAATGGAGCAGCTGCAGGAAAGCTTTACACCCAGCTCAGC
Organism: Pitta sordida; assembly: GCA_013390025.1. Lineage (NCBI taxonomy): Eukaryota > Metazoa > Chordata > Aves > Passeriformes > Pittidae > Pitta > Pitta sordida. The sequence continues at coordinate 49,860 of WEKX01018777.1, forward strand.
TAAACCCACTGGGTCCCTGTCCCAAGAGGGAGCCATGCACTCCAGATGTGGCAGTGCCACAAGATTCTGAAATTATGTACTAGGCATACAACTTTTCTTTGCAATTATTAGCCAAATTTGTAAACATTTTTCACCACCAGGCTTACAAATAAGGAGGCCCTGGAACAACAGGCACTGCAGAATAAGGCACAACTGAGGATAAAAGAGATTTTGCTGCTTATTTTAAAACTAATGGGTTAGAAAAAATATCATGGAATCATAGTATATTCTGACCCAAAAGGATGAGTGAATTCCAGCTCCTGGCTCTGCACAGGGCAGCCCCAACAATTCCATCTGTGTATCTCTTGTAAACCTAAGAGAGGCATCAAGCGTTTAGCTCAAGTGATGCAAAGATCAGACAATACTTCATCTTTTCTAACCAAGGAGAAAAGCAAAACACTGGTGTATTGGATAAAAAGTTTTGTTATTAAAAAAAAAATCATAGAAGCACAGAATGGTTTGGGTTGGAAGATCATCCACCTCCAGCCTCCTGCCACAGACACCTCCCACTAGACCACAGGACAAGTTTCTTTGCAGGCTGTTGTTTATAATAATTTTTCTCAATTCTTTAGTGTTTTGTCCCATGACTCAATTATCAGACTATTCCCCTGTTCAAAGATATCTAAGTTTTATTTCATTTAGGGCACTGCAATATTCTGAATTTGTGAAGTCTTTGTGTATCAGACTAATGTAGAGCAGATGTGGTATTGGGAGCATAAAAGGTGATTCATTTTTGTTTGTACTGCCTGGGTTTTCATTACAAATATACACAAAAGCTCTGCCTAACCTAAATATTGATAGAACAGATATCCATTGAAAAATGTAATTTCCTTGAAATACAATTGGTTGTTGCCTCCTAAAATTCTTTTCTGAAGAAAAAAAATACATTAAAAAAGTCAGGCAACACTGAACACTGAAACAGTCCATCAGTTTTAGAACAGATTGTTTTAACTCTGTTTTTTCAAATTTTTAACCAAAGTTTAGTATTTTTGAAATTGTGTCATAGAACATACACATAAAATTTACATCATATAAATGATACATTAACAGAATAAGCACCTGAAATGCACATTCTACTGAAAGATAAAAAAGTTTTCACAAATTTGTGTTAGAACCTGCCATGTTCCTATTCTGTTCCAAACTGGAAATAAAGCAATTGTCTTTCTCCTCTCTACTTGTCTCTGACTAATATTTTTTCTCATTTAATAATGGAATTAATAACTTGAAATATTTTTGTGCAAAAAATGGGGAAAATGAAACAACATTTTGGGCTTTCCATGGGTGTCTCAGATAAAGCCAAATTAATCAGCTGAACAAACAAGAGCAAAAAAGTTGCATAGAAAATTGAGCTCCTTAATTATTTTTGTTAATTAGCTATTAAGCCAATATGGTAAAAAAAATTAAATGTTACAAAGTACTGCATATAACACTTAAAAGAAGATAAAAATCATACTAATTAATTACCTTTTTGTTTAACTTTAAGACATCTTGGCCAATTCTGTTTCAGGTATGCCAAGTGTCTCTATATGACCTGATGAGTAATAACATTGTGATTCAGTTTGCACACAGCAAATATTTTTGCATTTGAAAGATTGAAAATCTTTTGACTTATATAATGATAAACACATGGAAATTAAGTAAATGTTTTACTCAGTCCCATTTTTTTTGGCTTGCACAGAATAAAGAGGCTCAGTTTTAGGACATAAGTAAGCTCTATGACATCTAAATTATTAGGAGGTTGGGGCAGGACAAGAAAAGAATTCCAGGGCAACAGGATAAGAGTGGAAAACAGCCAAAGTGAAACTGAGGAAGGAGGAAGCCAGGCTGAGATGAGGAACAAATGGGACACACCGAAGAGGCAACGGAGCCCAGGACCAAGCCAAGAGCAAAGGAGATCAGGGTAGAGGGAAGGACCTAAGGTTAAATGGAAAGAGAAATTACTGTCAAGCTGTAGTAAAGGCCAGAAAGCCAACTTGTTCTCATGGCTGGTTTCACACACCTTCCAGAGGACCCAGGCTCTGTACTGGCAGATCAGGTCCTTTTTCACAGACACCAGTGGGCAGCAGTAATAAAATTAGAGATGGAGCCTCTGCTCAATTCTGACAGATCCAGCTCCATACATTCTATGTTACTTTAGAAATCTGTGGTAGTGATTTAGAAATGAGAATTACAGAATTTCCTGAATTGGAAGGAATTATCATCCAGTCCAACTCCTGGCCCTGCACAGGACATCCCAAAAATCCCACCATGTCCCTGAGAGGATCATACAGAGACTCTTGGAGCTCTGGCAGCCTTGGGGCTGTGCCCACTGCCCTTGGGAGCCTGGGCAGTGCCCAACCTGGGCAGTGCCCAACCACCCTCTGTGGGAAGAACCTTTTCACGAGATCAAATGTAACCCTGCCCTGACCCAGCTTCAGCTGTTCCCTTGTGTCCTGTCATTGGTCATAGAGAGCAGAGATTGGAGCTTCCCTTCATGAGGAAGTTGCAAAGAGAAAGTGGAAGATGTGTGCTGATCAAATGAGACAGAAAACACTGATCTGATGAAACTGGAATAACAGATTTTGTTCAAATTAGATCAAAAATGGAAAATATTGTAAACTGAACATGCAAAAGTCATATGGACATAATCATCTCAGGCTTTCTATCTCTAAAGCAGGAATGGCTTTAGACAAAGGAATACAAAATACGTTTTGACAACCTTACAACTGCACAGCATAAAATCAGTATTGTTAGTGCAGACACTACTGGATTATTTAAATTCACTGCAGAGATTCACACTGATGATTCAACCCCATCTGACCTCATACTTCCTCATAAGAAAAACTCACATTTCTTACTTTCATTGCATTCCTCGGTTTCATAAGGCTGCTCCTGTGAAAAGGAGCATTTTTTCCCTTTTGAAAATGATCTGAACTGATAGCTCTAACATCATAAACCAAATCCTATACAAGTATTTTCACAGAAACAGAACAGCATGGGAATGAGCAGAGGAAGTACACACAGGGCTCTGCCAGGAGTTTTTCCAAAGAGCACTTAAAGCAGCACTACCTTATAGGACTGGAAGACACGTCGGGGTCATGGGCCGTCACCTGACCAAGCACAGAGTTAAGAGCAGCATTTTCATGCACTTCCAGAAGGTAAGTAGGTGAGGAAAAGACTGGTGGCTCATCAGCATCCTCTACTACAATCTTTACCGTTGCGGTATCCTTGAAGGGGCCTCCACTGATGAAGCGAGGATCGATGTGGATGTTGGCTGCTTCCACCTTTAGAGTATAGGATTTTTTGGTCTCAAAGTCCAGTGGCTGTTAAGAATGACAAAGATAAATGTCTTTTACTAATGGCCACAGAGAAAGAACAAGTGAATATAATGCTGATGGATGGAAGTTATGTGCATTTAAACACATTCAGTGAGTTTTAATGCAATCGCTTCACACTCCCAGAAACCCAACCTGCAGATTTTCTAGGCACATATTCATATCTGTTTATTTACCAGCTTCAGAGTAAACAGGATTGTGCTCTTGCTTTTCACAAGAAATCTACTGAAATATTCTGTCTCATGAACTATACCATTACAATTACATATCAGATAAATATTACAAATTTATTGGTGATGACATAACTTGAATACTAATAACACACTTGATCAGTGCTTTGGTAGTTGGAGATGAGAAAAAGTATCATAGTAGCTCCACAAAGAATAAATTTTTTATTACTTCCAGAACAATTTGAGAAATGCAAAGAACTAGCAATTATTATTTGTTGGACATGAGAGGCATTACACGGAAAAAGGTAGAGCTAATCATATTAGAAACGAGTTCAATATTATTGCACTTCAGGTACCTCTGTATTTCAGTTTTTTAGGGCTAAATGAGGTAGACATCTCTCAGGAATTTCTAAAACTGTAGCAATTCCTACTGCTGTATACTTTTTTTTCCTCCCCAGAAACAAATCACAAAACCAATTACTTTATTCCATCAACACACCTGCCATGGCACCACTGTTTTTACTATTTTACAGTTCTATATTAAAACATAAAAGATGAAAACACAGTGGATTTAAAGAAATGAAATACCAAATAAACCCCAAATCTGTGACACTTTTGAGTGTTAGACTTTCATTATAGGAGATTCAAGTTTGTGTCTTGAAGCACATCAGTATATTCACTATATAATTCTCTTGTGTCCCACAATGATTCAAATTTCAAAGATGCAAATTGCCAAGCATTGGAAAGATATTAAGATTTGCATTATAATGTCCCAGGGATAAAAAGAAGAGGACACAGACACTCTGAATCTGCAATGCAAATACAAGCAAGAGCACAAACAGGAATCTTCAGGAAGTCTGTCAAAGCCTTCCATATGCATATTTTCGAATTTTGTTGATTTTTTTTTCAGGTATGAATCAAGCTCTAATGGGATTTGCTCTTTCTCACAAATTCTAGTAAACACAAGAAAACCTTGCTTCTTTAGCAGCTCTTAGATTAGCAAGATTTAGTAATTATGAATGGTGATTTATAAATCAACATATTCACAATTGGCCAATCATTGCTCCTGTAGCACTTTTTCAATTGCTTTTCATATGCTTTACAGAAATGACAGCACCCCAATACATTTAGTCCTGCTTAATCAGAATATCATATTGAAAATTTACTCAGCATTGTCTACAGCCCATGAATTTATGCTGAAGAAAATCTGCTGGTGAACAGTACCCTCCATACATCATCTGCTGTAGTAGAACCAAAATTATTATTGCTGTCAAAATGAATATATAAAACAACATTATGTTGTAGACTCAGTTATGAAATAAAGCCAAGGGAACTGGGGCAAAAGGCTAATTGCCTTAGGCCATAGTATACAACAAATAACAGCAAGGAAGATCTGGGATGTATATCATAATTTTCTCTTTAAAAGAACAAATCTAAATTTAGACAAATACACATTGGTTTATTATGAATCTACAACACTGACCTACTCACCGAGAAACAGAAAGAACAGAGTTTTGACAGGTAACCTGCCTGGATCCTCCTTTTCCCCTTGAATGTCATGGTTGTGTTTGTTTTTCATTTGGGTTTTTTTTTAAGCAAAAACTCATTTAGAGTGTTCTATGCTATGTAGTTCAAACCCTCTCTGCCTGCGCTATAAGTTATATTTTTATAGAAGACAGCATGAGAAACAGCTTTTTACTTCTTTCCCAGTAAACAATGACAACTCAATCTGCAATTAGTGTTTCACTGACTATTCTGGACAAGTTTTGCTCTGGATATGCTGTCTCTCCACATACTTCTGTTGTGTACATGCAAACCCCTCACCTTGCACACATCAAGACTGTACAAGCATAGAAAAGTTAACACAGTTTTTCTTAGGGCCCAAATTTGGCATTTCTCATGTGAAACTACAGATTTCCTTGGTAAGGTTCACTGAAATCATTATTCATTGAGTGAAGGGAATTCAACATGAGAAAAGGTGGAAGACTCACACACATCAGGTAATTTAATTAACTCACTGTGATTTTTTTTCTCATAACAACTATACACAAAATCAAACAATAGAGAAAAGGTATTTGATGAAAACTTGGCTAAGTTTTTTTGAAGTTTACACCACCACCAAAGCCAAAACTAATCTACTCTTCTCTTTTGGAACCAAGGAAGCAAAACCTGTCTGATTTGAGCCCATGGAAGCCCGGATAAGATTAGCACATTCCCAGCATCCATGGATGTCTCCCCAGTTGTAAACTAAATGAAACTTTTGAGGGACATGTCCAATAAATGCCTTGCTCATCCCTTCGCTGGCTTGGCACCTCATCCAAAGATAAAAGAATCCTTGGAAATCCATTATCTCCTCGTGGAGTAAAGTCTGGCTGGATAGCTGTACGTACAATAAACATTTATTTTTTTAACAGAGATATGATTTACCTTTCTCACTCTAATAATGCCGTCCTGAGTTTGGGCATCTGTAGTAATTTCAAATATATCCATTCCATCTCCTTCAATAATATCATAGGATGATTTAGCATTTTCTCCAATATCCAGGTCATTTGCTTTCACCCTTCCTATTGGTTCACCAAGAGCAACATCTTCCATTACTGAGAAGTGATACAGACCTTACAAATAAGAGGAAAAGACTAAACATTACACCTGGTTCCAGTGTCCCTTGTGTCCCTTCAATGTTTATACTTCCCCAAAGCAAACTCTTGAGATAAACAACTGATACAACCCACGTTCCCACAAGTTATTTACTGAAAGTAGCAAAATGTGTTCCTTACACAGGAATAGTCAGTTTACGGTATATGAATGTTCGTTTCATTCCCTGAATATGTTTCATCTTCCTTGCAGGGATGCTTAGTGTTGGAAAACACAAATATAAACCTACTTTCAACACTGGAAGTACATGAAGGTCTCTCCTTCAGACAGTGTAGAACTTACCATTTTATTTACAAATATTGTATTTACATGGAGCTACAATTGAACTATGAAACTCTGGCTTTTAACCTGTAGAAAACTGGTCTAATATGTACTTAAAAAAAGGGATTGTGTAAACATTTATATAATTTCAAATATTTACTACTTTTGGAAATCTGATTTGGTTTTGTTTGTTTAAGCCCTTCTACCTTCCTTTTACAATAAACATTCAAGCAAACTCCCAAGATTTATGTTTTATTGGAAACAATAACTTTTCATGGCAATCATTACTGTATTTACTCTTTGGTTGTAGAGTTAGACTGAAATCCACTAGAAAGTGCTATTCAAATTGTCAGCATTTCATTTTTTCTAACACTTGCTTCAAACCGAAAAGGCATCAAAAAACTATTTAAATATATGACTGTAGACAGGAAATCTATTAAGACAAAAGTCAAAATACCCATTTTACTATTGCATCTCCCTGTTCCTTACAGTCCTATAAAAACCAGAAGACACACAGGTTGTACATCCAAAATTCTCTCTGGAGTCCCCATATTTCTACCTCTCCATAATTTACACTTTGGAGACTGTGGTTAACACATGATCCAATCAACTGCAGCGCTGCTTAGTAGTTAAAATAGGCAAAAAGAATTCAAGGATGGTAGAAGAGACCATTAAATCAGTTTTTGACGAAAGATTCGGGCCTCATTCTTCTCTGTTCTCCCTGTTCTAAGACAACCTGTTGCATCCAGGTATTAGTTTTCCAAAAACAATGTCCTGGAGTTGTTGCTTTACCTGCTTTAGGCTGATTGCAGCAGCATCAGTTGAAAGTAGGAAGGGAACTGTGAGGAATTCACAAATACGTACATCCATTAGCTACATACTTTGTCTGTCCCAGAGTGATTTGTTTTTAATGTTTCCAGGCTAAATTATTAGAGATCATCAAGATTCCTCGGAATATCCATAACAGCTCACAAACAATGAGCAGCCAAAGCAAAGAAGTGCCTCAGGAGACTAAATTATGTGTTCATAATTTACCCTGCTGTCCAAACGTTGTGGTTTGAATCTCCAGGCACAGCTGATTGCATTTCTAAGTTGAAATTTTGCTCTCAGATTTATTAAGACAGTTTACAAGATATTGTAACAAAAAACCTAAACCACCCAAAACCAAAAAAAAAAAAAAAAAGACGCAGCTGACTTTCACACAAATTCCTCCCCAGAATTACGAATTGTGCTGTCATAGTGCAGAGCTGACCAGAAATTCATATTACACATCTTTGAAAGCCCTTGGTTTTCACAGCACTGCACAGCTCTTCTCATTACAATTCTGTGGTAAACTGCCAGGTTAAAAACTTTGGTGACTTATAAAACGCCTCTAAAATTATTTCAAAGAGATCACAGAAGTAGTGAAAGTTCATCTTTTTTATTTCTAAAACCCGGGAGGCTAACACTCTGAAATCAAACCATAAATATACATTTCTGTCCTGCCTGGAAACAATAACCCGATAAAACACACTGCTTCCCGAGCTCATTACCATTTATTGTGCAAGCGCCATGTATTACATCTTATGAATTTCGATTTCATTCTGGTTAGGCTTATTGTAAGTTTGATCCTTGCTTATTTTCCTTTCCAGGCAAATGCAAACCGTGCTTTAACAGCGGGGAAAAATGTTAGACTTGATCAGCTCCTGTCTAAGGCCAGAGTCTGGCTAATCTGCAGTGCTAGGCAGCAAACTGGATTGAATGTTGGGGTTTTAAAAGGCAGAATTTTAAAATCAGAATCACACACAGAATATTCTGCGTTGGAAGGGACCCACAAGGATCATCGAGTCCAACTCCTAAACAGCACCTCAGCTTCCCTGGCGGGAATCGAACCCCCAGGCTCCCAGGTGAGAGGTGGGGACACTCACCACTGTACTAAAGTGGATTTTTTAATATCATCTAGTTATAATATTATATAGGTCATCATTAAATGAAATATATACATAGTACCCAGGTTTTTTCCTAATGAATTTGCATAATGATCAGTGTTACAACAGGGTGGTTATTCCCAGATGGAAGCTTGGATCCTACACTGGGATGTGCCAGCTATAACAGCTTCAAAAGCAGCACCTTGCTAATTGTTAGAGGAAAACTAATATACCAGGAAATTTATTGCAGAAATAGTGATGTCATCCTCCTGGTGCTCCCAGTCAGTGTGTCCCAGCCCAACCTGCAGGAGAACAGATGGGACCCAACCGCACATGGAAAGGACCTTTTCATCTCCCTGTGCCTGTGCTCCCTGAGGAGACCTCTCCCAAATGTACCAGTTTGTACCAGTTGTGCTGCTGACTTCGGAGTCAGACTTTTTGTCCTACAGGAAGCCAAAGGTTTTTTGAGCCAGAGAGCACCAACAGAAATCTGAAAGGCAGGTAAGCTGGTAAAAGATAAGTGAGTAGTTCCTGAGTTAGGGCTGCAGTACATTGCAGGTATAAAAGAAATGTCCCTCTGCATTCTGGTGATATGGTTCATCTGTAGAGGTTTACATTACTAGGGAATTGGTCGGGAAACTCACAAGGGTAAGTAATGCAATAGGATAGGAAGTAAAAAATTTATGCATTTCCTACTTTATGAGAGAAAACCTTTTATTGTGTAGAGTGCTTATCTGTTAAAAACCACTAAGATGAGGTAATAAAATATATATTGTGCAAATAAGCTTTGGCTTCTGCTTATTTTAGATTTTTCACTTTACATCTATATGTGCATTTTCTAGATGACACAAGAGTATCAAATGTTGAGCACTAGGATAAACCTATTTTATTGTGTGTACCCGGAACAGGGCAAAAGTGGAGTTTAACTCATACACACATGGAAAATAATTAATTTTACATTGGGTCCATGAGTACCTTGTTAGAAAAACATACTTCTAATGAAATAAAAATTATATAAAATTCAGATGAAAACTGAAAACAAACTCTTAATGTCTTATAAATTTAATTTTCCAGAACAAGCTGGATGAAATGGTAAGTTTCTGATGGTGTATTAGATTGCACCTGTTCCAAATAAAATCGATCCAGTCATTATGCTCATCCCTCTCCTTTTTTGTTTTTGTCTTCATCTTGGAAATAGACTACAAAGCTTGCAGAGAATCTCAGCAGGATGCCAGATCATTTTAACCTAGCTCAGCAAGATTCCCATTGGAAACACAGTAGTAAATATGGATTCTGAATTAAAGATCAACAATTATCTAGACTCAGACTTATCTTCCTTCTCTTCTTCCCTATTACCTAATTAGTCAAAACTTTATTTCTTTTATCTGTAATATATGTCTTTTACTGGCCGTGGCACTTGTCTGCATGAGATGGAAGCAACAAAGCACATAGAAACACCTGCACTGAAAGTGAATAAATATATTTTTCAAAGTCCCCAAGCACTTCTGTGTGGTTGTAAGAGGGGTAAGAAGGCAGATCCAGAGCTGTGTACACTGTCGTGGACACAATTCCCTCTTTCCTAACCTCTTAATCAGGCAGAGGACTATTTATCTTTCTCTACTATCACTTACATTTTCTAAAATTACATTACAAACTTGGGAAATGTGAAGATAAATAAAAACTCTTGGTAAAAAAAAACCCCAAACCAACATTACAATACTTTCTTATACAGGAGAACACACACACATAATGACACTTACTCTGTGCAAATTTTGGGGGATTGTCATTGACATCAGTGAGTGTAATTGTCACTGTTGTAGTTCCAGAGAGTCCACCCATATGTCCTCCCATGTCCTTTGCTTGGATAACCACAAAGTATTCTTCTTTGGCTTCTCTGTCCATGTTGGGAAGAGCAGTTTTAATTATAGCTAAAATAATGGGGGGGGAAAAAAGAGTCAGGTACAGACCCAAATTCAGTTTGCAGATGGTTTTATGGGTAAATATTAATATTAATGTACAAAAAAACTGCTAAAAGTCCAGAATTCATTTCTTTTAATACAAAGGATGAAGAAGAATTTGATATTTTAAAAAAATTAGAAGCCACCTACCTTGATTTAATTAGAAGTGCAATGCAACTGTGGTTCAAAACTCAAGACTTAATCATACTTGTGATACATATTATTTTTCATATTTTATTCCTGGCAAAGTTCTTGGTTTCTCTCCTACCTCCCACAGAAATCCATCGTTTCCCCACAGAATTCCCAAACATAAGACAACCACATAGAAAACAGAATCTGTAAACAGTGTTAACTGCATCTGTCAGGTAATTAAAATATTTTCAAACTAGAGAAGTAAAATGATTTAAGGAAATCAGTAGCAGGACTCAAGGTAGTTGCTTGCAAGGAGAAAAAAAAGTTTATTTTCGGCCTTAACTTTCAGGTCTCTTGAATCATTTTAAAAATCTACTAATCCTTCTAAAATTCACTAAAATTTCACCAATTCACTAAAATCCTTAAATCTCTAAGCTCCTACCTAACTCACTAAAATTTATCATTTTCTGAACCTTCAAATCAAAATGATCTCTTTTATATCAAAATATGCAATGTCAGTGGACAGCAGGAATATCAGCAGTGCAGAGTTCAATTAAATTCTGGGCCAAATCCACCGTAAGCTCCCATTGATGCCAGGGACATCTAACTGAAGAAATAAGAAAACTATTTGGCCAAATTTTTTCCACCCGTGATGTGCTATTATTTTTTCAGGGAACACAAAGCCACAGAATAGCTGGGATTGGGAGGGAGCTCTGGAGGTGACCAATCCCACCCCTCTGCCAAGGCAGGGTCACCTGGAGCAGGTGACACAGGGATGTGTCCAGGTGGCTGCACGACCAGTGAGTTTTCATTCCAGAATGGGGCAAGTGGGGTTTGGAGCCACAGGGCCAGTAGCACTGCAGGGAAAGGTGAGTCAGGAAGGAACAGAAGTTATTCTGTAGCACAGTGAAGAATAAGTTTGCCTTAAGTTTTCTGAACGAGAACAGGACAGTAACTCCCAGAAGATAACAATAAACATTTATCGGATGTGAAAGGTGCAAAATATGTTCAGTAAAAGAGTAGGGTCATTTCCTCTGTGGCAGCCTGGGTGAGGAGAGTAAAAGAGATTTATTTCTAAAAGCATTTGACAGTTTTGACTGGTTTGGAATGACTGGGTTACTATTTATGAGTAATAATGCTTCATTCTGCAAATAAGTCTAATGTTATAAATGAGATGACTCACAAAAAGCATGTTAATGCAAATTTAAGGTATCAGAATTTGGTCCACATAATATTATTCACTAACATAGCTGATCCAAACATCAATAAATCTTATTTCAATGGGGTTTATGTTAAGCTTATTATACTTTTTCTCCATTAGTAATTTTTTTAGGCAGAGTTTCTATGTTTGTTTGGGTTTCTTAACCTAATTTACATAGCTAAGTCTAGCCTACAGATGACTTGTATAAGACACTATATTTTGTATTCTTCATTTTCATTGAGACGAGTCAGTTATTTCACTAAAATGATGTTTAATTTGTCTCTTAACATATGGTACAGTCTAGCCCCTACCTATGGTTTTGAAGATACCAGGAAGATTAAATACTTTTGAGAGTGCCTAAGTAAAAATTACAATTTCTGCCTTTTAAGATATAAAAATTTTGAGTTACTTCTTCCGTATAAAGATACTAACACAAGCTGTTATTTCAACAGTTTTATACATATCTGCTGTCTCAGACCATAAACCATTTGCCAGAAGCTGAGCCAGAGACAAAGTCAAGTTTCAATCTCAAACAAAATAAAAAGCTAAAGAGCAGTTTACTGTTTAAATAATCCCTCTAAGAGGAACTGAAGGTTTTTAAACATCAAATTTATCCCAACTACAGAGGCTGATTGTTACCTCCAGTATTTTCTACGTTCAGAATCTACAGAATGAAGGTCAGCAAAGGAGAAGTGTTGATAATACTCAGGAGGCAAATTAATAAACACCAAAAAGCTCCATCCTCACCTATTTTGATCAAGACGAATACAGCCTAAGAGAGTTATGCATAAAGAATCTCAAGGATATTTATTTGCTCTTTTGCTTTATCCACCAGCACTCAGGCTGAGCTCGCAGGAAGTACTGAAACTTTCCATTTATTTTTAGAACACAATTCAGGCTCAGCAAACACTAACACACATCCAGCACACAGAACATTAACTCACTGAGCATTCAACCTGCTCTGCTTCAATTCAACCCAGAAACAAATCGAGAATAAAAACATAATCACTTTCAGCATGGAATGATGGATGGAAAGGATATGTGCCAAACAGGAGTAGTTTAAAAGTGAGGGAATTACCATAAACTAATGTAAGGCAGGTAGATGCTTGTTGGAAGATTGTATTCAGAACAGTTATCAATGGCTTACTGTCAAGGGGGAGAGATGGATGACGTGGTTCATGGGGTTTGTTCTGCCTCCAGCATCATTCAATATTTCCTGAATGATGGAAGACAGGAAGAACTTACCAAGCCTTTCGGATAACACAAAGTTGGGAGCCACTGCAAGTGCCGGAAGAGCGGTTCAAAACAATTTTCACAATTTGGATAGTCTAAAATAGTGGGATGCAACTCAACTTGGCAAGCAAAAGGCATTTTGTGGGGGGGGAACAATTAACTTCCCAATTACAATAGAGCAGATGACTCACAAGACAGATGAGAACGTGGAGTCAAAATGAGCTGAATGTGAGACAACAGAATTTTGCTGATAAAAATTCTCAAACTTTTCCTGGTGTATTAGTATGTTTTATGGAAGAAATGTGGAATAATCCTTCCAGTCCCCTCCTACAGGTAAGGCTGCAGCTGGAACAGCGCATCCAGTTTAGAAAACGATTGATTTATATAGTCAGGGAAGTATGAGGAAACACTTTAAAGACAAATACATAAAAAATACTGGGAACTAATCTCTTTTTCCACTGGGGATAAGAGAAGAAATGATGGACCTAAAAATATAACCCTCAAAATGGGTTTCAGCTTCACCAACAGAGATTTCAGTTAAACATTAGGGAAACACATTCTAAAGGAGAAGGGAAATACTCACTGAAGAGGCCCCATGTATTATTCTCATTCCTGCGAGTAAGAACCTATCAGAACCATCTGGGAAGAATGGGAAAGTATAAACCTAATCCTTTTTAGACACACAGGCACTCACTGCATTTTCCCTCGAAGTTCCTCCCCTCCATAATATTCAAGGTAAGGCTTTATCTCTGTGTACCCTAAAATATTTCACAAACCTTCATCAGGAACGAGTTGGAAGGTATAGAAGTCAAGAAGCAATTTATTCCAGGAATGAAAACCCCCAATATTGCAAGTTCTTACTTTTTTTTTCTCTGAGAGCTATTGGTGTCACACTGCTCAATAGCAAATAAAACAGCTGCAGAAAGGGATTTATTTTTGCAGTGGCCCTAACTGCACACACTGAGCAATTTGCACAATCTGCCTCACAACTTGAATCGGTTCAAATGTACCCCCGTGGACTACATTCAAAAACCTATTTGGAAGAATATACACTGTCTCACACTGCAAAAGACCAAGGAAAAGAAGTAACGTGTCAGAGGCTGTAGCTCATGAAGAGAAAGAAGGAAGGCAAAAGAAGTAAGAGAAATTAGGATCTGGCTTTCACTTTTCTCTTCATTTTTTAAGGATCTCCTCATGGTAACGCTATAAAACTATACATAATAATAATTGAGAACATGGAACAAAACCAAGCAAGCACTATGCAAAATTGGAATCTGGCCCTGAAAAACCTTTCTTAAGCATCTCATTCATCTCACACATTTTGTTGAAGACTTCCTGCTATTCCAACTTGCATACTTTGGAACTTTCCCTACTTCATTTTGGAAGAGCTAAGTAATTGCTTTAATCTTCGTATCGTGCTAAAATCTTGGTGGAGATTCTTATTAAACGTAACCCTCATTTAGACCTAAACGCCTGAAAAATCAATCTTGCAATTTCTTCAGAGAGTGTGAGAGGCATTCTCTGTATTCCTGTGAAACACACTGACATCAATGATGTCTTAGCAGTCTTAAAAGAGATTCACTTGGAGATCTGTGGTAAACCTGCAGCATAATTCCTAAAAAATTAATAGATTGAAACTAACTTTATCCAAAATTTTTAAGCGTTTACTACTTTGACAATGTGATGTAGGAATACTGATCCACTATTTTTAGTTCTATTTACCTTTATCATAATCTCTCTAATAAGAATTTTCATCACATCTTCTAATTTCTTGATTTGTTCTAGTGGCTGAGGATTTTTATTTTAGCAAGACAAGAAAAAATATCTCCAATCTCTAGCAAAGTTGTCTAACTTTCTACAGAAGTTATCAATTAGAGGAGCTGTTTGAACTATGTTCAGATGTGCATCTATGTATTTCAAATCAAAGACATTAGATACAGTAAAAATAATGACTAGGCACAGACTTAATACTATTCTATACTGTTTTATGTGGAGTGATTCTGTGCCGGTTTTGTATATTTATTAAAGAAGCTATAAATATACAAATTTTATTCTAATGTTTATTTTTAAAAATTGTATGGGGAAGATGGCATTGTTTCTTAAACTGCCAGATGAAGGTTGACTATACTTTCATTCATTTTTGGTGTTTTGTGTAGCCTACAATCTATCGTACTATTGTCTTTCTCAGCCCCATATTAGTACCAGTTTTGTGTTTTCTGATCTTGTTTTCCTTCTGAAGTGGACCCTGCAAGCTTGCCATTGCACATGAAATAGCACAACCTACCTTTCTCACGTCTATTATAGTATTGACTTCTTACATTCAGGTAAACTTGTATCTGTGTTTTGTAGAACGGGTACAAAAGTTTAATCTTTATTTACCAGCCTTTTCCCTGGGACCAGTTCACTGGCCTGGCGAAGGTGTCTCCCTCTCACCCACTGAGAACAAATGCAGTAAATAAACATTTTGCACTGCATTTATGACTTTGCTTCCTTAGGATTTTATTTGTAATGACCCTCTAATAGCTATGATTAGACTAGACACTTTACAGAAAGTAGCCCTGGATTCTTTCTCAGGTGCTTTCTAACTCCAGCTGTGTAGTTCAAATTCCTCTCTCTAATTCAGGCTCTTGAAGCACAGCGTTATTTAGATGTGTTGCCTGTTTTCCAAACTCAGCATGAAGAACAGCCTGGGTCAAACTACCTCACTAGCTTCCTAAAATGATAGAGGTATTGCTCTGAAATGCAAGAAATATGTGTAGTATCAGCTATTTTTTACCACTATTATTTGATAAACTCTACAAGCAGAAATCACTTTTTTCCAGATGCCAATCTGCCTTGATCTTAAACCACTCAGCTTTTCCAACTCCAGACCATCACAACTGTTTTCAAACAACTCTACAGTGTTTTTATACTTCCTTTACTAATCAGAAAAGACAGCTCTCACTGCTACTGGAGGGTCTAATCCTAAGCACCTTATCCATAATAGTCGCACTTTATACGTGTAACTAAAAACAAGAACAGTAGGACTGACCCTCAGGTCTGCTGCTCTGTGCCACTGCAATTCTCCTAATGGGCTGTCACCAAGACAACTCAGAACCAGCAAAGGCTCTGCACAAACACCTTAACACAGCTCCTCGGGTTGCACAGCCTCCTCAGCAAACAAAGACAAGGAAGGACTTGCACCGGTGTGAAAACAGACTCTGGAATGCTGCCAAGCCAGAGCTGAGGGTGCTGAAACAGCAGTGACCAGTGACAACTCCAGAAATCCCTGCATGTGCTGGGATATTTCTGCTGCCTTGGGAACGTCACTGCTGCCTTCTAGGTGTCCCCGCCCATGGCAGAGGGTTGGAATCAGATGAGCTTTAAAGTCGCTTCCAACCCAACCATTCTGTGTTTCTAAGATACCAGGAAAAGGAGTTCCAACACTTTCTCTCAGAACAACACCAACCCATCCCAGTTCATGCCTCTTCTCATTATTTCAGTTAGAAGTTTACCTAACTTTAAATCTGTAGTAACTGGCAAGGATGTAACATCAGCCCTAGTCAATAAAATGAGCTGAAAGCAGCAGTTCAATCAAGGCTCTGACTCATGTCAAACAAATTCTCTCTCTCCACTAATCCCATGAGGGTTTAAATCTAAAGTATTTAGAAGATGAACTGTTTAGAAAGTGAGTTCTGTTCCTAACAGCTCATTACTTTCCCCTTACAGTTGCAGATTCCTTCCTGTACCAAAACAGCTTTCCCATCTCTCTCAGTCTGAAATGCTACCTTGTCATTTTATCATGAATAATTACAGAAACAGTCCCTGTGTCTCTTTTATTAACGCCTCTCAGATATTTGTGCAGTGATTTCATATCCTCCTTCAATCACCTCTTGTCCAGCGTATACAAATTAAGTTCAATCAATCTTTCATTATAAGTAATATTCTTCTGACCTTAGCAACACTGCTTTGAACTTTCCTCAGTATCTCAGCAGCCTTTTTATGGTGATGGGTCTTATCAGTCCTACACACAATATTCTGAGGGCACCTTGTGCTTCATTGGTACATACCACTGCTGGTGGACAGGACATGAACAACCAGATAGAAGAAATAGTCTGTAAAAATCACAAAAACATCTGTAACTGAAAAACTTGCTATTATCTTTTTGTTCCCTAACTTGTTTTTATTCTGCCAGACTGTATTTCAAGGTCTAGATGGAGGCAAGACTGCAAATTAAAATAAAAGTTCCAAACCTATCTTCTAGTGAATGCAGTTTTTATTCTCCTAGGCTTACTCATTTATGCTCTGATTTCAGAACCACAGGGTTCAACTCTACGGACCATAGAGGGCCATGCACTAAATCATTAAAAGCTCTGTTGGTTAAAGCATGTGTACTTTCAACTGCAAGTTAAACTTGCTATAGGAAAGAAAAAAAAAATCAATTATTCCCTCTCCAAAGAAATACTCACATTCTATTAGGAGAGTTTCAGCTTTCTAGGTCTCCTGACTCTTCTGTTCATCTCAGCTGTACCAGCTGGAGCCTTGGCTTTGTACCACATCCAAGGAGCAGTGTTTGAAGGCTGCGTTTTTCACACACAGTGAGGGTTTGTGCTTGACTAATCCCATGTGCTCCCAGTGCAGTTGGGCGTTTGGGGTAATTTTCCTTGTTCATCTGACTGTATCTCAGGTATGTGTAGGAGTGACATTATTTGAGTTCATGTGAAATGTAAATAAGTCAGACACAGCTGAAAATGTATTTCCTCTGCCATCCCTATATTGTAGAACACAATGTCACTTCATATTACCTTCCATTAAGATAATCTTATTTTAAAGCTGACAGTCATGATTTAATATCCTTGAAAAAGCTTAAAAGTGAGAAGTGTACTCCAGCTACTTTTAATAGCCTTAAAAAAAAAACCCTTTCCCAGCATTTGGATTGTCATCACTCGGATTATGAGGGAATCCACAGAATTCATATACCTTTATAAATAATAGACACTAGGCAGGAAGCCTGACATCAGGGAGTGAGATGTAATGATAACGATATAAGGAATATATTTCAGTCCACCATGAGTTTTGTTACTGATCTGATGACATCACATTGTAAATTGGGACTCTAAATCTGTATTTTTGTCATGTATTATTTATATCTACTGTCTATCCAACAAACCAATGGTCATATTAAAATTCACCTCTGAAAAGCGAAAAATATTCAGAACAAGCCATCAAAAAAGCATTTACCCTAAGCCATACTCAGAGCACTGAGTGAAAAATAACTTCTGAATTACCTCCTTTCATGTGTCTATAACTCATACAGAAGAACTTGCAAACTAGAACTGCAGCAGTATATGCATTTTTCATCTCAGGTAATGGAAAATTATTGTTTTACAGGTCACTTACTGCTACTTAATGCTGTGTGCCCAGCATTATAGAATTCTTCCTGTGAGGAGCTAGAGAGTAATGTCAGAGTTTCAAACCAGAGTGTAATTGAGGTAAAGACTACACCCAGTTACTGTCAACTTAGTAGGAACCAAAAAGCAGAAAGAAAATCAACTGCTTTCCTCACATTGATACTCAGGTATGACAATCCTTCCTACTGTAGGCATGAAGCCACATCCCACACCTTTGCTGCCTCTTTTTGCTCAGGTTCTACAGAAGGCAGAGGCATCGGGAGGCTGGGTGGGATTCCTCCTGATGGTCAGCTCTCCACGTGACACTAAAACAGAGCAGTAAGGTCAGACAATCCTGATTCTTAGGCAGGAAATGTAAAAAAATTATAGACAGTACAGCCTATCTATGGCTGCCCTGGTGCTGGTAGCTGCACCCAGCTGAATTTACTCTTAGTTTCTAATAAATGAAGATAATAAGAGGCCAATCTTTTATAAAAACAGTCAGTAAATCATCTCTAAACATTTATAGCTTCAATAATATTTGATGCACTCCTATGAATAACAGAATATATTTCCACTCTGAAGTGGATCACTTTCACACAGTCTATTTCTTAAAACAGTGATTCCATTTGGGAAAGACAATAGCTGTCTTCAAAAACAATCTTTTTTCATATTATTTGAAAAGGCTTTTAACCTATCGGGCACTAATGAAATGTATCCACGGTGAAAATGAAGCTACACACACCCCTTCCACCACCCCCCAAAATTCCAAACAACACTCAGCCCCTGCAACATCGACCAGGCTTGGAGGATGACCCTCAGGTGTGATTTGTTTTGGGCAAAACTCTACTACTAAACTCTACTACTCTTGCTCAGGTTTAATTTTACACTGTCACAACAATATTCAAACATCTTCGCACATGAAAACTTTCCCCGAGGGTCCCAAGTACCGCATACAAATGTGCAAGACAATATGTTTTCCTGACTTAGTTGCGAAGAGTTGTGATGGGTCACATTGCTAAGGTTGGATAAATATAAAGAAACTATCAAATATTTACACACTTTCTATTTGCTTTGGACGTTTTATTTTAGAACACTCTTTCTCACTCTGTATACGTGGCTGCAGTTTCTGCATAACTACCTGCATCTCGTTTGTTTAATGCCTAGATTTTTCTGTATATTTGTTGTTTATATAACCTAAACAAACAAATTTGTGCTATTTGATGGGTAGCTGTGAGCTCTGGAGTTCTGTCTGGCTTTCATCATAATGGGAATCACTTTTTTAGGTGAGGAATAGTTAGTTCCTTTGATCAGGTTTTAATGCAATACAAGTAAGAAATCTGAGTCAAATTAAAAAAATTTAAACATTTTGAATATTTCAGGCTATTTTTTCTTTGAAATAAGTCACACATTTTCTGTGTAGGTGGAGAATACACTTCTCAGCCCCTTCAGGAAAGCTGATGTGCTCCCATGCTAAGGCATTAACTTTCCCTAATAGAAATTGAGAAAAATCCTGCAGCCAATTCTCCTTTAATTAAGACAGCTCATGTAAGTCATTATTGCATGTAATAATTTGTGATATTACAAGAAAAAAAATAGTATATTTTGATACCTGATGATAAGAATTACATTTCCATGTGACTTGTGACAGCAGGAACTAAGGGGCTTTACTAATAACTGTCTCTTGACATCCTCATTTTTGGAAAAAGCTGCTCTTTTTCTATTGTATTGTGCTGGAGTTCTCTGTAAAACTTCCATTTTACATGCAGTATGAAAATAAAAGACTGAATCAAGTTCCAGATATCACTGTTATATTTAGGAGAGCTGTCCTTCAACCAGAAAAAACATTTAAATGAATTAATTAATCCATTAATATTATAGATGTACACCACTTACATAAAGTCTTTACATGTTAGGGCATTTCTTGGAATGGAAAATAATTTTCTCATGGAATTTCACCAGAAAGGTTTAAAAACATTCCAGATTTTGAAGAGTACAAGACTAATGTGTTTAATGAGAGAAAGCTTAGTACACTTGATTGACTAAAAATGTCCTTTAATAATTTCTCCGACCATTTTTTTATAATTTAGTTAATCTGCATCACGACAAAAAATTTTAATCCTGCTTTACCCCTTTATGGCTGTATAAATACAGGTGGCTTTTTGTATCTTTTAAAATGAGTTTTAATTTCCTCCTCCTTAGGAGATTACAGCTGCTTCACTCACAGTGATTAAAAACAGCTTCTAGTAACAGGTGAAAAAAATATTAGAAATAATACCTAATCACTTTAAAACCCACTTTTCAGGCATAACTAAATGAATTCCCTGCAAGTACAACATATGTACAGAAAGCAAGAGGGAATGAATTTATCGGCACTTTTCGTAAGACTTTCAAGACTATAAAACCACAGAGAAATAAAGTAATTCTAAATGCATGCTAATAAAACTTCACACTGACACTCAGGATAATGTTCTTTCTCTCCCCAGATTGATCTATCCAAGCAAGAAAGAGAAAAAGAACTTTTAATGAAAACACAAAATATATTCACTAAAATTCCCAAGCCAAAATGTACTTTCTTTAAGTAGAAATACTATAGTCTCATATTGAAAATTACATTATGCTCATTTAATTCCTCGGGCCAAACCCCACAATCCCAGGTTGCTTATAAGTCACACAGCTCTTCCTCTGCCTTCAGTTTTGCTTCAGTAACTTCTGTAATATCAGCATCACCATTACTCCCACTGGCTTTAATACACCTTTTTCCCTTCCCTTTTCACATGATCAGACTCTGACGGAACATGACACGCCCCGTTACACCAGGGTGATGCTGACAGACACCCACCCTCCCTGTATGAGACACAGAGGATGGTCATCTGTATCAATACCATCATACAATTGTTTCCATTGGAAAAGACCATCCAGTCCAACCATTCCCCCAGCACTAACTCACGTCCCAAGTGCCCCAGCCACACAGCTGCAAATCCCTCTGGGCATGGGGACACCGCCACTGCCCTAGGCAGCTGTGCCAGGGCTGCACAACCCTTCCCCATGGGGCAATTTTTTCATGATATCCAATCTAAGCCTCCCTTGGTGTCACTTGAGGCCATTTCATAACCCAGGGATTCATATTCCAAGTCACCTACCTGTGTGTGGCTCAATAGAAAAGTAAGGCTGTCCTTCCAGAATGCTATAAACCAGCTTGGCACTGTTTCCATACACTGGATCATCTGCATCTGTAGCTGTTACTTTAGTAACAAAGGTGCCTGAGTGAAAAGAATGCAGACAATTAATGTTTACACTCATTAAAAATTTGCATAGCTTATTCAAAAAGTAATTTGAATCAAAAATTCATTTTCATTGTGAGCTGTATAACAATAATAAAAGACGAAAAAACACCAGTAACAAGTTAAAACATTACTCATGGAACAGAAACAAAACATTTTTCTTCAGGTTGATATATACCAGCAGCCTGAATTTCCAGGCAAAATAAGAACCCTTTTAGTGTCTGTATTATTTAAGGTTTCTTTGTAGAATGCATTTTAAAGCTACCTGATAGATCTGTGTAGACTTCAAGCATTTGCAAAGGAATCATATCAAAGGGATACATAATGCAAGGTTAATAATACAATATATTATGTTGCATTTAAGACTTACAATTTCACATTTGAAAGAACCTTGCCAAGTTACACAGACCACATAGAAAACAATAATAAAAAGGCTTCTTTTTTTCTCTTCCCGGCTTGCAGCCATGATAATGATTTGATGTGGCCACAGTGGCAGAGTTAGGACAGCAGCTATTGTCTCTGAAATGAGTCTCTGCCACTCAGGGGGCCATTGTCTAGCCAGAGTTGTAAATTCCATGCTCTGACAAAAATAAATAGAAAAAAAAATTAAGGAAATTGCCCTTTTTATTTCTTAGGCAACACAGCACTTGCCATTTCTGTAAGCAGCAAAATGGAATGAAATTCAGTTGGTTGCATTAAAGTTTCTGCAGAGACCATTTTTTGGCTGTCATAAAAGTATGATGGCATTAATTAGGCTTACAATAAAGACAATATCTACAGAGGGAGAGACAGCAAGAGCAGGAGAGAGGATAAGGGCTGAATTATGATGCTTATGCTCAGAAAGGAAAAGACTTACAGCACACACCAAAATATGTTCCTTTCTGGATATGCCAATAAAAATAACCTCCTGCTCCTTCTCACGCTTTTTGTGCTTCTAAACCCAAAGACAGGTCACTCCAGGACAGCAGCAGGAAAGCACAGGGGAAGGAGATTCCTTTGGGACATCCTCGCCCTGCGCCTCCTTCCCCTCTCTCACTGTGCAGCACTGAGAAGGCTCCAGGCAGTTTGGGGGTTACATGGCAGGCAAATTATTTAGAGAAATCTTTACATCTTTAGATATAATATGCATACGGCCCCAGAGCTGCCATTTCAGGTTTTCCCACCCGGCCACTTCAAACAACAGGGTAGGACTAGCAGGACTGGGGAGCATGGATAACACCAGGCTGCATGGAAATAATGGGGTAACTCCTAGAGAAGGGAATATGGGTTGCAGAAAGAAGTCCCACTGGAGAAAAAAATGGCTGTGTCTTGTACCGTTCATTTATTTTTGGTGTAAATTTATCCATTCTCACAGGAGAAAATATCAGCAAAGGGAGGCAGATCAGTTTGCTGTGCAAGCTCCATCACAGCCCAACGGGGAACTGCTCCACCAACATCTCTCCTCTGCTCAGCAGGATCCAAGGAAAGTCTGAGGCTGAAGTACCCCATGGAAAAAGAATATTATGCTACATCTATCTTTGACAGATGCTTCCACAACCTGCTCATGTTTTGAAGCTTAATTTGATGTTGAAAGTTGATCTTACACCTAACCTTTCATATAATAGACTTCAACCTGCCACTGGGCATGAGAAATGGACTTTACCCTCAACATGATGGTTGGTTTGTAGGGAATTAATGTCAGAAACTTGTTGTCTGACCAACTACAAATATTGTTGTATACCCAGACACGAACACACAATGCCTGGCAGCTTTGAGTGGAAATGATAAAGGGGACAAGTGACACAAATGTGGTCCCTCAGCCTCGTGGCAAGTACAGCTGCCTCAGCCTTTGGGTGATATCCTGGACAACCTCCTCCACATAAACGAAAACAAAGAGCAACAGGGAGGCAACCACAGAGCCCTCCAAAGCCATGGCACAGGACACAGAAAATAAACAAAATAGGGAAAAATGGCAAGGACATTTGGATGGAAGCTTGAGCGTGGATATTGCAGGAAGAGAGGAATAAGAGGCCCCTTTGTGTCTTGCCCTCAGCACTTGCAAAGCACAGAAAGCTGTAGCTAATGAGGTTATCTTACTTATTTAAGTTCTGTGGCTCACCTTTAGTAACTCACACACCAGATAAAAGGGTTATATTTTGCTGTTCCCACAGACAGCAACCTCCCAGCCAGGCTGTACCTCCTTTCTCACCAGTCAGGCTCCAGCCCCACCATCCCACCACATTCCCAGCAGGTCACTGCTGCTGTCCCGTGTGTGGCATGAGATGTGAATGTAGGGGTCAGAGCTTCCTTCAGCTGCATTCAACTGAAAGAGCAGGTGATGCACCTGCTATCTTACAACTTTTGGGTTGTCATCTTCTAAGACAGAAGAGGTTTATGCAGAACACCATACAATGAGGCAGGGCTGGAATAAGAAAAGACTCATCACAGAGCAGTGAAAATTTTTGTAAGAGTGTTTTATCTAGGCTGGTTCATTTTGTTTCCATTATATACTTTATACACAAAGGAAAATAAAACTGTTGACTTCTTGGAGATTGTATTTGATTTGCTTAGCTGGCTCTCATTTCAAAGGCCTTCAGAAATAATTACATTGCTTGTTTAGAAAGATTCGATATAGTATAATGGCTATTCTTATCTTATTTCACTTGAGAATTCCTGAAGACTTTTTATAGATACTTATTTCAAGATTTCCAAAGTTAAATGGGTCTGCTGACTCTTTGATAAGCACATTCTTCATCCCAAGTGTTCATTAGATATTAAAGTTGAATACACCCTAATAAACAGAAGCAATCAGTGTCTAACACTGCTTCCAATCCTGATGCTCAGCTATCAAGTTTTTTCCTGGTGAAATAAAATAATTTAATCACTTACTGAGGCCCCAAATTTAACTGAAGTTTATACATATATTAAAATTACTCACATCATATGTATGTCAGTATTCCCATTCATTGTTTATGTACACAAAACAGAATGGCATATCCTTCTTTTTCTTTCCCTTACAGGTCCCTTCAAGTGTGATTAGAATCTTACCCAATTAAACTAATGAAGGGAATGGAAAACTAAAATGTTCTCCCAGCTCTTAGGAATCAATTTCTTACACAGCCAGGCTCTCCGCACTCTGGTACACACATCTGAGAAGGTCTGTCAAAGTCAGTAATTTGCTCCCAACAATCTTACTAATGAAAATTGTTTATGAAAGATATAAGTGATCATGAAACAGAATTCAAAGAAATTGCTTCCACTGTTGAAATTAGTTCAGCTTTGGGGTAGTTTAAATTTTATCACCGTTAATTTGATTTTTTTTCTTTATGCCTCGAACCAAATCTCCTGAAGGTGTGAAAAATGCCACCTTATGTTCACCTTGGCAATGAGGGGTATATTTAGGAGCAAACCCTGTCCCCTCTGCAGCTGATGTTGCTACATCAGTGCAGCTCTGGTTCCACTGAGGGTTCAGATGCAGCACCAGTCCCTCCTCTCACAGGCGACAAAATTCTGCACCAAAAGATTTGGAGAATCAAGAGATTCCTGAGGGTGAAAAATAAGGCAGAAAACAAAAGTACTCGCATGGCTCTTATTTAGGCAATCTCCACAGCAGAACTCTCCAAGCTCTGGATTATCAATATTTAAGACGGATTTTGCTCCACTCCAGACACTGCAGTTCTAAACTACATGTACATAAATATTTTTACATGCATAATGCGCTTAAAGTTTTAAAGATAAAAATTTTGCTTTGAAAAAGCTTCAAGAATGCAGGGAAAAGCATTGATTAAGTAAGTGCTCTTGGAAAAAGAGCATTCTGGGTTCTGCCTAGCAAATAAACAGTGAAGGTTTCTGTTTGTGCTTAATTTTGACTGCATTTGTCTTGTGTTTGTTTCTTTGTCAATGCTACAACAAACTCATTTAGCCAGAGACTATAAATTTGAAATTGTGCCATTTTTACAAGAAAGCCACTATTATAGTCCAAGTCACTGCTGTCCTAATTACAATAATATTGCAGTATTTTATAAGCTGGCCCAACAACATAATCACTGTTTCTTTTTTCTTTATGTACCTAATGTTGTCTTATATAAACCAAACATTCTTTTTATGAGAGATGAGGCAAAATTTAAGATGTTCAGGTAAAAAAAAATTGTGTTTTTTCCAGGTAGAGTTTTGCAAAGCTAATGGCCTTAAATATGGATTTGATCACCAGAAATATGGATTGTAAAGATATTCAACATACTTTAATTTACACTTCTAGTGTGCTTTAGCAATTAACCATTGCTGATTGTTTTACTCTGTTGGTGTCAGAATTTCTCCCTGTAATAGGCCAGCAATCAGACACATCAACACAAGTATTTTTACGTGGCTAGGTACGAAAGCCTAGGTTTGCTGGCAAACTGAGATTAAAAGCCATCATAAAAAATAAGATGTGTGTGCTCAGCTAGTGTTTTTCTGTTGTTTTGGCTGTTTTTTTATGTGCAAGTCAGGGTATAGATTTTGCACATTAGTCAGAAAGAAAAATGAATATGCTGCCACAGGGAGTAGGAAAGGAAATTTTTTTGGTGTGGCAAATGTACGTGCTGGAGGAAAAAAAAAAAAAACCACAAAACCTTGAATATTCTAGAGGGAGTAATGCATAGTCGGTGCCAAAAATTTACATGAATTCATATTCAATGAAACAACCATTTTGTTGAAGGATTGTAATGGCTGGTAGAAATAAATAATGTGACCATAATGCAACTAGTGGGACCATGTTGTCTCATCTTCTCATGGACTTCTGGTTCGTTTGTTGTTTTTTTTTCCTGATGCCCTTTTTGGTCTCACTCTGTCTCTCCTAATCTTCCCAAATCTTGACAGGCTGAAATCTCCATTTCATTCCAAAGATCTGATTACCAGCCTGACAGGGCATTAAGAGAGTATTTGCATGACAAAGCCCTACCATTATTTACCAACTCCTTTGTTTTCCTAAGGGGATCATTGTGTTTCAAACCTCTAGCTGGATTTGGAGTTGGGCTGATAGTAGCTCTGCAGTCAGGGGTGGTCACAGCAAAGCTTTGTTTGTATCCAGCAGGTCAGATAAGCATTATTTCCAAAATGAAGCCTTTTCTTCACTGGCCTTCTTTGCTATAATCTCACAGGTAGCATGACAGTTGTTGTCATGGTAACAATTTTTTATTGAATAAAACTGCAATAATCTCATAAAAACCTGCATAACTTCCTGACATGTAAATTATTACTGCCTCAAAGCTGAAGAAACTTATTCTTATTTGTTTTTTATTGTTGCTGTTTTTTAAATGCAAAAACATGCTTTTAAACATGATCATCCTGTATTATTCTATGAGACCATTTCCAAATAGCAAAATCTGTGAATTAGAGGTTTCTCTAACCAAATAAAGAAAATGTATATGATATAGGAATCTGTGCAATGCACTTCAGAACTTGTTAACATATGCAAATTACACACATAAATATCATTGCCAAGCTTGGTGTTCATGCAAATATACACACATATATTGTGTGAGTGTTTTAGGGTTCTTTTGCAGATCATATGTTACTTCACCTCACCGTCTACCCCGTACTTTAATGTATTTTTATTATTAACAACAGCTACTTTATTGCAAAGACCTTAAGAGTCCAATACATGGATCAGATCTCACAATGCAGGAAAGTTCTCTCCCCAAGAATCAAGTACTAGGAAAGACAAATATACAGACAGAAAACTGAAGAGAGACAAGGAGGTTGGACTTGATCCCTGTGAGTCCTTTCCTACCCAGGACATTCCATGATTCTATCATTCCATGAGGAGAGGATGTAAATCAGGAAGGATTGCTGCTGGTGCTGCTGTCAGGTACCACACAAACCCCTCAGGGCCCACAGGACATCAGCACCATGCAAGGGCTTGATGGATCTGCTTTGGGAACAGATGACAGAGGTCTTGTGTGAGATTCTCAGGAGATCTTCCTGCATTTAAAGGGAAGCATATGAAAAATAAAGTGTCCAATGGGCTCCTTTCAGTGATAAAAAAATAACAGAGGCAGAAGATGACACCCTAAGCAGTTGCAGAGGGCAGAGATACGGGCCAGAATGGTCCATTAAGGGAAAAATGGGCAACTTGTTCATTCTGAAAAGACAGGAAGGTCAGAATTTATTCTACTCTATCTATTGTAGAATCCAATATACAGTCATTTCCAGAGGGAGAAATGAGAAAGAAAATTTGTGTATGTTACAGATGTAATACTGATACTCTGGTGATGAGAACCATACAAATACACAGATACAAGACTTCACTTAATCTTCTGCAAAGAGAAAAACAACAACAAAAGCTTCCTTGCAATGAGAAATTGTACAAGGAGGAATAGCTCCCCAAGGGAAATAACAGAATCCTCCTCACTGAAGAGTTCACTCTCTTGAACAGGATGCTGGATAATGTATTCTAAGGGAAAATCCTAGAAAGACAGGAAGATTAACTAATAGGGTAATTTGTCTTTCCCAGCTGTAATTTATTTGACTCTAAGTAGTGAAATACTGTGATGCTGTCATGATCTTGTTTATGATGATTAAGGTAAGGAAGAAGGAAAAGAAGGTTATTCATACAACTCAGTTTTAGGCTCAACTGGCTAAAATAGATACCTTGCTGCACTAGCTTCCTGCTCTACCTGAGGGAGGAAGACAAAACTGTCCTCTCATGGGATCCTCCTTTCTTGGTTGACCAGAGAGAGGGCCAAATTAAATTAGCCAGCTAATGGGAATGCCTAAATTTCAATCATATGACTTGACTTTTAAGTATACATGCTGAAAATAGACCACCTCAGTCTCCAATACCTTCCAGGAACTTCAGGCTGTAAAACTGACACATCACCTTATAGGACAAGCAGAAACTTTGCAAAACATTTAGGGGTTTTTACAGTATCTTCCAAATATACATAATAAAATCATAGAATAATTCAGGTTAGAAAATAACTCCAAGACCGTCAAGTCACTCCAGACTGTGCCCAAACCTCACCTTGTCCCCCCAGCCATGTCCTTCCTTGGACACCTCCAGGGATGAGGACTCCAGATCACCCTGGGGAACCTCTTCCAATGTCTGACCATCCTTTGCATGGAGAAACTCCTCCCGATGCCCAACCTGACCTTCCCCTGGCTCAGCTTGAGGCCCTTTTTTCCTCTATGTATATATATCTATAAACACCTGTGGGTACTTACATACTCATATAGACACCTGCATACACTTTCTGTAATAAACTGCAGCTGATACAGCTTATATTCATTTTTTTTTAAACTAACATTAGAGAGACAAAGCACTATTTGCTAGTTTTTCAAGTTTGTTTTATATAAGCATTTGCATGTAGAGTCATTAAAATGCACAGAAAAAGAGATTTGAGAACCCAATACTCTACAGACCTATGGGAAATGGCAGGTGCTGCCCTAAAAAATTGCTAATCTAAACCAAAATTTTTAACACCTGAAAATCTGACTTAATGAAACTATCAGAAAGAAACCAACAAGAATAGCTTGGTCCACAGTGGGGATAACCACTACAATAAATTATGAAGTACCGTGCAGGAAAATGTAAGAAACTGTTTCCTAGTTCCACCTTTGATATACTTCATGAGGTTTATCTGCATAAGCAGAAGAGGTATCCAAATTGTTTCTTCCAAATGTTACATATTTCTCAGTGCAATTTTTCGAGTAGTTTAGAAAGTTAATGAAATCTTTGAAGGATGTTAATATCAGCCAGTACGTGCATGAGTCAAAATCTCTGAACAACTGAATAACCTACCACATGTAACACCACAGTGCTCATGTATCATTTTAAGGACTTTTTATCATGTGAGGGAAACAGGAAGAACATATTGTATGCAAATGTGTAACTGCAGAAGTATGAGAGGTGCCTGCTCTGCTTGGAAGAGAAACACCGTCTGTACATCCCACAGCCCACGGAGAGAGCTGGCAGCACCAGCATCTCACAGCTGTATAATGAGCACTGGGGAAAGCATGGCTGTGAAATCTAATCAGCTGCATATTTTACATTTTTTCGTGCATAAACTAATTGTTTTGGAACTCTGACACCACCTTTTTTCATGTGATTTTTGAAAACAAAAAAATACTTTACATCAGAAATATATATTCAGATTTGGGGATACAGATTCCTCTCTTACAATTGTCCTTGCTGATGTTACTTGGGTTTACCTTGTGTGGATCTAACAAGAAAGGACACTGCCCCCTTTTCAGTTTTAAGGATGGCAGTTCTTTCTTGCTACAACTTATGAGATGGTATCATTAGAGAGCCTGCAGGTATTCCTTTATGAATTCCCTCGGGTGGCTGTTTGTTAGGATTAGTACACAGTCTGGAACATCACAGGCAACAGTAGAAGGGTAAAATATATTTTATGTTTGACTTAAAGAATTATGTTTTCCTTTCATGCTATTTTTTTATCCTCCCTTTAGCTATCACCCTCGCTATAGAATATTAATTGATATTTGTGAGAGAAGTGGGAAATAGCTACTCTTCTGTCCAGGACTTTTTGAAAGACTGCTTGTCTCTAATCAATTGACTATTTCATCAGCATTCATTCTGCAAGGTCCCCAGGCAAAGGCAGTAAAATTGGATGATCACTGTACACTATATTACCAAGCAGGGGGAAAAAAGGTACCGTAAGGCTTGTTGATTTCCACAGAAGTTTCAGGTTTTGCTCAGGTGTATTGTAAAAAAATATAAATAAATAATAAGGCAGCCCTGGCTGTTTACTGCAGAAATTCTTTCATTTGTGACTTTCTTCGTGGTACCATCTCAGAGCTTGGATGCTCTGCTTGCTTTGCTTGGGAGAGTGAAGCCGACAATGCCTCTGACTGCAACCCAGGGTGCAAAAGCAGACTGAAATATTGTGCCCTCAGGCCGCTGCAGAGACAACATATGGCAGCAGAGCCCACCTGGGCCCCGGGGAAGGGGCACAAGGAATCAGCTGCCCAGCACTTCCCCAGCACAGGATTCCCAGGAAGTCGTTCCGACAGCAGCTCCAGAGGCAGTTGCTGAGATGTTTTCAGGAAGAAACACTAAGTCCTGCAGATTCAGCAACTAAATGAAGACAGAGGTATCAGTTTGGGCAAGGTGGGGAATGACCAGAGACAGATTAAAAAAGGATTCGAAATCACATCTGAAGCTCGTTTTGTCAAATCTCAAGTTTGTCCATCAAAGAGAGACATACAACATAGGTCACCTGAATTAAAAGTTTGAGAAAAGATGGTCCCCATGTTCTACAGTCAAGTCATTGTCTAGGCAGAGTAAGAGAAGTTATATTAATAAAAGTTTCTGTGAAAATATTAGCCCACTGAATTTAGTTTCCTGACCCAGAACTTTCTGCCTCATGGTTAGAGCTTGTCTACAATTCCCATGATTGAAGAAAGCAAGAATATGCTCCAGACCAGTGCTGTGGTGTTTCATAGAGCCTCAGTCTGGCAGAAATCTGTCCTGGTTTACATTGTCTCATCCATCTGTTTTCCACTTAGGCAGCATTCACTGGCCAGCAAACGGGCTCATGTCACAAGCCAAGCTGTTCGGAAAAATGAGATGGCACATTTTCAAAACCTACCACTGTTTGAAACACATTTTTTCTTCAAAATTTGAAATTTAGGGAAATGATGAATAATCTATGCTAAGAGTAGGTTTAAACTTGGAACCAAAAGAGAACGTAAAAAGAGAATGTATCAGAAAACTGAGTCAGAGGCTTAATTTCACACAGTCACAGAACAGAAACACGATGACGTGTTTGATATCTACAAATGGAAGCAACCACAAAGGATTTCAGAAGCAGAGTATCTGCAAGAAGAACAAGATGTTTGTGGCTATGAAGCAAGAGGAAAAACAACTGTAGGATAGATTCTTGTACGTGCATAGAACCAGAGAAGCCTGCATCTAAAATTGTCAGAATTTTCTCTCTTCTGCCATCATGATCAACATACAGCTCTGTCTGTCTGTCCTCATCCTTGAAACAGGAATATCATGGAACTCCATAAGGAACTATGACTTCAGTTCTGACCCAAGTGGATTATTCCTGTGGCGTTTATCTTCACTAGGTGTCACATTTACAACTTTCCTCCAGGACAAGGGAATGCATGTGTGCAAAAAAAAAAGGAAAATTTATGACAAATTGCTGCCAGCAAACAGAGAGGAAGAATGGCAGCATTTGTGTACACATCAATAGCTCCATACTTTCACAGGTTAG
The DNA here is from genome assembly GCA_013390025.1 of Pitta sordida. Lineage (NCBI taxonomy): Eukaryota > Metazoa > Chordata > Aves > Passeriformes > Pittidae > Pitta > Pitta sordida. The sequence continues at coordinate 81,585 of WEKX01018777.1, forward strand.
TCAGGGCTTGTTTCCAAGACCCACACAGTGTCTTCAGAACCTGAACATTCGAGTACTTGCTGCCATTGATACAGTTTTGAGCAATCTCACTGATTTTGGCAACTTTGTGTTGTCAATCAACTCTCTTAGTACACGCAGGATGATATAGGTGGGGATGATTTAAGAGTCAGATTACAAAAACCAATTGCAACTTCATCCATGGTCCTCAAGCCCATATTGATCATTTAAGAACAATATAGGAAGAGAACAAAATTTTTATTCAGACTTTGTGAGAAATTAAAAGTATAACAGTACATATCCAGAGATACGTTTTCTCAAGGCTCAGAAGCAAATCAGATTAGGGAGCAGACAGCCTTGGTGTTGAATATATCCTGACCAACTCCTGAAGGTTACAGATGACAATTTTAAACCCATACACAGTCACTAAATAAATCTCCCATGTAAAAGACTCCCATTTTCAGCACCACAGCCAGGGAATATGATTATGCATAAAATGAACAAGTAGAGGAACAAGATAACATGAAAATATACTTTTTTTTTAACAGCTGTAACATTGTTGCCATATTTTACAACATCTGCTGGTTTTTCCCTTAGCTTTTGCACTGCCTTTGCATTTACCCTTTAGGCTAATTTGCAGTTGACCCCAGTAATACAGTCCTTTTACTCCACAATTTTGTGACAAACTATCATTGATTTAACAGTCATGCTCAGCGCCTTAAAAATCAATGCATACACAGGAGAAAAATCCAGTAAGACAGTGTGGTTGATCTTGATAACATTTCAGGTCAGGTTTTTATCACAACTTTCTAATTTGTCAAGTTATTTTATCGCTATTCATCTCAGTCATTGCATGTTGATTTCATATGCAGCAGATTTTGCCCTTTTGCAAACGATTTGTAACTGGAAGAGAACAAATATCTTTGGGAGAACTGGAAAGCAAAGCTGCACTGTGTACAGTGTGCTCCTCCTACACCTGGATAGACTAAAGAACTCTGCTCTGCTTTTGGAAAAAAACATAGAATTTCTTCTATGCAGTGGTGTAATCAAGGGCAAACCTTGATTCAAAGGAAAACACTCCTAAGTAGATGTGCGTGTGCCAAAACCAAAAATTGATATTCTGACTCAACTGAAAGCCGAAACCCTTTTCAGCAAAGGCCTTGTTTTCCCCCAGGTTTCATGAAAACATCTAAGGACAAAAAATATTATTACACTGAGCTTTTTCACATTGTTACTATTTTTAAACATTAAAGGAAAAAAACGTATTTAGAGCAATGGCAGACTGAAATCTACTGCATTCTAAGATGGTTTATTGTCCTTCCACTGAGAATCTTTAATATTTGGAAATTATTAAAGTTTGTCTGTTTACCTTAATTCAGACAAACTATGAGAGAATTCTCTTCCCCAATGGCTTTTGTTCTTTTCCCATCTGTGTCCTTTTTTATTTCACCAACACGTTTGTCACTCTGCTTCTGTCGTCTCCTGTCTTTCAACATGACACTCCCTGTCTAAACACTCTGGGCTTCGTTAAGAACGAAATCAAGAAATTTCACTCCTCATTCCTCTCCTGAAAAAAGGATCCTTAAACTAAACTGTCAAGAGACAATATCCACTTTTGCTCTCATTACCATCTCTGCAACATGTTTTGGGGAAGTCATGAATCTGCGTGTGGCTGAGAAGGTAGCACAGAAAGAGAACAGCCTCGAGGGAAGGTGTGGGGGGCTTTTTATTCTTTTCTTTCTTTTATTTAATTTTTATTTAAGTAAGCTACAGGACTAATTCCAATTACCTTTGTGGATCTTCTCAGTTTACCCATTCATTTACATAATATTTTATCTTCACTGCAGGGATAGATACAGCGATCATAGAAAAATGGCGAGCCAAAAAAAAGAGTCATGGGGTTCTTCCTGCTAGAAGCTTAGCTAAATATTTTTTTAATGTTTTTGACTGGGTTTTTAACCCAGTGTGCCCTTTTTAATTTAAAAGTGATTAAACAAGGTTTGCAGACAAATTAAGTTATTTCCTACTTGAGAAATCCAATACTGTTACAAGGAAGTGATTCCACAGATTTCACTTTTTGATCTTTAATTCCTTAAGAAAATTAATATCAGAATTAAAAGATTAAAGTGCTGAGTTTCAGCAAAGAACATATTCTCCATATACACTATTAGCTTTCACAAGCATCATTTTTGGAGTTGGGGAACAGGGCTTACTATGGTAGATTACACAGGAATTACAAAAATTACATAAAAAAAGATCACAAGGACAAAATAAGGGAAAATTCAATTTAGTTCTCAAAACTTTTGTTTGTTTGTTTTTTCTGGAATGTACTGCTGTCTTGCCTCAAAGAGAGAAATAAATTATTTCAAAATAACTCTGAGCACAGTGACGTGGTGCAGCACTCGGTATGTGTGGGTGTGTGTGCTGTGAAGGCACTGAAAAGTGAGCATCAGTGCTACCACACAAAACAAGGGCAACACCAAAGGATCTTGCACCGAGCAATGGGAGCAAAGCTGTGCAAATCCTTTTGTTCTAGCAGGGAAGCAGGATTTTCCAGATATTCACAAAATAGAGAACAGAAATCAAAGAGGGCAGATTGCAGCCTCATTTGTGTGTAGATCCCATGCGCAGCCTCATACCTTCAAACACATCAAATGCTGGACGTTTGCACATACTTTGCAGTCAAAATTACAGAGTGATGTAATGGGTTGGAGAAGATCTTAAAGATCATCCATTTCCACTCCTTGCCATGGGCAGGGACACCTTCCACTATCCCAGGTTGCTCCAATCTCCATCCAATCTGGCCTTGGACACTTCCAGGGATGGGGCAGCCACAGTTTCTCTGAGCAACCTGTGCCAGGGCCTCACATCCACCCAGCCAAGAATTTCTTCCCAATATCCCATCTAAACCCACTCTCAGTTTGAAACCAGTTTTCGCATCCACACAGTATATCCTTCCATGCAAAAATACCACTGACGTCCAGTAATACATCTCTTGTAGCAAGGAACATAAGACCAGGTCTCAGATACCAATTACAAAACCTACATTGTGTTTGAACCTCAACTCTGTGTTACAGAACAATGAAAGGTTATTGCCTTCATCTGTATTTTATAAATCACTTTCCACAGACATCCAAAAATAAAATGCCTTGTACTGCATCCTCATTACATAAGTACTGTATATATATAGCGTATGAGTTCCTCTTCTGTTTCAGAGCAGAACTGATATAAGCATTTTCAGGGACAAAAAGGTTTAGTAAAACTTTGTTTCATCCTGAGTAAGAGGATTGCCTAGTAATGTCTGTGCTGTACAAATGTCAGGACTGAGATTGGCAGTGGGTGGAGATTTCTTTAAGAGGAATTAAGTAAGTGGATAATGGAATTTAAAGACTCTTGTTGAGGGAAAAAAGAATAAAAATGCCTTGAAATCTTAAAGGAGACAGTTTTCTTATAAACATTATAGAGGAGTTAAGTAATTTTAAGAGGACTAAAAAAATCATCAAGAAAGTTAAAATAATTTATGGAGAATTATTTAGAACAGCTCTTGATGTTGTTACCTGGGGGTCAAGAGAGGAAAGCAGAAGGAAATACAGCAAAGTTAGTGAAGAGTAACACTCTCATCTTTCACTTTCCAGTCTTGAAATTTGGGATTTCCAGCAAGGATTAAGACACAGACTTGACTGACTATGCTACAGAGATTTTACAGTCATCCATGACCTATGGCTACTCCTTAAACTATATCCAGGCATTGGTCATTTCTGCTACAACCTTTTATTATAAAGTTTTCCCAGATTAAGGTTTATCTTATCTCTCGTGATCTTTCTTTACATTTACCTCTCCTCTTTCACCCTAACATTTTTCTCTTTCACTCATCTTTGATTTTTTATTCTCTTTTACTCTCTTACTCTCATTGCATTTACCCTTTTTTAAGCCTTGGGTTAAACAATTCACTGGATTTTTATTTGTCTGATCCCCTGACCAGTTTTCTGGAAAAGTTTTTGGTTGGTTGGTAGGATTTTCCCCTCCTCTTCTTTACAGCGAATATTTCTTGGATGGGGGCCACGTATTTTTTGCAGATTATAAATATCGCTCACAGGCACAGACATAAATTATTTTTATAGTAGGCTTTATGATCAGAAACCGTATTTTCTTGTCTGCATATATCTTAATTTTCTTTTTTCTTAGAGTACTGCATAAGTCTCATTCATATGAGGAATAATAGCATTCAGTTTTTCTTCTTCCATCTTCCACTCCTTGATTTTTTACTCTCTACTTCTTTTTTTCCCTCTATGTATTTTATTTAATTAAACCATTTCTCACCTAGAGCATGGCAAAAATATCTTCTGAACGCAGGGGCATATTATGTTTGTGCTGCTGTATAATTAAGAATAACTCAACAAACTAAACCTCTGTTTTAGTAAAAGAACTGACATGTAGGCTTGAAAATTCACATATCAGTTTCAGCACAAGCAATTCAATGCAACCAAGATATGAAAATCTATTGGAGAAGGGTTAATTAAAGAAATGAAGCCTCAGGTATCACTGTCTAGTCAGCACACCAGGCTGACATTGGAAATGACTTGGTGTAACTCACTGTACTGGGTGTGAGGGAGGGGATGGTTCTGGTTTCTCACATTCCTCCTCTTTTTAACTAAATAAGACAGAAGAGTGCTTTTGAAACTTTGTGATAGGCTGCTGCTTTATTTTACAAAGTGCCTTGGCACTCCTTCAATTACCTTGCTTTGACAGATGCAGACAAATCACTGAAAAACACATTATCCTCTACCTAACACTAAAATACATTAGAAATTCCTCTCTATTTCATGGCCAGATTTTGACGGTTTTGCTTATGCTGGGTTCTTATATTGCCCCAAAATTGAGTCTTTTAGTTTGATGGTTTTGCTTCCCTTTTGCTTCAGTGACAGCTGAAGATCACCTGCACTTGGTTTGTGTGTCAGGAGGGAGTGAGGACCTGAGCATATCAATCTGTACCTCTGTAAGGAACACTTTCACTTTTGCAAGCACAGAACAAGGGGCAAACTATGCAGAAAAAATTCTAATATACTAATCCATGAAGAAATAGATTCACACTAATCCAACAAAATGAATAAATATAAGTAAAATGTATTAAGAAGATTATGCTCTATCCTTTCTGTTTCCTGCTTTCACACAGTTAATTTCCCTTTTCACCACTTTTTTTCCACAGCTTTCTCTGTTTCTCCCTTCCATCATTCATGCAAATCCTATGGCTAATTGGTTAAGTCCACTCTGGAGCCTAACCATCAATTCCCAGACACAGCATCCTTCATTTCAATGGCTTTGCCTGATTACAGTTGCATTTAGAGGAAAACAAATAAGTATGTATCAATGCACTGCAAGTGTATGAAAACATACAAACAGATAATTAAACATCAAGAAAATATCAATAGGATTAGAGTGTCATGCCAGAGCAAATCTTGATAAATCCTTCTCAATAACAACACTCCAACTACAGCATCATAAGGGAAATATAAATTTAGCCCATTAAAGTGTTGTTGGACAAAGAAAGACACATTAATACAGCTGCTAGTCATTTGCTTACTACTAAGGGACTCTACTATTGTGCTGCAGATGAAAGCTTTGGCCAAGAGGAGATTTGAAAATATGCAAATTAATGCTAACAACATAATAAATATCTCATTATTCATCAACAACTCAACGGCATTCTGGCACTGTTTAAACTGTGAGCAACCCAAGGTTGTTGATGTTTGGACACACATACCTACAACAGACATTTCTGGAACCGTGGCATGGTACGGGCCATCAACAAACTCAGGGGCATTGTCATTGATGTCTTGAACCTTGATAATGAATTCTGAGGGAGGCTCCAGTGGCTGGTTTGTGTCCCTGTCCACTGCCTGAGCTGTTAGAGTGTACTCGGCCTTTTCCTCACGGTCCAGCCTCTTCATGGCATGGATGTCTCCAGTCTTGTCATTGATCACGAAGATTGTTCCAGCTCCATCTCCTGACAAAATATACTTGATTTTGCTGCTGCCAGGGTCCAAGTCTGTGTGTAACTGAAAGGGGGGAAAGAGTATTTTAGAGACAAAAAAATTTACATCCAGAATTATTTTTTGCTTTGGTGTAATAATACGTTTTGTCAAGCTGTTCCTTTGTACTTTAATCCTGGCACCAGTGATCCATAGCTCAGCTGGAATACACATGGAGAACAGGGATTTGTATGCACACTAATCAAAAGTGAAAGCAATCACAGGCATAATTAGCCTTTCTATTTAAAAAGCAGCTGTTATATATGTTTTAAATCCTCGTACTAAAACATAAATGCCTTCAGAAGTGCATATTACCAGCCAAAATGAACAAATTCAAAATGTCCTCAAGCTACTGGATCAAAGGGTGAATGAAGGGTTAACAATAACGTATGTTTTCATCTAGATTCGCATTTGTAGTTATATTTTCATCTTATTTCCAGGCTGCCGAAAATGGTTGAACATTGGCATCTATGGAATTTAATAACAGACAGGAGTCAAAGAAATTTAGAACTGTATCGTAACTTAGCTGTTAGCAAAGCTTAAAAGATTCTAAGACCTTTATTCTAAAACTATGTGTCCTGAAAGAAAGAACACTTACATAGATCTTCACATTTTCCTCAAAGTCCCATTAAGAGAAAAAAAAAATTGTATTTGGGTTTAAAAAAAAAAGACAGGATTATAATATGCTGAAATATTATGAGAAAGTGAGGTTTTCTTCTTCATATTGCCTATTTTTTGTTTTTTAATTAGAGACAAAGGAATTCCACTTTTTTTTTTTTTGCAGGCTCAGAGCCATGTACTAAATATCAGATTATCTCCAATAATTTTTAAGTTATGAGGGTGAGCATGTCAATTCGTGGACCATATGTATTACTGTCAACACAGTAAAAAATAGAGGATAATACCTCAAATATAAAGTAATAGTGCTTTAAATCCTATTCACTATTAAGTCTAAGACAGTATCACCAATCAGAAGTGAATAACATCATTTAAAGTGTAACTTGAATCTCTTATGTATCTGTGTCTCACAAAAGATGATCTGAAGGCAATACATACAACCTGTTTAGGTTGAATCATGACTTACAAGAACTATTATTTGACTTGTTCCTGTTGGCTCATTTTGTCTGACAGCTCTACAGAAATTGTTGCTGGTTATGCATTTTGCTCTTCAGTTGAGAGCAGTGATGCCAGGGCTGGGCAGCCGCATCATTTGAGGTGAGAACTTGCATTAAGATACTAAAATAACTGTGGGGAAAAAAAGCCGTGAATACCAGCTACAGCCAAGCCACAAGGAGATTCTTTTGCCATACCACAAGTAGCTCTGCAGATTCCAGTAGATAATTTGTCACACACTGTTATATCTGCAAGTCTGTTCAGGAATTCAGCTGCTCGGGACCTCAGAAAACTCCAGTCTGGAACTGTTGCAGTGAGCCCAGTGGCCAACAGCAGCCAGGTCTGATTTTCTCGTTGATCTGGTTTATTGCACACACAAAATCCTGGCCACCAGAGTTTTCCCTGCTCTGCAGTGACAGCAGAACTCCTACTAACTACAAGAAGTGTAAGTTCATCTTCTGTGTTTTGCTAGGCAGCATTTTATGACACCACCATTGTTTTAAGAACTTTTTAAAAGCACTTTAGCTGTGGCTGTGTATTCCAGTTCACTCTTCCTACCCCCACATGAATGCACACAGAGATGTCAATTGACAGCTGAGTCCCTTTTCCAAAAATTCAATGTGTTTTTCTTTTTGCAGCTGCCATCAGCTCTTCCTTGAGAACAATCAACATAATTTACTGAGTTACAGCACTCTCCTGTTGGTTGGTTCCATAGTTACCTGCTCACACAGTTAATACAACCCTTTTTTGCCTTGAGATTTTTGTGTGTATGACCCCAGAGCCTGTTAAGATTAATGCAGACTCTGGTTGTGTTTTAAACAGATTGTTTATAATTTAAGCATCTGTTTGATCCCTGAATAAAATCTATACATTATTAACAATGCATATGAAGGTTTTGGTGGATATTAATGGCTAAATTAAGTGATGTAATATTGCAGCATTGTCTGGACACACATGGCTCAGCAAAGGGTCTGGGAACATCTCACTTCACTCAGCTACAAGCTGTTTGACTATAATCTGAATTTCTAAGAAGGCACTGGCTGGATAAACTAGATATCCCACAGAGACATTTGAGAATGCTCAAAGATTCCCCAATTTTATATTTGCTAATGTAGGAGAGACTGTGATTATAATCTCAGTTTTACTCATAATATCCAAGAGCAGTTATGGCTCTAAATGAGTTCTGTAGATATTAATGCAGAGCTATAAACCTTTGCAGTGATAGTGAGATGCCAACAGTTAAAGTAAAAAAATTCCTATGGTTACTATTAATCATTTCCTCTAATAAATTAAAGTCCTTTGCATCAAAACAAAGAAATAGATATTGTTATTTGAAACACTATAAAATAAAGGGCTAAAATTAAAAAAATTGAAAGAGAAAGGAGCATTTTATAATATTAATGCTGAAACTGAGTGGAAGAGCAATTTTTTACCAAAAGATTTGTAACGGCAAAAATGATACTACTTTGGATTTTTTTAGTTCTTTAATAAAAAAACAAGAGATAAATGTGGTACTTACTAAAATCATATGTAATTTCTGTGTTGAGTATCCAGATTGACAGATTAAAATAGCTTTTGAAGTTATGAAGTCCTTACACACTAATATCAAAATATTATCATGAATGACCTACGGAAAAGCCATTTTTTCAGAATGATTTTATTGTTTAGGTTTCGGATTAAATTATCATCATCTACTTACAAAGGTAAATCACAGAACTGAAGTGAAATTCTCTGTCAGAGAGCATAGGAGTTTTTTTTCCCCAGTAAAATTTCCTCCCTTCTACCAGACATGAATGATAATTTACTGCAATTGTCAAGCTTCAGTAAGCTGTGTTCATGTGAAGGTTAAAGATCATTAAACATGTAATTATATGAGGTCGAGGTGAATGATAGAGAGGCATAATGAATATGATAAATGACTATCAGTTTCTGCTGAAAAAGCCTCACAAATGTAAATATGGAACTGCTTTCTGCATCTACAACTTTATTTGTTACACCTATGCTCAAAAGCTGACCTCTTCTTTTTCACAGCAATATTGAGAATGCAATGAAAATTCCTGTTTAATAAAGAAAACAAGTCTGTTCCCCCAGGTCCCACTACTAGACAGCACCCCAAACCAGACGACTATATTCACTGCAAAACATCATGTTCAGAGTGAGGCAAACTCACTTCCAGTAAGCGGTTTTTCACAGAGAGAGTAATTGCATATTGGAATGGGCTGCCCAGGGAGGTGGTGGAGTCACCATCCCTGGAGGTGTTTAAGAGAAGACTGGACGAGGAGCTTAGTGACATGGTCTAGCCGGGGGGTGTAGGGCTGGATGACGCTGGGCCCCTTCCGGCTCGGAGTGGCCTGCTAGACTGTGAGGGATCTAGGTTGGTGTTATGTTCTGCGATGTGCTCTCGGTCTCTGTACGGGTGTTAGGTGGTGAGTTGGACTAGATGATCCTTGTGGGTCCCTTCCAACTCATAATATTCTGTGATTCTGTGATTCTGTGAAATCTTCCTCCATCACTGCTCTGCCCATGAGACTATAAAAGAAAACATGGTTCTCCCTCAAAGCAGCAGAGGCAACTCCATCACCCAGTTTGTGATGGATTTATGGTGACAGGAAAGGGTTTGGATCCTCTCCTAGTTCTAATGGCGATGCAGATGCCCTGTATTAATGGCCTACTAATGGCTTCCATGTAGCCTCAGCACAGTTCATTCTTTTCCTAAAAAATGAACTCCATTCCAAATGAACCCTCTGACCACAGCAGTTCTAATCCGTATTAATTCCTTCGCTATTCTCTTTTATAACACAGATGGTAATCAATGAAGCCAGGATTAACAGTAGCAGGACACAGGGTGCTGCCACAAAATTAACATTATTTTCACTAATAACCATCTAAAAGTGTTGCCAACATACTATTCAAGCCCATAGCACATATTTAGAGTCTCCCATGTGCACACATTAAAAAAAAAATCAATCACCACAATCTGTCAGAGAAACTGCAGAGATTAAATTTATTCAAAGTAAAACACTAATTCAGGGGTGTGGTACTGTTACCGAATACTCCTATTCTATAGCTCTTTGTTCATTTTATATTTCATTGTTATATTCTAAACAATGTTTTCTTAACAAGTACTCGGCTCAAAACTACCTGTGCAGCCATGGACCTCATATAGACAGGCTGCAGAGCTCCAGGTGAGGTCGGTGAAGTTCCTTGGCAATTCTGAGCAGATTTATGAGTCTCTTCTGCAGATGGAAACTGTCTCACCTGCTCTCAGTCTGTTGCCTGGCAAACCCACAGTAGTCAAAACAACAGGTTGCTCAGCACAACAAATTTGATGTTTCAGCCATGTGCTCACCATCAGGGAAGTACATAAAATAAATGAGCAGGATGTTGACTGGCCCTTCCAGTCCTCTGTCAGTGTGGATGCGCAAGTTGACACAGGCCAGCCCATAACAGATGCGTTATCAAAGGGAGGATTTGTAATCCCAGTTTCCTTGTATTAGTAAAAAAGCATAAATATAGAGATAATTCACGGGAAGGGGGAAAATCTACATATTATGAAAATGCTCCTGGACATTTTTAATTAGGAAGAGAGAAGATGGTATTATGTAGGCAAGTTTTTATTTGAGTTCGTTAGAAAGTAATTAATTCATCCTCGTGTAATTACAAGAGAATTACCCCGTACTTGTTTCAAGGGAAAAGGAATCATCTGCCCTTAAAACTTCATTTTAAAATTTGCATCATCCTTCTCCCTAATTCTGGAAGCTTTTGTTTTTAAGGGTGCATCATTGATTTTAACCTCTGTTACACAGATACAACACACCCACAATACCCTAATGTTTCAGGTTCTTCTATTTTCTACCTGTGCTTTGCAATAAAATTCCTCATTTCTGAGGCAGACCCCTTTTAATTAACTTAGAGATGGATTTTTCAGCTTTTTATGACCCTGTTCTGAAACTGCAGGGTTCTAAGAAGCCCTCACTCATTCTGTGAAAGTATGGAAGGCTTTTAGTGACTTTTGCAATCATTTTTATATATTTGTCAGTGGTTCCAAAGACTGTAACCAACCTTATTCTTTAAGTGTTTCTTTCTGTTTATGGTTTTGCAGCCTTGTTTTGCTTTTTGGTTGGTTTTTTTCCCCCTACAAATATGAACATCATTAAGTGCTACAGAATGTTTTTGTGTGTATTGTTGATGTGCTTTGACACAACATGGACTATGAGCATGTTTATTGTTGACCCAAGGTTTAAAGAATCATTCATAATTAAACTATTATAAATAAATTTGATTCAATTGCACACAACACAGAATTAATAAAGGGAATGTAATTTCAATTGAATAGAATCTTTCATTTTCTCCATGGATAGGCTGAGCCCATCTTTAGTAACGGGAATTATAAGTGCACAATGGGTAAGAGGAGAAATATTCTGCATTATTACTCAGGGTAATGACAAATTGGGGCACACACTTGATGCACTTGACATAATGTCAGTACTTGGAACACTTTCAGAAAGGAAGCAGACATGTCCATGGATGACAAAGGTTTCATTTAAGATCCAAGAATCATGTAACTTGAAGCCTCTGGAGTAGCTGTCAAAAGACATTACTGCTCACACTTCTCAGCTGCAGTTTCATAACCGTATTCAAAGGGAATTAAAGCAATAATATCCCTAACACTTTCATTTAAGAGTGTAATCTCTGCTTTTGTCTGCCTCAGTTTCCTGCCGTGTCATTTGAGTATCTTTGATTCCAGATGGCTTCTTTTATGTTTCTGTTTATTCTTTGCTACTGCTTTTTTATTCTATTTGATTTGCTAATTTTGTCTCTGTTTATATTCATGCTGCAACTGTGCACAAATGACTTTTCACTGCTTACCTTTTGGTATCATCTCCTAGTACACTGGAGCGACTGTTGTTTGAAAACTGGGGACAGGATTGGGATCTAACATTCAGTTTATTAATTCACTGATTATGACCAGATGATAGGAGAAAAGACTTCAGGACTGTGACCGAATCTTGATCTAAGTCCTTTCTGGTCACAGTGCCACTAGTCCTTTCTGTACTTATCATGTATCACCTTCCCCAGCAGGCTGAAATAATAGTCTTTAATACCCATTTTCACTTAATGTCTTGGGAGAAAAAAATATTTGTTTTTGCAGATGGGAGGAATGGAGGAAGAGGCATTCAGCCTCAAAAAGATTCACACTAGGAAAAAACCTTCCAGACCATAGGACCACTCCAGTCATTCCTAGACAGCTTTAGACGTTTCTTTTCAGACAATCTCAATATCAATTTGCAATTAGAATTTTTATGTAATTCCGGTGTTATTTCACTGTTGTGTCCGTGCAAAGTCTTCTCCCAACTCCACAATGCACATCATCAGTGGCCGTGATGGCAGCAAAGACAAGGTGATCTGTTCCCACCCTGCTTTCTCCCTTCCAAACTGCCGGCTCAGGTTGATTTTTCCTCTCTTCATTTCTGATATACCTTGCTGCTTCTGAATCCTTATGTTAAGCCAGATGATAGCTAAAGCTTTCTCTTTTCCTCATTCTGGCCTTGGTCTTTTCCATTTGGGAATACCATCTGCCTTGCCTTCTGTCCTGAGGATGCCACCACCACGTACAACCCGTGTCCCACCACAGCTTGGACTGCCACCCTCAGTCCCTGCTCTCCACAGCTATTTAACGCCCAAGTGTCCTGTGTCAAGTGGCCTCAGATGGCTGGCACCTTTTTGTAGCTGGCTCTCAGCCCAGCTGGGAGTTCATGCAACTATTTCTGAACCCAAACTGCTGATCCTTTCTCCTGTTCCAGCAAACTCCTACCCTGTAAGAAGGTCTGTATTTTTTTTTAACCCAACTGTTTCTGACACTTGGAAACATGCAATGAAGTCGTGTCACAGTGCCAAAGAGGAATCCTTTCCCATCTCATTTACTTCTCTATTATTTCATCTGTAGTGCACTGTGGTTCACCACAGGAGATCTGAAAGCTGGGCATAGAGAGCCTCAAAAATTGCATGCAGCTCTAGTCTTGTAAAACATATTCCCTCTTTTGTGTCTTTATGGGGGAAAAGACGTATCTGTCATCTCCCACTGTTTGGGGTCAAGCACTTACATTAACAATTCCAGTGCTTCAGGCATTATAATTAACAGTGCCTCCCTCCTGCACTTGTCACTCTTTTCCCAACTCAGTGAAAGAGCAGCAGAGCCATTTCCTCCCTCCTCCAGCTTGTCAGTCTTGGACACAAACCGAGCTGTAGTTTCTGCTACCTGTAAGACCGACTGAAGTCTCCAGGTATGACTTCAGAGGACTGTTCCCTTTTGCCTGCCAGTTTTACTGCCTGCAAAGTCTGACTTGGTGCTCCTTCCTCAGCATAGACAAAAGATGGGGATGGCTGTAAAAAAAACATAAGCCATAGGAATTTCCCATTCAAATGCTGGCCAGAAGTCCAGCAGTTCCTATAGCCCAAATCCTGCTCTGCTGTTCCTTTAATTATCACCATCTTATTCGCCATGTCCTTCCATGTTGTTTGAGCTTATTTTTCCTTTCCTCTTTAAAAGCTTATTATAACTTGCTGGGCTTCATTCTCAGGACCAGAGTACCTTGCACTTGAGTGCTAAGACCTCTTTGTGTTGTTCAAATCATTTTCTCAAGTCAATGTCAAAGCAATATCTTAGAATACATACTCCTAGGATTGCAGAAGAGGAATAAAAAGTTAATCACTACATACCCACAGCAGTAATTTTAAGGCTGCTTACAAAATCTGTCCAACTAGACAAGCTACAGCCTAGATAAGCCAAGGCACAAAAAGTACAATAGGCCAGAGTAGTCAAAGGTGAGAAGAAATTTCTATTTATTTAAGCATATTTAAGTTATCATGATTTTAGAATCCTTCAAGGCTTTGCTTTCAGGTGCTTTCACCAGCCAGGTTTCCTTTCATTTTTTCTCAAAATAATTAGGAGGGTCCCAGTGATAAATCATTTAATGTGACTTCCTTCTTAATAAAAGAATTTCAAATCCATGCAGAATGTGCCTCATGTTAATAATATTTAATAAAACCAGCCTCAAAGCATAAAAATACATTCTTTTTTTTTTTTTGAAGGTAATTTCTCAACTTTAAGATTACTGCTTAGCATCCTTCAGTGTCTGAACATAAGGAAGTAAGTACTGTCTAAACCCATATAATGTGTAAAGCTGGCAGTGCAAATAGAAAGCTCTTCTCTAGCAATTGGCTGTCAAACACAGCTACAGTGCAGAAATATAAACATCAGTTATGCAGCCAGCTTGAGCTAAAATTGAAAACTGTTGAGAAGGTAACAGGGAAATAAAGAGAGATGAAAAATTAAATTGTGGGTACTTATATATGGCTTCTCTTATAAACTATCTGCTTACAGGTGACAATGTTACTTATTTCTAGTGCACTTACACTAACCTGTGAACTGGGAACATGGGTGCTGTAGAAGTTTTTTCATACCTGAAATATTTTTCAAATTACATAGGATGTGAAAATAAACACAGCTAGGAAATGCTACAAAACAAATTTCCTGTGAGATGTCAAACAAAACATTATTTCCTCAAAGCTGCCATGTTTGCAATTACACAGTACCATCAGAGTGTCATACATCAGAATAAATAGATGGAACATTAGGATAATTTGATTATTTTCCCCTCTTTTCTTGCAGTTAGATGTTTATTAGGGATAACTCATGCAGAATTGTAAGTTATTCCGAGGAACCTGGATGAAACTAGTTATTATGATTTCATGCAGTTTCACAAGGAGTTATTTGCCTCATCACTTCTGTGGTTTTCAAAGCTTCCTAATGTAATTTCCCATGCATTTCCACTAAGTCATGCATTCCTGTGAATTTCTTAGGAACTCACTTGCAAAGGTTATGTATCTCATAATGCGATCAATTTGCAATACCATTAAATTTGAAATATTTTTTTAGCCACTAGAGATAGATCACAGCTTCTGCCTTTGTTAATGCTTTTCTGGAAGAATGGAACAGGGAGAGGAGACACAAACCATTACACATCGACAATATTAAATATTCAGAAATAAACAATTGTCCCCACTCCAGCAGGGTTTGGTATCTAGTAATATATTACCTCTGGTTCTCTAGCAATTTGTATTGAGTCCTGCAGTCCCTTTCCCACTGTATGTAGAGACTAAACTCTCAAGGACAATTATCACTCTTTTTGGCACACCAGATAACCCACTCTGTTTCCAAGGAAGCAAAAATAACAGTGCCATGATTACAAGTGTGGGCATTGTTTGGAGTATTTATGTCATTTGCTGTAAACACCTCACCCACTTATGATTCAAAACATCTAAAATTTGGGGTCCATGTCCCATCAAGAAAAAAACTCTGGCTCAGCATGAACACAGACAAATTGTATACAAATCAGTATCCCAAGAGCTGTAAGTGTGGAACATATGTCAATCTCAAAGCAGCCAGAATCCATATAGACTTAGCAATGATTTAGTCTAGACCTTTATCCAAATTGTCTGAGCTCATGGAGAAGACTTCTGTGGGAGGCTGCAGGAGACATCTGTACTAATTTAATGATTGTTGAATCACTGTCGGTTTTCTCTACCCACACAAGCTGGGTAGAGCTCCCATCACTGTGTGAGCACAGAACAGCCAAAGCCCCAGATGGTCCTGTCCCCAGTCAGCTGTTCCTTGCCTTTCTCTAATGTTCTCCTCATAAAGGACAGGTGACCAGATATCCTACAGTCACATCTTTGGGGGTGTAAGCAGCAGGATACACATTAAAGTTAAGAGGCAAAGAATCACAGAATCTCAGAATGATTTGAATTGGAAGAAAGCTTAGTGACCACCCAGTTCCAACCCCTCTGTCATGGGCAGCGACACCTTCCACTATCTCAGGTTGCTCCAAGCCCCGTCCAACCTGGTCCTGGACACGTCCAGGGATGGGGCAGCCACAGCTTCTCTGGAAAACCTGTGCCAGGGCATCCCCACTCTCACAGGGAAGAATATCTTCCCAACATCTAATCTAATCCTACTCTCTGTCAGTGTGAAGCCATTCCCCCTTGTCCTGTCACCCTTGGGAATAGTCTCTCTCCACCTTTCTTGCAGGTTCCTTACAGTACCGGAAAGCCACAATTATGTCATCCCAAATCTTCTCTTCTCCAGGCTGAACAATCCCAATTCTCTAGCCTTTCACAGGTTCACAGGTTATTCTGAGTTGGAAGGGACCCACAGGATCATTCAGTCCAACTCCCAAGCGAATGCCCACCCAGGGATCAGGCCCACAAGCGTGGAACCATGGGCACCTAAGGCCATGTCCTCTTGTTCTGGTGTCGTCCTCCCAGCAGAGCTGCTCCATCCCTCTGATCATCCTGGAGCAGGTCCATGTCCTTCCTGTGCTGTTCCCCAGGGCAGGAGGCAGCACCCAAGATACATAACGATTTCTCAGGACATCTTTTCAAATGATACAAGTACTCCCCTTAATTCAAAGAACTGATTATTAGGTTGTCCACTGGAGAATAAAAGGGCCATAAAAGGAAGAAAAAAGGAGGTAAACAGCTGCATGAGAGAGAGATGAAAAAGAAGAAAAAGGTGAAAAAGAGGTAAAATATTGAGAAGCAAAGGTTTTAAATCATCCAAATCATACCCTAGATACAAGAATGAAACAAAACCCCAGTATTTTATGCACATTCTTGCTATTCCTGCTGGAGTTCCTGAAAGAACTCTACGGAGAGTACCAAATGGCAGCTGGGCAGTTGAGAAGCGCAGAGTCAGTATTCAGCTGTAAATAATGGTTATTAATTACTTGTGCTACTAAAACACATAGAGGTCCTTTTTGACACAATGACTCTGTTATTCTGGGTGCTACAGCCTTCCCTCAGCATTCTCCACTCTACTCTGCTTATGGGGAAATAGCAAATGGTGGTTTTATTCCCCTTCCCTTTTTCTGAACTAGAGACAAGGAAGAATGAACTTAGAATACACAACTGTAGAAATAAGTTTCTTGGACATTGGCTAATTTCTACAGTTACCACTTATAGATTCAGTATGACTCAATTTCATGGGAAAAAATGAGGTTGAATTCCTTCATAAATCTCTAACCTCGAGATGATCTTTTTCTTTAATGTGAATGGGTTTAGGACTTGATATAAAACTCAGGAATTCAGTAGGAGTCTCTCTCAAATTTGAAAGGACACTGGACAAAACTCTATGAGAGGTATAAAGAGTTATAAAGGAGAATACAGAACCAAAGACAATCCCTCGAAAAAAAAAAAAAGAATCACAAACAACTTCTAGCTATTAATTCATATTATGACTCCAAAATTTATAGTCCAATTACATTCAGACTTTACTCCTAACGTACAAGTTTTCTTTTAATCCTTTTTCTGATAACTAATAGATCAATTGTAACTGACTTCCATACAAACAAGATAAAGAACGAGATTAACGATTATCTGACTGTGAGATAAACTGCTGGAAATTGCAAGACCCTGAAGTACACTAAAATACTTGAGATTATTTGAGATTATTTATCACATCAGTAAAGCTGCCTTTTCACATTTACTCAGGACATAAGACATAGAATATTTTGTTTGCCTATGGAGATGGGATCACAGGGAATGTAAACGGACATTGATGGCAAAGATAACTGAAAAGATTATCTGATGCATGAAGCTCTCCAACAAAATCTCAGCAGTATAAATGTGCTGTTGGTCAGAGCTGTTACGAATATTCTGACACAAAAATGGATAAATTAAGAAATATATATATATTGGCTCATTAAACATTAACTCTGGTTTTGAGACGAATTGGAATCATGGCCAGAAAACCACAATCACACCATGATTACACCAAACTCTTTTCCCTCTTGTACTAAAAATTCAAAGACATTTTAAATGTCTCACCACTGTTTTCTGAGTTTGTGTGTTTATCAGCTGGACCACAGTTCCCTGTCTCAGCTGTGCCAACTCCACTGTTCCCAGAAAAAGGCAGAAGCCCAGAGGACAAGGATGCTCAGAGCCATAATTTCCTTCAGTCTGGTGCATAACTGTTCCTGATTATCCAACATCAGTGTTGGCAAGGTGGCTGAGCAGGGAAACCCCATGGCTTCTCCAGGCTCCTTTTCTTTTCTGAATGTGCTGTGATGCAGGGGTTGTATGGGCTCAAACATTATTTTCAAGAAAAAAATAATTAGCCTGAATGAAACTCTGCCCTTCTACCCAGCACAAACCCCAAGCGAAAACACACAGCAATTGTGTGGGACTGCAACACTGGCATTTCCTATAAAAGGACAGAAATAAAAAAGAAAAGCAGAGTTCCTGAGCGAGTCATATGTTGTGCTCTGGTTTTATAAATTATTGATATGCAGGTTTAACAAACAGGTCAAAGAATCCAAAACGACTGAAAAATTGTTGGGTTTGCCAGTTGTTGCAAGAACAGTCCCTTACAGATGGGTCACATCCATGGAGACTGGAGTCTGGGTAAGTATTGATAGAGTAAATATTGACAGAAATCACCATTTAAAGATTCAGTGACATTAGATCTGTGAATATCTTGGATTTTTTACAGATGTAACTTTAAACCTTAGATTCTGTTTGCCAGTGTAGTAGTTCCTTACTCAGCCCAGTTATACCAGTTAAGATGACCAAGACATTAATTCTAACCATTCTCTAGACCTGAACAGATTTTCTAAGGCAGAACGGCAGATAGTAGTGAAGTTTTATTATATAGAGTGCACTCACTCTTCAGCCCTCAAAAAATAACTGTAATATAAGAGTTAGACAGTTACAAGTATGACATCTGTCCTTTACCAGTGAAAAGGAAGGAGGTTATGCAGATTAGGTGATGGGTAATAGAGAAAAATGTAAAAAGCCTCCAGCTAAAATATGCTATATTGTCACAAGAAGAAAATAATCCTCATATCTCAGCTTTCTTCTGTCTGCTGAGATGTAGTTCCAAAGGGACACTGGTAGTGACACTCAAACCCCAAATATCAGCCAGTTTGGAGCATGAAAACTACTAAGAAATAGAAGTATCTAGAGTAAATTAATGGGAAAGCAGGAAGAAATAAAAGAGAATAAATACCAAACATATGGCTCCTAAAACACATGGAGAAAAATGTTACATGAATGTTAGGCAATTTAAATATTGCCACAGAAAATGAAGCTGAGAATATTTAACTTCCAGATGCCAGTTTATTGATTACAAGATGGTTGGAGCTTTTTGTTTGTTTATTTGTTGTTTTGTTATAGAAGTCAAAGAAACTGCAGTCTAAAACAAAGATAAAAAACCCCCAGACAATCCAGGAATGCTTGTGACAATATTCACTTTGAGGGTTACCTGGAGAGTTTTATATTTGATAAGTACTTTTTTCCTTTTCCTGGTCCTATTTATAAGAGATTTGACAATAACTGAATTTTTAAATCTATGGAGAAGCACTAGAGGAGCAATCCCTCACCATCACCAAAGGGATGGGGGAGTTGCTTGATGGGAAATCCAGAAAAACACATAGAATTACATTCTGTAAGGTGGGCCATGGGTTGTTTGCAAAGATAACATGGAGTTCAAAAGCTTCTCTGTCTGCAGAAGAGAGCTAAAGGAATGGATATGGAGCCTTTCTTTTTTTTCAGAAATAATACTTCATTTGGATCACATTATACTCAATACTGACTGCATTTTTTTTCTAAGAATACTCCCTAACTTTATTTATTCTGCCTTGAATGTTACTGCCAAACTCATTTCTTCTCCCTCCCTGTGGCTAGAGCTCTCCTCTGTCCTGATTCTCGCCTGGAAGTGACACTTTATATTGATAACCCAGGTAAGGAGAATCATCATCCAGCTGGAGTCACCCAGCCCTGGGTGCAGTGCTGAGAGTCATCGCACACCGTGAACACCAGCAATTCACCCTGAGCTTTCCACAAGCACAGAAACCCATCTATTTGTCTTTCTGCAATCAAGGAAACATTATCATCTGAATCTGAACCCAGGGACATCACTACATCACTGCACAGGCTGAGTGTGTCACCATGCGAACGAATGAGCAGCACCAAAAATTACAGTCCTCCCATTCTGCTGATGGCAAAACAGTCACAGACGGAGAGGCTCAATAGTCAGAACAAACTGAGCAGTCAAAGTTCCTAAGGATGGTTCCTAAGAATACCAAGAAGCCACCCCCAAAATACCAGCCTTGCCCCTTGTAACAGGTTTTACCCTGGCTGGATGCCAGGGGCCGGAACCGTCGCTCAGTCCCACAATAATAAGATGACATACAAAGGGTGATTAGGAATAAAGCAGTTTAATATGAACACAAATAAAGCAAAGCAAAAGCCCACGCAGAAGCAAAGCAAAAGAACTAATCTCTACTTCCCCATCAGCAGAGGTGTCCACATCCAGGGAAGCAGGGCTCCTATGCATGTTAGAAGGCAGCCATCAAGAATAATGAATACCCACCCCACCCCGTCCTTGCTCTCTTTGTCAGCTTTTATATCTGAGCTGACGTCATATGATCTGCAATATCCCTTTGGTCAGCTGACCTGCTCGTGTGCCCTCCCAGAATCTCATCCTCAATTGGGAGGAAGGAACAATGTGCCCAACTGTAGTCAAAACACTTGTGTGTTATCAACACCCTTCTAAAGCACAGAATTGTGAGGACTGCTGTGGGCTGAGACAGACCCAATACAATCTCCACCGGAACATCTTCACCCTTGGAGCTGCATATATTTTTTTACCTGTTTTGGGGGCGGGGGTGTTGGTGGCGGTTGGACAAGAATAATGATTCAGTGACACTCACTTCAACCACTCAGCTGTAAAATACTGGAAAGTTGACTTAGGAAACAAATCGTTTGGGAAAGGACATTTCCTGACCAGAACACCTCAATGTTATTTTTTATACCTGTATATGCATTCATTTCATTCTTTTGAAGCACTTATCTTTTTAATATGTTTAAAATGTAAATACAATGTCTCCTTTAAAATTATTTTCATTTGTTATCATATAAGGAGGGTTATTTCCATGTGATTAAAATACTGTGCCTTGCCCAGAACATTTTTTGATATTCCAAGAGTTTGTATTTGGAGTGACACAAAAGTATTTTTTTCCCCAAAACTTCAACTGTGTATGAAATGAAAATCTGTTATTCATCTCAGAAGCAGCACTTGAGTTCTAGGAAAATTAAATTCTTATTTGCTTTAAAAGCAAACCCATTCCTGCTACCTACACAAATCCTCCAATTAAACCTTTACTCCCAACAAAAATAAAGGTATTCTATTCCCTTTGTTTATCATAATTTCATTATTTTCCATATTAGAACCAGCTTTATTTTAATGTTTTATTCTTTTTACATGATGACTCATTCTGTAGATATTAGAGTAGCTTTCTGCCTTTACTTCTGCACTGTAATAAACATAATTAGGACACATTTGCTGTGATTATATTTCAGCACATACACATCGACATACATTTTGCTCTTAGGTATAGAATTCCTATTGTTCATCTAATTACTATGAAGAAATAATGCAAATGAGGCTTCTGGAGGCAATTATTGGACTTTCTTTCTAACTTTATAACATTATAAACTAGAATTGGCATTTGACTCAGGGTGGGACAGCAAATATTTATTTTATTAAGTCCTTTAAATTATTAGACATGATATCTTCTGAGATCAACAGTCCCTTCCTAATAATTTCTTCCTACTTATCTTTCAGAGATCCTAACTTGGTTAAAGGATTTTGGATTACAGGTTTTGACACACAAACCAAATCTTTCCTGCAGCCCTTTCTGGTATTGCTCTGAATATATTTTACGAGCAAAAGAATTAGGCTGAGATTGCTCTGGCTTTTGGAAACCTCCAGTCATAATTTTTGAGGCTCTTTTTGAAGTAATGTATTTGTGGTCTGTATTTGCTCCATGTTTTTGCCCTTTGAAAAAGTGCAGTCAAAAGAAAGGATGTCATCTCTCCTCTAAATGTGCCACGGTGCCCAGCTGAAGTACTAACTATCAAAACTGAAGAATACAAACAATTAAGAAAAAAACAAATTAAAAAAAACCAAAAAAGCCCCTTTTATCTGTTCTGCACTAGTAGCCTCTCCCATAATTTCAAATGCAGAAATGTTCTTAGCTCATTATGCTATGGAGTAGCAAATTTTTGTCTATCCCTGTGCTGAACAGAAATCCAATGTTATAATTATTCCAACATTGTAAGAATCTCCCCAAATGCCTGTATTGACAAAGTCGCTCTTTGATGCTAAATCTTGATTTATATTTTAGTGACTTCTTTATTTTAAGGAAGGGAATGGGGGAAGAACTGAATCATATTTGTTCACATGGAAAGAAAAAGAATTTTTTGAGGAAAACTAAAATTAAACTTCAAGAGCTTTGATATGTTTCTTTCTTTTTTTTTGCCTTCTTGTATAATAAAAATGGAAAGGATTTTTTCCTTGATATATATCTAAACTCCTCCAAGTTCTGTAGTACATATGTTTGAATTAAATTAGAATTATTTTTGAAAGGCTAAAAAGTGCTACCACGGTTTAGCTCTGCTCAACCAAGCAGTGCCTGTGCTTTGAACTGACAGAAGCCTTTAAGTGCAAAAGCTTAGATAAGCTGATAAAGATGAAACCAGCCACATCTACAGTTACTTAGATCCAATTCAATTCAGCTCAGCCTTATCATATCAGAAATCTCAGATATTCTTGCACATTTTACAACAACATTACTGTGGGGTAGTAAATAATAAGCTTGCAAAGATAATGAGAATTCAGACAAAAAAAACCCCGAACCCTAAAAGATAATGTCTACACTCCTTCTCTCCCCCAGGATAAAAGTTGTTGCCAGCAACACAAATTCATTATTGTGAATTAAAATTCCCCACTAAATTTACTGAGCTATTAATTATAAATACCCCCTTTAACATGGAAAGAGCTTCCCATTGTCAACATAGAATTAACCAGAACATTATCATTATGTTATGTTTGGTTAAGAAAAAGGACTATATGGACAGGAGAAAGCAATAGTGACATCATTCTGCATCCAGTCGCCTCTACTATGAACTCAGAAGAAATATTGCATGTGGGTACTAGAAATCATCACAGAATGGTTTTGTTTGGATGGGATCTTAACGATCATCCAGTCCCACCCCAGGCCATGGGCAGGGACACCTTCCCCCATCCCAGGTTGCTCCAAGCCCCATCCAACCTGGACTTGCACATTTCCAGGGATGGGACAGTCACAGCTTCTCTGGGCAACCTGTGTCAGGGCTTCACCTGATATCTTCCTAACATCTAATTTAAGGAATCCACTCAACCCATTAATCTATATCATTAATGAAGATATTGAATAACCCTGGTCACCATACAAATATCTGAGGGTCACCACTTGTCATTGATAATAGTTTGCTTTACAGTTTACTTTCCACTAAACAGAACAGATTTTGGGTCCTGCTCCCCCACCTCTAAATTTGAAGGTCACTGTTATTACATACAATGGCCATATCTCTTCTTTTCAGAGAGCTAAGCAGCTCTCTGAGCACAACACCAGACAAATGAGCAGAATAGGAAAAGCCACCTGAGGATTCCAAAACATCAGAGTAATCAGGACAGAAATGAGTCCACACCACCACACACGCCCATGGTGGCCATATCAGCTGAGTAAATGTGTTGTAGCAATCTGCCTGGCATAACAGAGTCCAGCTGCATTGCACCCTCATTGCCACAAGTGAGCAATACTAACTCCAGATGTTTGCCCTTCCCAAAGTCAATGCAACTCCACAGTGTCATCAAGTTTTGTGATGGCTTTTAATTAAAACAAATAAACAATGAGATTAAAATGTAAATTACAAAAATAAGCCATTCAGATAATTCCATATTGGATAAACTTTTCTTCTATGGCCACCAAGAGCACACAGGAAATTTACTATTTCAAACCGATTTTGCAAATAGATTAGCTGTTAATGTAAAATTGTTAAGCAAATCATTTTGGGAGAAAACCATTCTGGGACACAGTCATGGGAAGAGGTCACATATGCAAAACTAGGCTTTGCCCAATTGATTTCTAATTATAAAATCAGAGGCTCTAGAGTTTGTGGTTAATAGTCCTTCTCTTTAGCCTGAAAAAACAAACTTACAGCTTGTGCTCACAACAAATACACATAAAATGCTCCTCATTGTGTTAGTAAGCAAGTGTGTGTCCTGGCACAGAGCAGCACAGAGTGAATCAGACAATGCCTCGCTGAAGGCCATCCATGGAATTAAGTCTACAATGCCTCACTGATGACCAGCTGTGATCCAGCAAATTGTTCCTTATAATAAAACTACAATAATGTCTGTTTTGGGGGAAAAAAAGCACCACAGGCAGATTCTACAAGGACTGAATAAATTTAAATGCCCATATTGCATAATTACATAATGTTATGTTTTCCTTTGTAAAAAGATACTGGCCAAGAATTTCATATACAGTGTGTATTTAATCTATTCATTCTTCAGCACCAAGTGTAGACTGGCACGACAGCTGAGTCTTTTGTCTCATTCAATCTTTGTATGAAATTGGACAATTCTCAGGATGAAAGAAAGCCAAACAGTACAGCTCTACTTATTAAGTGTGCTCAACATAAGGATGCTTTTCTGAGTATATTCTGCACCTTCATCATTGACTAAAGCGACACAAAGGTGAGTGTACTTTGTCTGCAAGAGAAATAAATCAGGAAAATCTTTAGTTAATATATTGTGTGCAAGAGTATTTGCTTCTCAGGTCTGCCTGTCTGGTTTATATTACAGCTGTATTCAATGTACATGCATTGCATTTTAGAAATTAATGATATTTTTTCTGAGTTCATAATTTTATAATGATAAAACACTAAAACATTCATAAACATTGCAAATCTTTTTCTTGAGAAATCTAAATTGTGTTGTGCTGCATGATTACTCAAATAATAAATTGCTCCTCATGACAAGAAGAGAAGAATTGTGATCTATAGAACTTGTCATCTCCATCACTGATGTTTACAAATGAATGCATTTAATGATTTAGCTGCTAGAGCTCTCACCCTTTAATTTTTGCTAAAACTTAGTCATCTTCATTATTTTTCTCTCTGAAACTGGAAAAAAAACCCGTTTTAAAAAGAAAAATATTTTCTCATTAAATTGTTACATTCAGTTCTGGGCTTGATTTTCTGCTATTTCACCTGCACATCTAAGAGAGTCAGCAGAACAGAAATGACATTTTGTGAAGAAACAGGTTTTTCCTTGCTCTGCTCCAGTCCCCTTATCACCCATTCAAAGTTACACAAAGTAATCTGGCAAACAGTGCCACAAATCCAGTTGCATATATCTGAGTAACAGGTTTTTAATCACAGAGTGGAAGCAGACCAGCTTGCAAGCCAGCAGTCAAATTTTGTGGTGGCATCACCCACAGATGTTTCACAGAAAGTGAGACACAGGGAGTTGTCAGCCCACTGTGAATCAATTTATTCATTCTCACCAACTCTCCAGTCAATTTCATCCTTCAAGGTGGAAATTAGAAATACAGATTTATTCTCTGAAAAGCTTCCCAGCCTCAGGTTTTTAAGAGCATGTGTAGAGCCCATTGGCTCTCATCCAGTGCCACTGAAGGAATTCCTCCACAGGGATCCACACCCCCAATTTTGAAACAAACTTTATAAGCATGCAGTTGTATCAGTTCTCATTTTTCTGCAGAGCTAAAGTCTCAATGTTTCATACCCCCAGGCCAGACCTGGTAAAATGCCGTTCAACTCTCAACCACTTTCAACACAAGTGGGAAGTGCAAAGTTTCAGGACTATGCCAATGTCTTAAACTACCAGTTTGTCATTGTTGGTACTGGAGACCAGAATCTGAAGGGCAGCAGTTACCCAAAACTGCTGCACAACTGAGAGAGAGCTTCAGTAATTTTTAGCTGCGTCTAACAGGAGATATTTTATGCTAATTCAAAATACGTTCCATCAGAAATTACCTAGAATGGAAGAAAAAAGGAAACTGGAAGGTGAGTAGATAAACTGTATAAAAAAGTCAACACAAGTTTGTGACATGATGAGACAAACAGCAACAAAGGCTAAACAGTGGTGTGACGTGTGTGGCACACACTCTAAACACTGCTGAGTGGGACTGTGTCCTTGTCATTTGTATTTGCTGTGAGATACAAAACACATCCCAGGATGGGTCAGGTTGGAAGGTCCCACAGTGGCTCATCTGGTCCCAGCAGGGCCATCCCAGAGCACCTGGCACAGGGTTGTGTCCAGGGGGGGTCTGGAATATCCCCAGGGAGGGAGACTCCACCCCCTCCCTGTTCAACCTGCTCAGTGCTGGGTCACTGCCCAGCCAAGAAGTTCTTCCTCATGGCCAGGGGGAACTTCCTGGGCCTCAGTTCCTGCCCGTTCATCTGGTGCCATTGCTGGGCCCCCCTGACCAGAGCCTTCTCCATCCTCTGCCTCCTCCCTGCTCCCCCTGACACCCAGGGATGGTGTCCCCTCTCAGGGGCTCCTCTGGAGGCTGAACAGCCCCAGCTCCCTCAGCCTTTCCTGGGCACAGAGATGCTTCAGTCAAAGGAAACAATAAATGTCTGTCAGGTTCTCTACAACCCTAATATTCAAAGATTTTTTTTCCTTTAACTTTGCAGGGTGATATTAATAATGGTACAACTCTGTTTGACTGATACAAAGTAGATAGAATTTACTTGCCTAATTATGCCTCACTTTGGCTTAACTGTGAGCGCTGTGAAGAACAGACAACTAACCCCAGTTGGCTGCTCTGCTCTTCTGTATTAGCAGCTGCAACACTGGTTTCTCTAGATAAAATATTTCAGAGGATCAAAGTAGAAGACTATGTAGGTAAGAAGCAGCAATCAAAATATTTCAGTCACAATAGAGTTGCTACCCCTTTTTTATTTGACTAAGACTGCTTGGAGCAAAATATTTCATTCTCACTCAGAGATACTGCTAACATTTTTATTAATATGCACTGTTCTTTTTTTTTTTAAACCCATAAAATTGAATCTAAAATAATACTATTCTGGGTCCTGAAAAAGTATGATTTTATAGCAGTCACAATAGCACTGATATCTCCTTATTTTATTATCCACTCCTTTTAATATGCAGATAATCACAATCCATAACTGCACAAATGCAAATACCACAGAATCCATTTTAATCAGGTCACATAAAACAAATGTATATAAGTGTAGACAAAGCAGTGTTTCACAGAGGGTAGAAGTCATACAAATACACCGTTTACATGTTTATTATTGCCACTGTTTTATTGCCAGTATTCTTGACTCTTGCAAATAACCTCAGGAGAGTGACTTGACCAGGGTGAGCATTGGCTAAATCCAACAAGAGGAGAAATAACATATACATTTTTCATTATGCTTATGGCACAAGAATGAGCCCCTTACTCTGAGCAAGACTTTTTCAAGAGAATGAAGAATATGTGCTACAAATGCTTTAGGATGTTCCACGAATGTTTCCTTTCAGCTACAGAAAAGCTTGTAATGGACTCTTCTGTCTCTAGGGAAACTTCTAAAGCCTAGCCAGAATTTCAACATTATTTTTGCAGATAGAATGAATTTGTTGTTCTTAACTGCAGATGTACAGATTTTATTTAAGGCACAGTTTTAGAACAGAGAAGTCAAAAAATCAGTTTTGAAGGTGTAAGCTTTTACCTAAATTAATAGGGCAGGACATGCAGCTGTTTGACGTGTGCCTAATGTGGTACTTTTCAGAGCTTTTAACACACTTTGCTGATTGTTTGCTCAAGGCATATGGTTTGAATGAGCTGGGCAGTGCACAGTGCAGCTGGCAGACTAGATATCAAAATCTGGCAATAAGCCTTAGAGTTATGTGTGACTAGGTATCAAATTTGCCTGAATTTTATGTGATGAATTCTCCCATATCCATGTAAATCATGAAGCTACTTCAGCCTGTACTACAGCAGATGCCATTGCATCCAATTGTGCAGCAATGAGATGTAGCTGACCCATGTTGTGGAGGAACGGTCTTAAAAGGGTAAAAGCTTTTTTATAGGGCAAAATAATTTTAAAAAGCTTTCATTAAACAAACCCAGAATTTTCAAAATGGCCATGTATCATTTTCTCTAGTGCACAGACTGGGAAACTGTGACAGGTGCTGTTCCAAATACACATTCATTTCAATCAAGCAAAGAATGGGAAAATTTTGGCAGCTCGTCCTGTTTTCACCATTACCTCCCATAACCCAAGTCAATGGTTTCAGCCTCAGCTCTGATTTTCAGGAAGGTCTACAAAACTCTCCAACAGCATCTGAATACAATTTTTGTATTAACTTAATAAATGAAGCATAATTTTTGGACTCTCAGAATAATAAACTCTCATTTGCACTGAGTAGATTCATAAATTCATGCTGTTAAAAACTGTTTTCATCAGAAATGAGCCAGCCTCCCGTGGTGTCCATTCATATTCCAGTTCTGAACTGCAGGAGTGTGTTTGCCAGCCACAAGTGTTGAGTTACTATTGCAGTTTCCTTTATTGCTGCTTGAAAAGCCGATTGAGATACTAAAAGTGACTCTCATCTCAGAGTACAGACAACTGCATATTTCTGAGTATATATTCAGAGTTTTTCAATGAAGTGTATCAAATTTTGTATGCCACATGAACCCAGTGTAATGATTAAGATGAATACCAAAAGAAACAGAGGAGCAGCAAGTTCCCTGCTGCAGACCTGCATGGCTGTGTAGAAGTCTTGATAATAAAATATGTATTGCAATGCAAATGTTTCAATGAACTCCAAGAGCATTTCCAGAACAACAGATGTGTCAAGGAAATAAAGGAAATAGCACATAGACTCTATTCATATCCAACATAATTCTCTTGACTTTAGAAAGAAATTAATTTTCAAAAATTCCTATTTCCAGCAGAGAAAATGTAATAACTTTGTGAGGTTGACTAGTGTCTTAAATGACCACGAACAGGTAGACATTTTTTTAAAGTATTTTTCAGTAAAAAAAAAAAAAATTCCTTCAAATTCTTCCCTTTTTCTGTTTTCACAGTCCATTCCTCCTGCTCTCCAATTTGTCTAATGATCATATTGAACATGGAGTTGGCATAGGTCTGCTACACTTGGACAAAGTGAAAGTAAATTGTAAATGATTTTAAAGAAAATTTTCTCCCTCTTAAACTTCAGTTGCCTTATCAACATAAAGGAATACAGAGAAGGATAAACACGAGCACAAGGAACAAAGGTTGCACACTCTTACAGCAGAAGTGCTGCACTAAGTTCTTGAACCCTTTGAAGATGAGCCTGTGAATAAAGAATAGAACGTGCAAAGGACGCTGTTTTACAGGACAAAGAGATATGAACACAATAAAAATGTCAAATACACGGAAGTTTGTAGAATTTCATTTCAGTAGGAGGGAGGCACAATGCAACTGCAAAAGGCTCATGGTTCCATTTCTATTCCAGCAAATAATACAGTTTGCCTGAGCAAGTTCATGGAGAAGCTCTTCAGAAAGGTGTCATGGCATATGTTCTGACTCATGCAAGTGAATGTGCAACCCCTCTGACTTCCCTGCTGTGGCCTTTGGAGTGTCTGTACTCTAAGGGTGGCTCATCATTATTTTTAAATTGTAGTTTAAAAACTGAATACATTATCCAGCCCTAAGACTTGACAAAATGTGTGAATACACGTTCTTTTATCTGCAGGGCCTGATTTACAGACAGGGTGAGCTTCACAAGAAACACTGAATAATGTTAAAACCAGCTCGATATAAAATAGGCTGAGATGTAGTTCAAAAGATGTTGAGAGGAAATAAGGAGTGCTAGAGGTCATCTACCTACAAAGAAGAAGTGCCATCAGAGGATGACAAAATGTGACTTCCTAAGCAACTCCCAGGTCGTTTAGCACCCAGGCCCATTCCAGGTCAGCTCTCTAATATGGATATTGGCAGATGGCTTCTTAAACTCACACTTAGAAATCCACAAGCAGCTTCAGGCGCCTCTGTGTAAACTGTCTCTCTAGCTGTGAAACAAGGAAATGCCTTTTTCGAGGTATCTAAAAGCTGCCAGACGGAAGTTTGAGGAAAGTGAACCTTCCATGTCACCTGCACACAAAAATAGACACACCCTCTCACAGAGGGCCTGATGCACAGAATGACACAGCCAACCTCCAGAGGACACAGGAAACATGCTGACAATTTCCTCATCCAATGTTCTACTCATATGATTAGGCAGGTATTTGAAAATCCTCTAATCCAAGACCAGAAAGCTGAGCAGCAGCTTCCACCATTCTGAATTCCTTTCTTGAAATTATACGATTTCTCTCTATCCTTGGTCTTTATTTTGCTCATGACGTTTAATTATTTGTGTAAAGGGAAGAACTTTCAGAACAGATCCACCTCAGACTATCAGGACTCCTTGAATGAAGACCTCTTCTCTTCTGGAGAAGGAATACTGCCCTGAGGTATGAGCCTAATGTAGGAGGTGATCCATACTGATGCTACATTACTGGGCTGAAATTCTAAGCATAAACAGATTATCCGAGTTTTTCCCATCACCAAAAGAAACAATAAATTATCGAAACTATGAGCCAAGCTACGTCATCTCCATTGCTGCATTAACTCACTTAAAAAATTTAACTTTGTACTGAGCACTTTTCTTCTTTCTTGGGTTTGTTTTTCTTTTTTTAAACAATCATATTTGCACCAGATTAAAAAAAAAAGCCACAATTAATAAATATCACATTTTTAACAATGTTTTCATAGTTAATTGTGACAATGGTTAACAAAAAACTCACTACGCATATTATCTTAGCACTCAAGTGTTGCAATTAGAGGTACTCAGTGGATATTTTCATGGTAAGAAAATAGAAAAATCTTGGCTCAAGAACACAAAAAAACGAATTCCAACCTAATTATCAGACTTTACATTTGATAGCCATGAAATAATCTATCTAACTGAAAACGGAATTTAAAATAATCCAAAAACTGGTCTTGGAGAATGAGCATATTCACACCACAAACTTCTTAATTACCAACATAAATCTACTGCTGCATTTAAATACACAACTGAAGTCAAGCCAAACTTTTAAACTAGATTAGAAAATGAATAAATCTTCACTGAGACATTTTGAGTCTCCTTTAAATCAAGCATAGTGAAAATGGCAGCAATCTTGCTAGGTTACACACTACCAGAATCCTGGTAAATTATTTACAGCTGGGGAGCCATATATTCTTTCAGTATCATCTTTCCCTGGGTTCTGTACTCACCAGAGCCCTTGATACAGAAATGAGTGAAAATAGAAATGAGAATGTTCAATTCCACAGCAAACACAGAGACTGAAAGGTTTCACTGCAGGTCTACCACAGCCTGAAAGTGTCTGCTCAGGCTGAAACCAGCCTTCAGCTTTGTATCTGTGGTCCCACGTGGCTTCCTTGTCTCCCATTTCAGCATGATTTGTGTCAGAAGGCCTGGAATAAATTAACTGTTCTACTCGGTATTGCAATTGAGATGATTCTAAAGACATTCTGATTTCTTTCTTTATTTCCTTCCCCCTCACATCTATTTTACTTAACCTAGTACGATAAAGCCTGCACCAAGATGTGCTTTGGAATCCTAAGTGGGTAAAAATAGAACTATTTAAAAAGGTTGTAAACTCCTGGTATAAACCAGTGTTTAAATAATGTATTAGACATATCTATATATAAACAAAGGCACATATACATGCACT
This sequence comes from Pitta sordida, assembly GCA_013390025.1. Classification (NCBI taxonomy): domain Eukaryota; kingdom Metazoa; phylum Chordata; class Aves; order Passeriformes; family Pittidae; genus Pitta; species Pitta sordida. The sequence continues at coordinate 113,410 of WEKX01018777.1, forward strand.
TAGTCTAATATATATATATATTTCCCTGCAGTTCTGTATTAATCACATGGAATACTCTGTACTAGAAATACAATACTAATAATTCAAAATAGCACTTCTGTTCAAGTTGCCATGTACAAGCTTATTTGAGTTCTAATTGTGTGCTGAAATTCTCCCCTTTAATGCCTCAGTCTATTTGAAGGTTAGCTTTTGGTCCCATGGAGATAAAGGAAAATGTGCCAACATTTGAGAGATTTGATTACCTGTATAAAATTATGCTTGCTCATTTTTCCTAGACAAGATACTCTTGGGGCAAGTTATATTAAAGAGGGAGTAGAAACAGTGTACATCCAAAGAAAATATTTTGCAATTATGCTTCACAAGATGCAGAAAATATTACTTGTTACAGAGGATTATGAATGAGATAATTACTGAGAGCCTAATGTACCTGAAGCTACCATAAAGGAGAGAGAAAATCATTAATAAGTGGTTATTGACTGTTCTTCCTACTCTTTGTAATGAAAGGCCAGAACAATACCAAGGACAAACTTTTCCACAGTGACATGGCCATCATTAATTCCTATAAGTGAAACCGTATGAGCTTTTATTTAGCACCCAAAATACTTCATGCCTCTCAAAACAGCCTTAACAAGAAATGTTTCATATTAAGAGTTGATTGAAAAAATTATAGAGATTAAGAAATACACAGGATAAATGTTCCCTCTCTGAAATTATTTAATGAGCAATCTGCACTTCCAGAAGAATCCAGACCAGTGTTAAGGTACAGAAGGACAAAAGACTTTTAGAAATTAAAGTATGTCTCATTATCACTTTTTGATTCTCCAGTGAAATAAATGATAACTCAATTATCTCTGAGAAGCTCTAGCAGAGAATATTTGAGCTTCCACATACAGTATGTCAATACAGGTGTGATCGATAGGGGAGATTATAAAAAAAAGGGATTTCTGAGTGCCTCCAACTTTTTCCTATTGCAAAGTAGAACTTGGTACCACATACAAAATTATCGTCAGTGCATTGCTTTTTCCCCTCCCTCCCTTTGGCTCACAATCCTGCTGCATCAAGGGTGAAGGCACAGGAGTATTTATGAAACAGAAAGTCTATGAACATTCCACTGGTCAATCTATTTGGACTTCCAGTGCCTGAAAGAAAGATGGAGAGACTATACCCAAGGGCCTGGAGTAACAGGACAAGAGGCAATGGCTTCACACTGACAGAGAGGAGAGTTAGATGGGATATTGTGAAGAAATTCTTGGCTGTGAGGGTGGTGAGGCCCTGGCACAGGTTGCCCAGAGAAGCTGTGGCTGCCCCATCCCTGGAAGTGTCCAAGGCCAGGTTGGAGCGACCTGGGATAGTGGAAGGTGTCCCTGCCCATGGCAGAGGGTGGGACTGGGTGGGCTTTAAGATCCTTTCCAACCCAGCCTATTAAACTACATCCTGGGCTGATCCCCTGTGTGGGCACAGGGCAGGAGGGGATTCTGCCCCTCTGCTCCCTCAGGTGAGACCCCACCTGCAGAGCTGCTCCAGCCCTGGGGAACAGCACAGGAAGGACATAATTATGGCCATTCTACACAGAGAGGAAGCTGCTCAAGTGCTGTGGCTTCCTTGTTGTCCTATACTTCATTCCATAAAGAGCAACAGTTTCCCTGGTGGAACACCTGCCCTACTGATTATTGTGGGCCCTTCTAACAGAAATCCGCTTAATATTCTCTTAAACACATGTACCAGCCTGTGCATACGCACACACACACCAGTTGTGATCTCAGTGTAGTCAATGCTCTGTGTTTCATCTCCCTGGCTCCACCAGGCCCTGTATAAACTGTATTTAAGGCTTTACATTTAATACATTAAGACTGACTTAATGCCTAGTGACTTTACTGACCAAGTTTGGCATTTATTTGACCTATTGGATGTGAAGCAATGTATCTGGAAGACTGGACCCCTCAAAATCATTTTTATCAACTAAAAGCAGCACTGCAAAGCACAGAGCTTTACAAAGCAGAAATTCACGCTCTGCAAGAGATCATGAGGTATAATAAGGACAAGGGACTTATCAATTAAGTGGCTAAGAATACATTAAAGATGAACTATTCCTAGATTATTGGTTTTGCTGAGAATTCTCAAAGAAATGATCCTGAGAGATATCTTTTGATAGTGTATCACGGGGGCAATGACAGGCCTTTTTCATGGTTACTGCAGCAGGAAGGACACCAGGAAGAGAAGCCTGAGGTCAGTTATTCTGTCCTACCCCAGCCCGGATCCTCCTGTGCTGTGCAGGTTCTCAGAGCGGAACACAAAGTGAGGCAGTATTTGCATTCAGCCAGGCTGACAACCTGCCTCCCTAAAGTGACATCAGAGCTTTCGTCTCTCACAAAGAGACTGACCTCAGAAACTGAGCCTTAGGACAAAACTGAGCCACAGTGCCTAGTTTAGAGTTGGGAAAATATCTCTTATCTCTTCCAGTTGTGCAATTTCCAGAATTTACAAATGTATCCCTTATTCTGCATGGATGTCATCAACTGGAATAAATACTGACTCAGTCATGCTGTGTTTTTTCTCATTCTTCAAGTGTGAAACACATGCATTTCATAACATATTCAAAGCACTGCAGTGAATGTACTGTCTCAGAGCAGTGTCCAGCCTGAAAGAGAAAAATTTTGCTTTACTGTCCATCACACTGTCCCATAGAGAATTGCTGTCACAGTATTTGTGCAGAATGCATATGATTTAGACAGAAACATTTACTCAAAAAGTTCCCTTAAAAATCCAAATATTTATTTATGCATGTAGACTGGTCAGCATTCCTTTGCTTATCAGTAATTTGCAGTAAGGAGCAGGTGGCCTTCTGGAAGGACAGAATTTAGATCAATGACCAAATGATTACTTAATGGGATGATCAGTGAAGTTGCCTTCTACACAGAATGAGAAGCCTAATGTTGCCTCACAATTTAGTGTTGTCCATTTTTTTCCTTATTTCTGAGGTGTAATAACCCCACCATGTCAGTAACCCTATGTACTACATATTGGAGTATGCACATATTTCCTTTTATATGACATTTAAGTTATTAATAAATTGCATATCCTATTTAGATAACAATAGCTCTGAGACAGGAATTGCCTCCTACTCAAAAGAATTTTAGCCAAGGCTTCATAAATGACAGCATTAACAGCTTTCATATTTTCTGTTATTGAATATACCATTCCTCTTTCACTGTAGCTCAGTTTACAAAGACGTCCTCCATGTGCACTTTGAGGGTCAGTTCAACATTTCAAAAATTTACACAAGAAACAAGTTCACACTGAGATTTCCTTAAAAAAAAGGGCTCAAATCTGTAAAGTCTGTAAATCTTCTCATGCCAAGTAAAATCCTGTTATATCTTTTAAATGATTTAAATCATTTCCATTAATTCACATGAAAACTCAATAAAAAGTCCTTGCATATTTAGATCAACTCTTGCTCTCAGTTCATGTGGGACATCCAACATAATAATCAGGAGTCATTAATTAGCAGAAATAAATGAACAAATTGGAAGTATTGTGTTGGCATTAAGTCTTGTTGCAGATGATTTTGTACAGAGAAAGAAACACAGTTTGCTTTTGACTGTGGACATTGTATTTTCTTGTCTGCAAGGTGGCACCACACCAGGAATTGCAGTGTGCTAGTGGTCTGTGTTCAGTGCTTTAGACTGCATAATAATTAGAGAACAGGTTGCCTGAAAAACAGGCAATTTTGGAAAAAAGAAAGAATCAGGAGTGAAAAGGGAATAGCCAGAGTGTCACTCACTGTATTTAGAAAACTTATTCTGTAAAAATATATGGCAGATTTTCGTTAGGTTCTTTTGTTAGTTCTTTCAGATTCTGAGCCTTTTGCATCATGCTTTAATACACAGGTTCATGTTGCATCAATTCTGTTGCACATGATCCCAAATTAATTGGACACTAAGGTGTTTTCTCCCATTCATTTTAATGCCCCGACTTCTTAAGTTGGATGCACAAGATGTCATAGATCCTAATGATGTTTGCAGCACGATGACCTTAGAAAATAACAGGAGGGACGAGGCATCGTTTGGTTCAACTGCCCCATCCCCCATGTACTTCATGGCTGGATGCCCACCACCAGTTCTGCATACACCAAAATCCACCTTTTCTCCCTTGCTAACAGTACCCCCATTGTACTCAGGCAGCTCTCTCAGGCAGGGAAAAGAAAAGAGATAATATGGTTTCTGGATTTAAAGCAGCAGATGACTCGGGCACTCTGAACTGCTCAGAAATCTCTGGGCTGGCTGTGCCTCCAGCTCTGCTCGCTGCCTCCAGTGATCCTCCCCAGTCAGTCCTTTATTGCAGCACATTCCCCCTGGTTGGGGCCTGACCCAGCAGCTCATCCTGGTTGGAACACAAACCCTCAGCTTTGCTTCTATTCACCAGGGGCTGGGTGAGAAACAGTTACTGAGCTCAGGCCCTGAAGCAAGAAAAGGGATGTCTTCTGTGGCTCCTAATGATTCCTCCGGTTAATTCAGGAATGGCATTGAGAGTCTCCAGGGAGAGCTGCACTTACTTTTTCTTAGCTGCTGGCATGACTGCTGTAAAATAAAGGCTTTGAAAGAAATTCTTGAAGGGGAATTTTTACACTAAGAGGAAGTCCTCAGGAAAAAGGAAAGTTATAAATGACTCTCTATCACTACAGGTGTTCCTCGGGGATCACCAACAGGCTATTCTAATACATTAATATTTGCCTAAATATCTTAAGGGAAATTATCTACATTTCTTTTCAATTCTACATGCCATATCCATTGCTTTCAAATAATAGCTACCTTTAAACACTGTCTAAAATATTTATTGCAGCAAATTATTTTTGTAATGAGAGTGACATCTTAAATTGAACAGCATTAGAATCCCTGGCTTTGTCAAATAACCCCCCAGAAAGCACAACCAAAACCAGAACCCAAACAAAAGACTCAGCTGTGAAGTCCTTGGTCTGTAGTACCACACGTTATGCCTTTTTCTTTGACTTGACGAGGAAAGGAAGAAAACCCAACTTTTAAAACAGAACTTTCAAGAAGCAAAATTTATGCAAACTCATTCCCATTACTTTAAGGTACAAACTGATTTTTCTCGTGACTCCGGTGAATGTGTATTTATTACATCCTAAAATGACAGTGCTGCCCACCAGCTAAAGAAACCAGCCTTTCTCAGGTGTGACTCATGAGGTATCACTCACTTCAGCTCTTACTGGAAGCCTACAGACACCATAGGAATTAAAGCCAAAGCATTCCTCACTTTAGTGCAAAATTAAGGGGTTTCACATGAATCCTCAGCAAATTGAGGTACATCCTATCAGGATCTGAGAACAATAAATGGACCCTTTCACTTTCCTGGTTGAAAGATAGAACATTCTGGCTCTTTGGGGAAGTCACAACCACCCAAAAGCTCATCCGCGGATGGGAAATATGTTTGTCACGTTCAGCAAGGACAAACTTTTAGCAAAAAACTACCGTCACAATTGGCACTAATTGGTAGTTAAATTGACAACTGGAACTGAAGCATCCTGACAGCACCAGAGGTGGGCCCTACAGGTAGAAATTGAAAACCATTTACTGGAGCAATGTTGGAAAGACTAAACGATCATAAGGCATCTGCAGAATTTCATGTGGAAGGCTTTACTTAATTTTTCATACTGTCACTTCAGCATTTTGCATGCATACTTGGACAACATTTCAATTCACTGTGAGAAAGAGAAAGTGTTCAGATCAATACATTGAAAAGTACACAAGCTTCTAATTCTTTGCAAACAAACAAAATGCTCAATGTTAGCTACATATTTTCTTCAGAAGATTAGAAATCTTTATGGCTTTAGAAAAACATGACAAAGAAATTTAAGTGAATAATGCTAAAGTAACGTATACCATTCCTTTTTGTTTAAAAAAGAAAAAAAGCAAGCTAAAAGCCCCGAAATATCACCAACCCCCCAAAAACCACGAGCAAACAACAAACACCTACTAAAACAATGTAAACTGGTGCATTGTCTGCAGTATTACAGGCATCTCATCACCACCAGAAGTACCAAAAAGGCAAGGGGATTTAGTATTTTCCATATAATACATAGAATACAGTAGCAAAATAATTGATACATTTCAGCTTCTGGGAGTTTATTAAACATAAGTAGGAAAATTAGTGTGTAATTATGGTTGGAAAACAACAACAAAAATTGAGGGCTCAGAAGGCACTGTTGACTTTGCAACATTTCAGATATTGAATATTTTATGACGTATTTAAATCATAAATAACAGAACATACAACTGCAAATTAGAATGGAAAGGGGAGAATCTATCTAATATGAAGTTCTGATTTTTGTTGTTCTGTGAAAACTTTAACAGTGCACTAATGTAGGACTATGTTACACTCTACGAAACCTATGCTGAGGCTATGCTACACCTACATTCCACCAGGGTTTTTTTTTTCCATTCAGGGAAACGGCATGTATCCCTTAAAATGACAGCCTTAGTCATCTGTATTTCTAGTTAGCATCACTGGAGCACAACAGTATATTCACACAGTCACCACAATCACAAGCTCAGTGCAGGAATAAGAAGAAAAACACAAGGAATAAACTTGTTTAATTAAAACCTTGTTTGTTTTGCCTGTATGTATCACCTGTACTTCAAAAGAACCAGTCATGAGTTTAAACAAGTAACATTTTACGATTTCCTTGTTAAGAGGCAAAATACATATTGGCAAAGAACTTGGAGCTTGCACCAAGCATGGCTAATGTAGAACATACAGCTCCAAGCTATTTATAAGTGCTCCCTGAATTTCCAGGTTCGGTTTTACCGGGATTGAAGCCTGAAGCACTTAACTGTGAAAACATGATGCCTTTCTACTGCTCCTCCTACAGGAAAGTTATTTCTCCTCCAAAGGCATAACCCAAGCCCCATAGATCACGGGAAAAATCTTTGTTGTTCCAAACAGAAAAAGTTGCCCAGCTCCCTCATCCCATGAGCCATACAGAAAAATCTGCATTTAACTGAGTGAAAAGATAAAAAACATGTAAGCCAGAAGGAAAAGAAGCCCCATAGTCACAGATAAAACACCTAGCTGAGCTCATCAGACTAAGAAGCCAATCTGGCCATGCTCTTTCTAGTCCCAGTAACACAGTCTCACTAGTTTCCTCCCACACAGGACTTTCACAGCACCTTTTCCAGAGCTATCACAGCCCTGGGACCAACCACCAGCCACAGGTGTGCCAATGCAGCTGTGCAGGTGACACACGGGCTGGTCTTCCCTGCCCTGCTCATTTTTTAAATCTCTCATCACAGAGACAAAACAGGCAATAAAGTATTTTGGAAGATGAAACAGCATCTTCGATCTCTGCTCTGTGTGACGAGGGACAGGACCTAAGGGAACAACTGGAGCTGTGTCAAGAGAGGGTCAGGATGGATGTCAGGAGAAGGTTCTTCCCCCAGAGAGTGGTTGGGCACTGACCAGGCTCCCCGGGGTTTGGTCACAGCTCCAAGGCTGCCAGAGATTCAGGAGGGTTTTGACAACATGCTCAGGGACAGGGTGGGATTGTTGAGGTGTCCTGTGCAGGGCCAGGGCTTGGACTGGATGATCCTTGTGGGTCCCTTCCAGCTTAGAATATTCTGTGCTTCAATGATTCTACAGTGAATCTCCGCTGCATTGCGACCTCTGCATTATGACCCCGCCCATGTGCGAGGTGAATTTATCGCAGTTCTGATTCAAGGATTTGCGAGTTTATCCGGCTGACACATGCTCAGTGCCTCTGCTCCGCTGAGGGGCGGTGCCAGAGCTTCCTGTGCCAATGCCGCCCCACAGGGAGGGCCACTAGTTGCGCTTTCTCCTGTTACTCAAAGCGCAACTGGGGAACTGACCCCACCCTGGGCACGTGTTACTGTTTCCATGGCTACAGACGGGGAAGAGAAGTGCCCCAGGAAAGTGGGGCTGGCCGCGGCAGCGAGCAGAACATTCTCACTCCACTGCCGCAGCTGAACCCACCCGCACTGTGTGGCGCTGCTGGGCCAGCACGCGGTACCGGCAGCGCGCAGGATGGGCGGCATGCAGGACAAGCGGCGCACGGGACAGGCAGCGTGTGGGGCCGGCAGTGCGCGGGACGGGTGGTGTGGGGCCAGCGGCGCAGGATGGGCGGCATGAGGCGTGAGATGGGTGGTGCACAGCAGGCGTGAGCGCCAGGGCTGGGGAGGGGGCACGAGCAGCAGCGTGGGGTTTGGGCTGTGAGCGCGTGGTCACAGCGGCCCAGAGAGGCCCGTGGATTCTCGGGGTGGTGGGGTGGTCTCCCCAGTCAGAGTGGGCTCAGAAATGGTTCCCTTTGCTCCCTCGTGGTCAAAGAGCCCAAGGGGAGAAACAGAGAAGTGCCCGCAGCGCTCCGGAGCACCAGGGGGTGGGGCACTGGGCGTGGCCTGCATGCATATTAACAACCTGCACTTCTTTGCGAGTTTAGCTTTTTGCGAGGACCGTGGCCTGTCCCGTTCCTCGCAAAGGACAGGGTATAACTGTACTTACAAATGATAACTGTTAATTACATTAACTATCCCAGATTTTTGTCTTAACCCATTTAAAATGTCATGAATCCCACATGTTCCATAAAACAGGAGCTACAACACCCCAAATCTAGTTTCATAATGCTTTTTCACTTTATTATCTATGTCATTGTGAATTCAGTGACTGTCTCCTGTGAAAGAACAGTGGCATTTGCTACCGCACAGATTTCACAGCACATCTGCCACGGTGCTGTGAGTGCATGCAGAGGAGACTGAGAAAATGCAGCAGTGGATATCAAGTAAAAGTTCTAGCTAACTAATCAAGTCCACAGGGACAGCCTGCAGTGTCACAAGACATATCACTCTACACTTGAATGAGGTTGTCAGCCACAGGGAGGCTGCAAACTGCTGACAGCAACAAGCAGTACATGGAGTCCACTAAAGCAGATACAGTAGCTTTGTAAAGTAAGTAACCTGTTTTCATGAGTGAGAGTATTTGCAAATCTACTTTTCCTTACTCTTGCTGCAGATAAAACCAAACTCATTTGAAGTGTGTTGCACAAACACAAGAATGATTCCTTTGTAGGTTTCTCAAAATGCGTATGAACATTTCTACATGTACAGATCAAAACAATAAGGAACTTATTTAAAAAAGAACGATATAAAGCTATTATAAAGCGTCCAAAGGAGGGACATGAAAATGGCGAAGCATGAAGTTGCATCAGGGCAGGGTTAGGTTTGATCTCAGGACGAGGTTCTTCCCCAGATGGTTGTTGGGCACTGAATAGGCTCTCCAGGGCAGTGAGCACAGCACTAAGGCTGCCAGAGATCAAGGAGCATTTGGACAAGCTCTCAGGGGCAGAGCGTCTGTGCAGGGCCAGGATATTCTATATTGTGATTCCGTGAAAATGGAAGGGACCCACAAGGATTGTCCAGTCCAGCTCTCAAGTGAATGCCCATACAAGGATTGAACCCACAACCCTGGTGTTAATCTCAGGGTCATGTCATCATCATTTTTTTTTATATACATAATATAAATTTTTAATATACACATTAATAACCTAACTCCCTGTCCCATCATCCCATTACCTAGAGCATGTCAATGAATTCCTCGTCCAGAGGATCCATTCCATTTGCTCTCTTGAGCTGGCAATAGGCTTGGGGCAGTCCCAGGAACATCCCCAGCATTCCAGAGTGGGGGCAATGTGTGGGGCTTATTTGCATATTCATGAACTATCCTCATGGATATCTCTGTGCATGTGCAGACATTCATGCAGAACAGCAATGAACAAGTACCTTTGAAACGTGCAGTTGCATGAAAACACTTAAAACTCTGAAGAAGGGTCTTTATTGCTCCAGTAAAAACTGAGCAGCTTAATGAAAGCTACTGCATATCTCTCTAAATCCTGCCTTGCTAAATTTTCTCTGCACTTCAGAAACTTGGGTGTGAGATCTTTTTAAGCAACAGAAGAAACACATAGTCTCTACATTCAGGCTTTTATTTGCAAAGTGACTTGTGTTCTGTTTGTATTTATTATAATTAATACCAATCTTCAGTTTTACTTTGCTGATATATTCCATTCAGTTTCATTAGAACCAAATGCTTCTGCTCAGTGCCTTTCCACCCACTAACATCAAAACCATTGTTTAAGTATCAATTTTGTTCTGAGCAGTTCTAAGAGCTGAATTTTCAGTGGGTTTTAAAGGTATATGTGAGAACACACAACAAATTCTCCTTGTGTGGGTATGATTTCTGTTTGTGCAAAACTTATTTTTGTATTTACCATCTACAGCACCGTATTAAATATCTGTACAAACCACACATGACTATGAAAAGTTCCAGCTACACTCTACAATAATGTTGAGGAAAAAAAAAAGAGACCAAAATCTACATAATAAGATTTGCTTCAAGGATGTTTCCTTGGAAGCAATTACTGTCAGTGAAAAAAAATTTGTTTGGAGATTATACTAGAACTTTCAACGTGTAAAAAGCACATGCAAACAATGCTGCCTCTGTAATGGTACAAAAGGGTATTTATGTCCAAAAAATGTATCAAACAGGTGGCACACATTTGACCCCATTCTCTCCACAATGCTAAGCCTCTCTACAATAATTTACTACATCATGTTTTGTTGAGTGTCCTTCATTCAAAGGCAAAAACCAACAAAAATCAAGACAAGTTATAGAGCAGAAAAAATAGTCACTAAAGAAAGTCACAGAATGAAGAAGATGCCTTGGGTGTCCAGATCCTTTGCCAGGGGGAAAACTGAAAGGCTGGAGGAAGAGTACAGTAGAAAAGCAATGAGGAGGAACCAGGTGAGTGCAAATCTACTGTGAGTTCTGAAAAGGAGGTTATTTTTAAATTGCAATGGATAAGAAACGAATGAGGGTGGCAGAGGACAAACCACAGCCCAGCTTCATGGAGAAGGGAAGCATTTTGCTGTGACATTCTGTACACCTTTAAGTTTTGGGAAGAAGGATTGCCAAGAATTATAATTGAGGGAGTTGCTGCTTTTCAGTCAGGAATGTTTAAGAGCAGCTCTGAAAGCTGTGGAGAACCTCTGCTCCCACTGACTACACCCCAGAGGCTGGGAGCACTCACAGGACTCAGAAACCTCAGGAAAGAAAAATAAGCCAGAAAGATGGATGGTTTTTCCAGAGAATGAGGAAAAATACAGAGAAGAATTGTAAGAATATTTTAAGTCATTTTAATGAATAAATCTGAGATTTCTCCCTGTGGGAACTAACTTCACTTTTTGCTCATTTCCATCTATATCATGCAGTGTTTTAATTATGCAAGAGCCTCAACAAATAGATTGTCACAGCATTTTAGAGTAGCTAATTCTATTCAAAACGCCAGCAGAAGATGGGATAATATCCTCATTGGTTTGGCTTAGTTTAACCTACCCACTTTTATTTACTAATGACTCAAACAACTTATAACCACTAAAAAAACCACCCCTAATATGGTGGAAATATTAAGACCAGGATAAACCCTGAAAATCAAAGTACCATAAAGTACAAACTCAGGATTATTCTCAGCTGCTCAAAATCATTTTAAAAGCTCAACTAAGACATTTCAAAAGGAATAGGTTGAATAAAACATTTTAAGATGTGAAATAAGCAGATTGCTGTCTCTCTAAAATTGAAATGTTACTAACCACAGAGAAACAAATGAGCACAGTATATAATACCTGATATAAATGTAAATTGTCACAGCGCCAAGAGTCACTGGATAGAAAGCTCATTACACCTTCTGACCCTCAGTTTTGATAGGAAAGTACCTATAGTAGCGAAAATTTGGGAATGCACTTGATCTGTCTTCTCTTCAGTAACAGATATAATTACTTACAGTCTCTATATTATAATATATGTTATTCATTTATCCATCGAATTTCCAAAACTATCAGGAAATTTAATGCTATCCATTATCTTGGTTGTCTGGATTTTTTAACTCAATTTCAGTACCCAGCTAATATGAGAACAACGTACCTGGTTATTCAAAGGGAACTGAAATTTAGTGACAAACAGTTCAGGTATTTATACCTGCTCACTGCCAAATAAGCATTTCTGAACAGATCATTCTTTTCTAAGAATAATTCTAAGGATAATTCATCCCTGATGGATACAGATGGCTCAGAATCTCTTATAAGTGCAAGGCTGATTCACTGACTGGAGCTAACACTCTGAGCTACAGAATAATCCAATGCATGGCAACATGCAAAGGTTTAAGGCAACAGCCAAGCTGGGACACACAGAAAAACATGATCATTTTCCCTGTGTTATCTTCCCGACTTTGAAAGTAAATTACAAAATCCGTGGCAATGATGTAATTTCATATGTGTGCATACCAGAACCTCCCTATAAACTAGAACCTTGTAATTTCCTGTAAATCCCTTTTTGTTTTGTTTTGTTGTTTTGTTTTTTTTAAATTTCCAGGGCATAAATAACTTGTTTCTTCATTCTGGAGATAGAAAATTACCTGTAGGTGTAACAACCTTTTGGAATGTGTTGGAACATATTGCAAAGAAGCTGCTCTGGTAAAAATCTTCAGCTGACAGAGGTGAGGAATGGTGACTAATGGCATAAAACAAAAGACATTTATATGCTTGTGGGTTTTGTTGACAAATGGAATATGCATAATTTTGTGGAAAATAGCAGGTTAGCTAACTAGGAAACTATATTCTTAAAATGAGGTATATTTAAAGCACAAGTGTAGGGATATTGGAAATGAATTTTGGAATCACCTTAGATTTGAATTCCTTAGAAGAGCCTGAAAGGTTGAAGACCTTCTCATGCCATACATTGATATACCCAGAAAAATAAAAAAAAACAATCTTGCCTTACCCGGCCAACCAGTATTGGTTCAGGTCCAGAAAATTCTTCTAATACAAACATTTGATTCCAAACCCAGCCTCTCTTGGAACGGTTCAAAACTCTTTGTTCTTCACTTAGCCTTTTTAGTCCTGTACTGGATCCACTTGGTAGTACTTGAGATTGATTCATTGGAGCCATATAAATGGAAGGAAGGACAGTAATCCATAGTATTATTAATGGAGTCCATGTATCCATAAGCATTTCCGTTAGTCTTTCTGGCATTGTACCACAGGCTATGCAAATCACCACAGAAATGAAATTATTATTTTGCTTTCCTCCAGACTGTAGCAATCCAATTCATCATGCAGTACAGAACATTTACTTACAGCTCCTCCATGTGTTTACAGCACAGTCAATGTAAAAATAGCTTAGATGATAAAAACATGTTCCACTGAGTTTTCCATTCCTGGTGGAGAAAAAAAAATGGTTAAATCAGTGACTAAAGAGTTTAGGAGAGCATTCTGAAATATCTTATTTACTTTTACACCATAAATAAGTCAGGTTTAAAATTTGTTGTTTATAATATTATTGCATATTAAATGGGATAAAAGTCAATTCTGTGAATTCTTTCATTACCTGAAATTGTGAAAGAAGACCCAGATGAATGATTACACACGCTGAGGAAAATATTTAAGCCTAAGAACAGGAAGACTTCAAGCCCAGATTGGACAGGGCTTGGAGCAACCTGGTCTAACAGAAGGCATCCCTGCCCATGGCAGGAGGTCGGAACCGGATGAGTGTTAAGGTCCCTTCCAATGCAAATATTCTGAGATTTCACTTGCAGTTTGTCTTTGGGTCTTAAGAAGTTCTTCTTAATAAGAACAAAATAATGTTCTTATATTCTTATTCTCCTTTCCCCCACAGGAAAAAGATACTTCTCCTAATTGCACAAGGCTCCAGGAATCCATGGCTGATCTAGTCATCACCTGCCTGCAGCAGCACATTGCCCAGCCAAACCTTCCCAGCTCAGCAGAGGACCTGCACTGGAAAATCCTCTGTGAAATCCATCATCCCTAAACCAGCCCACTGCCAGAACCTAAGAAAGCTCACTTATGCACACCTGCACTACAGGTCTCACTGTCTCCTTTTCATTTTCAGAGAAAGCACACAGCCATGTTTTATTTCTAAGACATTTTCCTTGACAGGCACTGGGGAGCATTTTGTCTTTCCCTCCTTGCCCAGCCTTTCATGTATTAGAAGGTCACATCAGGTTTCATCTCAGTGTATATATTCCTTGAAATGCAAGTTACCAGAACAGGGCTGATGCTATGGTGATGGGCAAACCCTGAACTGCAGCCGTGGATCACCTGGAAAGCTTGATGGGATGTGTCTCACGGATAAGGGCTGCTTAAAGAGGCTGGAGATAAGTAAAAAGATTCCTGACATAGTTTCTTTGACTGATTCATACCCAAATGATCTCTCACTGGGTACAAGAGAGGTAGAAATGTCTATTCTTAAACTTACACTGTATCCTAGCCTGATTTTTTCCACTTGAAAATGAGTTCTTACTGTTGCATGTCCATGAAAACCCTGGGGGTTTAGGGTTTGGGTTTTTTGATAGTGGGGGCTTGTTGTTCTTTTTTTAGGTTCACACACACTCATGGCAGAAAACATCTGTAAACACACAGAACACCAGTAAAAGCCAGCTGTTATTTTAAAAGCAAACAATGTAAAAAGCATTTTTTTTTAAACTTCAGTAATTGCCAAAGCAACTGTGAAATCTGTTGCATGAAAATCTGAAACTGTGAGAAACTTGTCTTGTTAAAAGGGGAGAAGAGCTGCTACCAAAGTAAAACTCAATATCTCAAGCAGCACGGAAGAACAGTGAGCTAATAGTGCAGTGCTTTGACAATGCATCCAGAATGAGGGAAATATCCATTACAGACACAAGTGTGAGGCACACAGGCCCCATTGCCAACTGAGGTGGAAATAAAGAAATCAGAGAATACAGCAAGCTCTTGAAATGAAATTTTGGGAAAAATGAGAAGGAAACGAGAAGACTGAGATCTCTTGGCATTCTCTCAATCCCTGAAAAGGATGAGAAGCAAACAGTCCAACAGCTTGATGAGAAGAAGGGCAAGTCACCCCCTGAAAACTCTCTTTAGGGAATTAAATAGAGTTTACTGCTTTCTTGCACATGTTAAACAGACATTTCCTGGGACATGTTTGATGGTAAAAGATATTGAAAGGGAGAACCAGCTAAAGTTTAAGTGAAAGTGGTTGTTTGCTCATATGAGATTGTATTTCGTATCTGATTGGACTTGTGGGTGTATGCACCTGCCAGGGGATAGATTTTTCTGATTTCTTCAGTGGAGCAAGTATCAAAACATAGGAGAAAAAGAACCACTGTAAAACAGAGAAATAGACATCACCTTCAAACAACATCCAGGATTAAATTCAAAAGTGAGGGCATAAACTGAAAACCCAGTTTAAGAGTCCTTTTCTGTACCTGAGCTTTCCAGGTTTTATATACAAAGTCATTTTTGAGCCAGAAGTAGAGTCACACCATCAACAGAATATTACATGACACCTCACTCTGTCCAAGACTCAAGAAATTCACATGTGGGCCGTGACTAACTTTCTTACTCTTCCAGTACAAGTTGGTATAGTTCTTTTTGTTAACAGGACCAAATAATAATAATAAAGCACTTCTTTTCATATTCAAGAAGCTTTTTGAAAACAGTTCCTAATTAATCAACACAGCTTGCCTTCTAAGAGAGATTAAATAAATGAGATAAAACAATAGGATGCTCACAGAAACATTTTAGTTTGAAGCAAGAATAAGACATTTGGTTTTCAGACTGTCACTCTTCAATTCTCAGCAAGCAATAAGTTCATTTCAGTGCAACCTTCCTCAGTTCCTCCCCCAGACATCCTGCATGTTACTCTTCACTTACTCCAAGAAATTTTAGGTCCTATCCACTAACACAAGTGCATAAGATTCACTGTGACTGCACTGCCCTCACAGTATCTGTGTATTCAGCAATACCTTAAGGCAAACAAGTCAAAAGCACACCAAAAATATTAGTAATGCACATCCCTTGTCATTAAACTTCAGTCATTGAAATGACCCAGTGAAGAGCAGAGTTACACAAGCTCACTGAACACAGAGCTGGGGATTCTCAGAAACTTGGGAGGGTATTGAGCAGCAGAGGGCAAAGGAAAAAAAGTAATTCTTGGGGCCTTTGGCATGTGATCAGTGTGTAACAACAGAGCTGGATAAAATCCTCTACTGTTCAATTTGGACTCCAGAAGCCTTTCAAGAATTATTTGAGAAACAGACCCTGATTTGGGATTCACAACTCTATCAGGGAATCGTGGCATTAACTTTGTGCAATGTCTGGAGATGGTATGGTCCCCAAATTTCTTTACTGGTTTTTTCTCTATTCCTAGGAGCAGAATACCATGTATGTACTTGGGAGCTGATGGGAAGAGTTATTAAATGAGTACTAGGCCCGGTAATATAGGCTAAAATGAAATGGGACTAAAATTGCAATCCTCTGAATTAGATCTGTAGGAAAAACTGATACGGCTTCTGAACCAGGCTGCTACAACAATAACCAAAAGCCATTGTAAAGGTAGATCTTGCTATGAGGGAAGATGAGCAGGTGAGACACATCAGCACCTTCTCCCCTTATATAATGCCAGGGTCTGAAATGGTGAGTCTGAAATGACAGCAAAATTATTCCAGTGAAGCCATAACCACCTTTTGCTAAGGAGCAAAAGAGAATAAACACAGGGCCCTTACATTGTATTTCATACAATCATGGAAGCACAGAATGGTTTGGGTTGGAAGGGACCTCAAAGCTCATCCAGTGCCACCCCCTACCATGGGCAGACACACCTTCCACTATCCCAGGCTGCTCCAATCTCCATCCAATCTGGCCTTGGACACTTCCACAGATGGGGCAGCCACAGCTTCTCTGGGCAGTCTGTGACAGGGCCTCACCACCCTCACAGCCAAGAATTCCTTCCCAATACCCAATCTAACCTCCTCTCTGTCAATGGGAAGCCATTCCCCCTTCTCCTTGGGAATAGTTTCTCTCCATCCTTCTTGCAGTTTCCCTCCCGGTCCTGGAAGGCCACAATTAGTTCCCCACAAATCTTCTCATCTCCATATCGAACAGTCCCAATTCTCCAGCCTTTCCTCCCAGCAGAGACGCTCCATCCGTCTGATCATCCTGATGTCTCCCCTGGACTCTCTCCAACAGCTCCATGTCCTTCCTATTGCTCCATCCTCATAAAGATTTTGCTGGTGTTTATAAAAGTGTATTTTTTGCTTTGAACTTCCCCATGTTGAAATGGCTCTGGGCTCTTTTCTTTAACAAAACTTCAGTGTTGTTCTAAGTGGTTTCCCTGTACACTGTATGATACACACAACTACAGATAAACTCTAATCCAGCAAAGCTGTTTACAAAACAGCTTTAGTTCCCCATTCATGCCTGAGAGGGGAAAGTGATATTTTAAATATAAAGAATTTCTTTAAAGTAGCAAATAGATGAAAGAAAATGTGACACTATGTTATGTAGCAGAGATTCAAATAACTGCCTTACATTTCAAAAACTTAAAACTGTATTCATAAATTTTGTTCTCCCTGTACAGCCTATAGAGAAGTACAGATAAAGCTGAGTGGTTTGTTTTCCACTTACTATATGAGCTGATAGAGTTCTAGAAAAATATTATTCTTTTCACAAGGACTTGAATCTTGGAGCACTACTCATAAAACTCTAGGTCATGGAGTGCATGAGTCTTGTACAAGTACAACACAGAAAGCGATTACAACAAAGTAGAAGTTTATAGCTGAAGACTACGTGCACACCAACTTCAGAAATTAATGTAATATACGTACATTAGAACCTCTTTTGGAACTAAAATCTATGCAGGTTATGGGTTCATTCCCTGAATAAAGTTAGAGCCAGGTTTGGCAGCAGCTATAGCAGATAGACAGTTCCTATTTTGTGCATGAGTGGTGGAAAGCTTTTTGGTGTTTAAAGACTTCTGATGGAGCTCATTTTGTTAAAATTATTCTAAAATCCCCTTATAGCTTTAAAAGGGAAACACTCAAATTCAGTAGATTTGTTAAAAAGATTAATAAACTTAATAAAAGTGGTAGAAGATATAAACTACTTATTGAAAGAGAAGTAAAGTACGACCATAAAAAGCTTCAAAAAAATCAATTTAACTTTTAGTTTTCAAACCACAGAATGCTCATCTGGTCAAACAAACCCCTTGATTAGAATACTAGTGTATTGATTTACACCATGATCTTAGTTCAAAAGATTTTAAGTGCCACTCTAGTGTTTCTTCACACAAGACATAGAGGGTTGTCTTAGGAATTGCAACAAAGTTTTTTCTTTATTTCATGGGAAGTGATGGTATGCAGTATCTAAGGCCTTTGACCTCATTATGGTGGATTTTATCACTTCCTAAGTAACTGTTATTAAGGTAAAAAAAAACCCTGGAGCACTGAGTCCTTTAAATAAGTTGGACTAGGGATGCCAAACAAAAGTTGATGATTTTTGACCACGGTTTGTTTTGGTTTTCCAGTACAATTTTCATGATCCATCATATTTCGTACATTAAATACATAATTTCTACCTTTGATGCTAATTTAATGTAAGGACTACATATTACAATATAAACAACCTCAAATAATTGATGAAAGGTGCTCTTTTACTCCCACCTACAGAGTTCCAGGTACCACCATGTGACAGCAACCTGATAACCTGCACCATTCCTTTGGAGCCTCGAAATTCCACCCAGCCACACATATGGGCTTCTTGTCCAGAAGAATTAATTTAATTTACTGTCAGCCAGAAATAAGGATCCTTATTGCTGTAAAACAGAGCTGTGAGTAAGTTTTCATATAGACTGGGAGAATAAAACAGGAAGTTTAACCAGATGTTCTTGATAAAGAATTACATCTTGTGGCTTCATTTATCTGAAATTCATTAGGCAACAATGAGTTTCTCTTTGCGCTATCACAGGCTTCCCAGAGCTCATGATCAGGATTTGTATTACCCATGTAATTAAGTTGGAAAAACTGGGATCCATTATGATGGGCTGTACCCAGGTACAGGTATTTCATAGCATTTAGTATTTCCTTTGGTATCATCCAAGCAAATTCCTTATTAATGTTATTTTTTGGCTTTTTTCTCTCTCTTTTTTTTTAAAAAAAAAACCCTATCGTTGTATCTCACCTGCCTGGATTTTGTCTCCACAGTAGCCAGAGTACCCTTTGGGTTTGCTTTTTCTTTACTTCACTCTTTTTTGTTTCTTAAACTTTTTAGGTTTGCTTTTACTTCTGTAGGCATTGGCCACACACCCACTTCCTAGCTCCATTTCTGAAGGATTCAGACAGGGTCCTTTCCCACCACCACCACCAACATGCTGCAAAGCCTTCCTATCATGATAAGAACCATTATCTTTCCTTCACAGAACCCTGTCTGGCAACAGAATAGAGCCTTAAGTAATCAATAATAAAAATTGTAAGGCCTTAATGCTTCAGTTCAACTTGTACGAATTCTTCTTATTCTTCTTCATAGAATCACTGGATGGTTTAGGTTGGAAGGGAGTTCAAAGACCATCTCATTCCACCCCCTGCCAAGGACAGGGACACCTTCCACTATCCCAGATTGCTCCAAGCACTGCCCAACCTGGCCTTGGACACTTCCAGGGATGGGGCAGCCACAGCTTCTCTGGGAAACCTGTGCCAGGGCCTCACTGCCCTCACAATAGATTTCTTCACAAGGTCCCATCTAACCCTCCTCTCTGTCAGTGTGAAGCCATTTCCCCTTGTCCCGTCACTCTAGACCCTTGGAAATGGTCCCTCTCCATCTTTCTTGAAGATTCCCTTCAGGTCCTGGAAGGCCACAATTAGATCACTCCAAAACTTCTCTTCTCCAGGCTGAATAATCCCAATTCTCCAGCCTTTCCTTTCAGCAGAGTTGCATCATCCCTCTTGCTTCTAAGAGAACTGTAGCAACATTTTTAATCTGCAGAACAAAAGTGAAGTCCAGCAGAACAGAACTATCAAGTCACCATAACCAATAAATAATCATGTCATCCTCCCCTGCATAACTTTTCGCTACACTCATTCTGTTTCCAGTACATATCCATTAAATTGAACGGGAACCTGATTTAAATCACCTTGGATAAGGCAGCATCGTCATGTTTCTGCTGCAAAGGAATGAATCCTTCTTGCCATAAATAACAACTCTTATTCTTCAGTGGATTATTCATTTGTGTAAAGATTACTCATGTACTGCCAAAACATTAAAATTAAGAAGCAATTCTGCACCTAACTGTGAGATCAGAGGGACTGAGGCTGTAATCAGACACGCTGTCGTGGCAGGAGCTCAGATCCTGCTCTCAGTGCCCACTGCAGAGTGCCACTTGCATGCCCTGGCTAGACTTTACTGCCTCTTATCTGCCAGCAGAACTGTGTGTGCAGTCACTCCCTAACCCAGTTCTGTCAAAATGATCTTGTTAACTTAAACGCCTTTAATAGTAAGGTGTTTTTAAAGCCAAATCATTTTGACAGAGCTGGGTTAGGGCATTGCTCATGCTATTATTCCACCAAGAGCAATTTTAATTTAAGAGGTTCTTGCCTCCCCCACGGCCCTTGCAACATGCAAGCTACATACTTCAAATAATTCCTCTCCATTTCCATTCCTTCTTCACTGTCACTGCAGCTGTGTTATTTGCCATCAACACTGTAAGGCAGATGAGTGAAATGGGGGTTAACAAAAACATTTTCAATAAAATCCTGTTTCAAGAAATCTTCTCCTTCAAGTTACTAACCCAGATGACTGCACAGCTAAAGAGCCCATAAACTATAGGACAACAACGGGAAGTTTTGGAAGCAGCCATGCTGACAACAAGCATCTGAAGGTTGACTGAATGCTTCAGAGAGCAGTCAGAGAAACAGTTGAATCAACAAAACTGAGGGGAGGATAACTTCTAGAGAACCGCAGAGAACAGGCAATTAGGGACATAAACTACTTAAATGAATCTCTGATGGACCCCTAGATCCAACCATGGAAATCTGGTGTGGCTCTGTTCACTGATGCCGGCAGATTTTAGGGATGGAAACCTCTCCCGCTGCCTCAGCTGCAGCCAGGGAGCATCAGAGGTGCTGTTCTGAGCCCAGGGAACCCCTGTAGTCCAGCACACCCCAGTGCACAGGCAGAGGGGCTGGCAATGGCCCCGAGCCAGCAGGCATGTTCCAGGCATTGCTGGAAGTCATAATTGTCCTGTGTAGCTGCGCTAAATTTCCCTGACTAACAGTGATTTTAAGGGGCTGTTACGTCACCTGGAGTTAGCTGTAACACAGAAAAGCATTAAAGCATTATCCACACATCCTTTCCTTAGGCCAAGCACCTGAAATTTCAAAGGAAGGGAAATGAGATGGGAAATGTTACACCGACTCTGCTATTGCAGGAGGGTGAATTATACTCTGTGCTGTCAGAGGTTCCTGCCAATACAAGCACAAATCAATTGTCCAAGTTTATTTTGATGATACTACTTATGGCAATTTGCTTATGGCTGCTTGGAAACTCTAAAGCAGACATCTAAAGCATTATTTATTTCAGCAGCAATGGTATCACACGTCACCTCTCTCTTTCTTTGCCCTACACACACACAGAGTAATTCAGTGAGCAAAGATATACCGCCCTAATTTTTTAAGCTTAGTCATACACTGCTACTCTTTATAGTTAAACATTTCTGAGCAGTTCTTTAGGTTATTGAGTTCCTTATGTCAAATCCTTATGGGACTACGTATTTTAATCAGAGGGTTAGTCTACATCAGATATGGCTGGTGGAATCCAAGAACTTGCACTGAGGACTTGAAGAAAGGCACATGCAGGTAAGAAATGCAACAGTTTCTTCAACATCTACACCTTTAACATTTTCATTGCTCAGTCTAGAAGGCTATTATTAGCAAAAGAAGGTAACTTCAGTTTTAGGGGGATGTTTCAGAGGCACAGAGAAGGAAAGTTTAAAAATGCTTTCCTAAGATAGATTCCTCTTCCTGAGTTTCCTTACTCTTGTGCTTTAACTGGGAAACACGGTAACTGGTGTCCTGTAGTGGAGACGAGGCTGCTACAGGGTACAGGTCATCACACAACTTCACTAATGCACTGGGATAAGGAGAAAATGACACGTACGTAACATTGAAATATATCTTCCTTAATCAAAGTAATGTATTGTAACAAATTGCCTGCTATTGTGACTGCTTAACATGATACTTTACCATATCTTCAAACTCTATTTTATGTAAGGGACCACCTAATATTTATATTTTTAAAATAATTTTTGCCAAATATTTACTATCAGGAAATCGTCTTTTTTTGAAAAAAGAGACAGATCACAAAAGAGTCTCCTGACCTAGTGATGTCATGCTTCTTGTTTAACTTCTACTAGTACCAACAGAATTTCTTACTGGGGATATTTTTGTTACTCTTTGGTAGTAAAACCAATATGGGGCATCTTTAAAGCTGCCAAGGCTCAGACTCTTCATATACAGAGTTTTCAGTCTTTTCAGAAGTGTTCACTACTCCATGGAACCAGAATGCATAAAAAAATGTGTTCCTAAAATTTTCAGACTATTTTTTCTCTTTATTATTCCTTTCCATCATGTGGTGCTCAGGACTTCCAGACATGGATCCAACTGCACTGCACATGTTCAGGTACAGGTCAAAGGGGCAGCCTGTGCTCCACAGTTTGCAGCTGAAGGTGAAACTTCCTCTCCAATGAAACTTGTATCTACAACATTTTAAGGTTGCTTTGGGTTTTGTTTCATTAGTTTGATTAGTTTGGGGTTTGTTTGTTTGTTTGTTTTGGGAGGGGAGTTTTTAGTTTGGGGGTGTGTGTGTGTGTGTGTGTGTGGAATTTTTTGGTATATTTTATTTTCTTTCTAATTATAACTGACACAAGAGGAAAAAACACTAAAACAACAACAAAACTATTTTAGCTCTACCATAGAACAGAAGGTGTTCCCAACCATCCCTTTCAACTTCTTAAACTCGGAAAAGAATAAAAAAAAGGTTTTGTATTTATGGGAGTCAGACACTCCACTGCTGTGTGTCAGAACATCACTCATGCCATTGTTGTGAGGAGCCCAAGGTGCACACTCAAAACAGAGGAAAGACACACAACCAAAGCTATCCAGGAACTTAAACTTAACAGAAATTATGCATCAGCATTGTTTTCATCCTGTAGTAAGAAGGGATCTGAAGTCATTTTTTTCCTCTACAGTCCAGTGATTAAAGCGATTTTCCCTGGACTAAAATAGAACTGCATTGCTTATAGATTTAATAGCTTCAGCTCCTGGCAACCTCATCTCTCACAGCCACGCCGCTTCGTGAAGGTGTGTTACATAATTTGAAGTCCTATATCACTTTTAAAAGCGAGAAGGGAGAAAAGGTAAGTTGTGCAGACCATGAAGAGCTCATAAAAAGGCAAACAGATTGGCCTTTGACTGAGAATTAGGTGTTAACCATGCTCTGCCTAGGGCATTGTTTATCAGGAGAGTTTCAGCAGCTGGGATGTGCTTATTCTGTGTTTCTGGAAAAAAACATTTAAATATTAATGTGGGACATAAATATCTGGCTTTCTGGGCTTCTTTTACATTTTTTTTTCTTCATATATATAACAGAACTTTCATTTTCTTTGGTTTTCTTTAAAATATGTTGTGTTCTCAGTAGAATTAAAAATATATAATAATTAAGAAAAACTTTATGAGTTTTTCTGATATATATTCTGATTAAACTAAGAATATAAAACTGTGACTGGACATCCTGTCTTAGTGAAACCTATATAAACTCTCCAGTCATATGCATGAATGTGTGTGTACACAAAAAAATCTTGGCCACTTCTTACTACACACAGTATGACTTCAGTAAACTTATCAAATCTCTTCTTATGAGACATATGACATTAGAAGTCAAGGTCTTTAATTTTGCATCATTGAATTTGATGGCAATTTTATCATCAATTTAAAATTAGTTGTTTGGAAAGAATAAGGGTTCGCCAATATTAAACCTATTTCTTTTGCAGTTGCCAAGTTGAGGATTTGGAGGTTTCTTCCCCAAATTTTTGGTTTTGTTTTTTTTTATCTTACTCTTAGAAACACACGAAAAGTAAAGCTCCCGGACGTGAATGCAGAACTCAATCTAAACTTCAGTGACATTAAGTTTTGATGATCTGTTACTTAAAAGGCAATCAGGGCTGTTACATCTAATCCATAAGAGATTCACGACTAAAGTGTTGCAAAACTCAATTAGTGAATTGCACTCCCCCTCGAGTGCATACAGTCCATTTGCATTAGTATTTAAGGACTTGGATATTACATATATATGTGTGTATATATATAAAGACAAATATATATTTCTGTGTTTGGATTTATATTATATATATATACATAAAACTGTAAAACATATACACGCATATGATTATGATAATCAGTGACGGCAAAGGAAATGGGTTTAAATGGTTATCAGAGTTCCCTCAGTGAGGCTGAGCTTTGCTTCCCTGGAGGGAGACACTTGAGACCTACAGACACCAAATCAGAAGGTTGAAAGTGACCTAGTGACTGCCAGGACTGACTGCTTCCATAATGCTGTGAACTCCCACCAAGACCTGACAAGACACACTGAGAAACACCTTTGTGAGCTTGTCTGTGACTTCGGCAGTCGATTTCAAATGATTTTCACAAGACACATCATGACCCACACCTTGGACAATCTATTCTATGAGTGTTATCACTGGAGCCTATGGATAAAGGCTACTCTCATGACTCAGGCAGGTAGAAATTAGTCTCTTGTCTGCAGTCAGATGCTTTAAAATCTATTTGTTGGTAACTGAAGTGGTCCACAAATACGTACTTTTTTTTTCCTTTCCAGCTTGCACCTACTACTCCAGACATCATCAGTACCTGATGTATTTAGGGAACAAAATTTTACTAATGTAGTTGAAATGCCATTGAGTTGACATTATTTATGAGGTTGACAAACCGAGAAGCGTACTGAACATATTCTAGAATAAAGGGCTCTGTCTGAGAGGAAAATAAATAAATACCTATACACACATTTGAAATGACAAATTGGATTTAATTTTGTTCTCTATGTGTCCACTGCTCAAATAGTTACATTCAGAAAGATAGGAAGTGAGCCACCTTTTCTATGGCAACAACACTAAGAAAAATGTTGAGTGCCCATGATCTAATTTAATTCTATTGATGTGATCTTCTGGTAGCAATGATGCCTAAAACATTCCACCTTCAACTTGCCTCAGCATCTCCCTCCCACTGAAAGAATTTAGATTTTATTCTTTTGTAACCCTAGTTGAAAGATTCTTATGACCACTTTAGTGTATACTATAAGAATATAATTGGCAGTATTAACAGTAGGTCAGGCTTTAATAATATTAAAATGGAAAAGGAATACTGCTAAGATATCTTATGGCTATGGGATGTGTTATAACAATACATAGAAAGCAGGAGCAGTTGTCTTCTCTCACAGAACACATGCAATGATCACTCAGAAATACACAGCTCCGTGAGTTTATAGTATGAGTTCACATTCCCTTCTCGTTTATAAGATCAGAGCTCAGTATTTCTTCCCCTTTAAAGTCTCTCAGGTTTTGGAAATGAAATGGTCTGTATGTATCAAGAATCACCTGGGTGGGTTCCAGGCCCCTGTTTTCATTAAGTGTCTGAAAAAGTCTCAGCTAAAGTCAGTAGGAATAGTCCTCTGAAAAAAAGATTTAAAAGATGAAGTCTTTTTGTGAAATAAAAAGAAAATCCAGGAAGTGCCTCAAGAGGTAACAGACCTACATCTATATCCATGGCTGACTGTGTGTTCTTATTTGGAATGGTTCTGTATCCTGAAGTAGGGAGTACAAGTACATTTTTTTCCAGAGAAGACAACGCATTATATGTTAACAGTGATACAAATAAAGTGTCCAGGAACCAACTAAATTTATTTGATAAAGGTGTAATAGACAAAATGCTGAAGACTTCAAATTATAAGCAATGAATTTAAATCTCATTGTGGGATTACTTCCCCCTTCCCTCACAAGTCTGTTCTGGACCTCAGCAGAAGGAGCTGATGGGGATGACTGAAGTATATTGAAAAAGCACTGAGTGAGTTCATTTAATGAGGATTCTACCTCACTTCACAGAGGTGAAAACTTCTTTTTATTATAATGAAAGGTGTGAAAGGAGTAGCTGTTCCATAGAGGGTTACTTCTTATTAAACCCATTGCATTTGTTAAGCAGGCACACATAGTGTTATTGATTTTTTAATATTGAAGAAAATGTCCAAAGTTAGTTTCTTGGCCAGCAGCCTGCCCAGCTAACAAATTGCTCACCTGGATAATTTAAGAATCAACTTACATGACATACTTCAATCTCTGAGGATACTGAAGGCCCTCAGATTACAACCAGGCACGGAAATCAAAGTTCTCCACAGCCAGGATGTAAGTTTTGAAAAAAGAAGAGAGTTAAGAAGTAGCCAAGGAGGAAGGCAGCAGAAAGCTGTACTCTTTCTGTAAGTAAGAGTGGAGGTAAGTAAGACGGAACAACAAGGCTTAATGGTTAAGAATATCACAAAATAATCACGTCCCTTCCTAGGGTTCTTCTGCCACAAATATCCATACCGTCAGGCTGGGAGGTGACACTACATAA
Source organism: Pitta sordida (assembly GCA_013390025.1). NCBI lineage: Eukaryota > Metazoa > Chordata > Aves > Passeriformes > Pittidae > Pitta > Pitta sordida. Next base: position 139,988 of record WEKX01018777.1, read on the forward strand.
AGCTTTTGAGTGTTGATGTTGTCAGATTTTATGGGTGTGAAATTTGGTAATTTCTGAGGTATGCAAAACACTAACTTCTCCTGGATGCTTTACCATTTTATTTAAGACATGGAAAACGCATACAGGCATAATTTTTCGGTCTTCTGAATGTTTTCTTATATTTACTTATATTTCCTTATATTTACAGAGAAGTCTGCTGTGAAGTCTCTTCTTGTTCATAGCAGTCTGGTATTGAATGCAGAGGAGGAACATCATTCATACAAGAGTATTGCATATTTCTACTTATTGCAGAGAAACTCTTGAAGAATTTCCAAAAGAGGATGAGTGAAGTTAAGAGGATTCTTTATCTAAAGCTTTGGTAGTGTATCAGCTCTAGTCTTTAAAACTGAAGTGAACAGCTGTTAACTTCCTTTCTATTAAACACTAACGTGGAAGATTTGTAATAACAAACAGTTAATGCTATTTGAGCCCTTACAATCAGCACCCTCCCCAAAACATCTGGCTGCGATATCCAGAGCCACAAATAGTGAGCCGTTTATGTGATCAAGTTGGCTGCTTAGAGGTGTCAGCCTTTATAAAAGTTGCATGAGTGTTTATTCCTACTTTCAGAGGAGACAGACTCGTTTGCATGAAACAGAGTGTGTGTGTTTGTGCCTGTCTGAAAGAGAGGAAGAGGGAGGGAGAAGTGAGGGGAGAGAGTTTGATACCTGTTGGCAACACGAGCAGGTTTGTGTAGAGCCCTTAGGTGCCAGGTTGGATTGATTCCTCTCTACTTAGTCTGGTACTAAACGCAAACTGTTTGAATGAGACAATTCAAGACATGACTGAATAGCGGCGAAGCGCAGAGGAATTCCTGCCTGTGTTAAGTAGTGTCACCTTCATGGCGGTAGGCAGTCTCTAAATAAGGACCGGAATTAATCTCTTTTATATTACCCACCTAGAAACTGCCATAGGCTTCCTGTGCTGAGGCTTTGCAGAGCCTCCCAGGCTCCCCAGCCCCGCCGTGCTCAGCTCTGATGCTGTCTAGCAGGAATGCTGTCTGCCAGCTCGGGGCTCCCGATTGGGATGCTGCTACCCGGCAGATATTGTAGCCAAGAAGAATATGGGGATGTTACTCCTTCGCATTCCTCAAAGAGGAGATGAAGCCTTCAGTGAAACAGCCACACTCAGTGGTCCACAGACTTCTGCATTTCTTCTCTGGGAGCCTTGGCAGCGAGGCAACCAACAAGCTGAGGGGCTTTCTCCCTCTCCCAAGTTTCAGCTGGGTGCATTCTCTGTTAAGTCAACCAAAGGATGGGAAGGAAAACAACTTGTGGGACGGGAATGACTCCTGGCTAGTTATGGCTAAAGATTCATCATCATCTCAGCTTTTAAGAGGAAGAGCAGTATTTTTGGGATGCTTTCCTCTCTGAAAGTAGAAAAGGAAGATATCAGGCCATTCCTATTTATTTACTTATTTAGGGGATGCAAAGCTTTGAGGGGAGGGAAGATGGTGATAAATCAGGGGGATTTCCCCCCCTCATGGTTCTTCCAGCCACCTCCTCCCTCATTTACATATCTGGCTGGTGGGTGATTTTTATTCTCAGCACGAAAACTGCAATCTATTTCAATGCATGAATGCAGCCCTGCATCTATTCAACACAGTGAAATAGCCCAGAGACTTATTGTACTAAATAAGAAAACAAGGAAAAGAAACGGGTTCGTCAGCCTTGGAAGCAACCCTCTGTGATCCAAAGTCCTCCTGATCCCTTAAAGGAGGGTGAAAAAATGAAGGAAAAATTAACCACCACCCACCCCCCCAAAAAATAAAAAAAAAAACCAAACGGGAGGAGAAATACAATTAACACCACTTCTCCTCCCGAGGGAATAATAATAAAAAATTCGAACAAGCATCTCAAGACATTCTCATTATCGGGAAATTGAAAACATCCGAATCAATGAGGCACCACAGTTGAGGCTAATACCGCGCCTAAGGACGAGGAAGGCGCTCGCACAGCGCACCTTGCACGCACACAGAGCCCAAGTCAGGCACAAACCCACGGAGCGAGAGCCCTCTGCCAGCCAGCCACAAATTGTATTAATAAAATGAATACTCACTCTTTCAAGGAGGCAGGGAACCGCTCGCCCACAGCCACTTCACTCACGGATTGAAAGGATGAGGCAAAAAACATCAGCCAGTCCCCGGGAACAGGCAGGATCCTCCAGATTTTCTTCTCATGCTTTCTGAGGCTGCTGATGCTGGAGGAGACGCTGGTTGCTGGGCTCCCCGGGTCTCTGTGCCTGCATCCTGGAGTGCAGTTATTAATTTCTCCCTTCGCACGAGCCAGCGGCAGCAGCACGTCTCCAGGAAAGCAGGGATATTCCAAATAAATCCGCTAATTCCGGGGCTGAGAGCGCTACCGTGCCTGCCTGCCTGCCAAATGTAACTGTGAAGCGATGTGGAAAAGTGAGCCGGGAGCCTCCCCTGACAGCTCTTATTGGGCCGATCTCGGAGGCAGGTCTAGCGCTGGGAAATTCGTGTGAGCACTTCGGGGTGGTGGTTTTCCCCCTCCCTCTCCTCCGCGCCCCCCACCCCGCCTTCCCCCCGAGGAGCGCACAACTTTTCCAGGGCCGCCCGTGCGGGGCGGCAACTCCGCGCCGGGGCATCTCCCTCCGCCCGGGAGGGAGGGAAGAGGGAACAGGGAGGGATGGAGGGAGGACGGGCGGGGCTGGGACGTGCTCAGAGCATCCCGTTCCCTGGGGAAATGCCCGCCGGTAATGGGAGGCCGGGAGACGGGCAGCGGGCACGGGGCGGGATCCAGGGAGGATGCGGGGATCCGGCAGCACCATGAGGGGCCGTAGGCAGCCGCTCATCGCCGGGTGACAGACGCTGCGGGCGGAGGTCCCGGAGACACGGAGGGTATCCTTGGAAAGCCCTTTCCCAAGGCAGCCCTGGGAAGTGCGGGCGTTGGAATGTTCCCCGGCGCTGCTCCAGGGCCGGCGGTGGCGGTCGGACGGTGACCGGGAGCCGGGGCAGCAGCAGGAGCCGCCGCAGGGCAGCGCCGCGCAGTAAGTCCTTGACCCTCGCCCCGGTTCCCGATCCTCCTGGAGACCCACAGCGCCGGGATCCGCAACAGCCCCGGCTGCTGGAGCGCTGGGAGAGCCTCAGGCATCCGGAGCGCTGGGAAGCCTCACCTGCCTTGGACTTCACAGAGCTGAAAGCGGCTCATCCCATCCGAGGGGTCTGCGCGGGTCCGGGCTGGGGACACCACGGCCAGAGCCCTGCGGGGCCAGGGCACTGCCACCCCCTGCCCACCTCCTTTAGCCATGGAGTTTATGAGTTTTTCTCCTTTCCGTGTTACATGGGTTATCTGTTAGCAGATTAAATGTATTATTTTTAATAACTACATGCATCATAGCTCTAATTTTTTTCCCCAAGTTTAATGTTTGCCCAAGAGAAGGGGTAAGAGCACAAAGTATAGACATGGTCAGGTACAGACAGTGACTCTTAAAATGGAGGACTGATCCAACCCTGAACTAGTGCTGTTGTGGAAGCTTAAGAGCATCCATCCTTGTTCTCCAACTCTCCTTGAGAATACGTTGTGTTTGAAACGAACACTCAGTGTGGTTCTATATTATAGAACCTGGTTCATTGCTTAACTTTACTTTCAGTAAGCTGGCCATCTTAAACTCATTAAGAGCACCTGAAAAGCTCTTCACCCTCAGCAAAAGGTGACAACTTCATTGAAGACCTATCTAGGATGTCAGAAATCGGACCCTGATATTCTTCCATGCCATATAATTTAGTTCCATGCTGGTTAATCTGATTTTCAATGCTGACATTGTGTGTGCATGCACACATGTAAAGCAGTGAATGAGACCCCCTTCATTTGGAGCTTTTACCTGTTTGACTTTTTTAACTAAATGCAAGTTATTGCAGATAGCAGGTGCATTTCTTCTTGCACAAACCCTCATCCTGAAACTCACAGGAATGTAGCAGAATGTGCCCAGAATGTGACACTTTTCAAGGACAGTGAAGAAACATCTATCACTTTCGCTTCCATCTGCCCAAACGCTTACTTTCCAAGCTCTGAGCCTGGGATGGCTCCTTGGAGAAGGATGGATATACAGATACACAACCCTTACTTGATGCAGGCACAGAACCTTAAGGGAAATACAAAACATTTTGCAGTGCAATAGATAAGATCAGAAATGTGGCATCCCTTTACCTGGGGTTCAGCAGAGGCAAAGGGTATTTCTCTCCCCCATCTTTCCACCACCTGAACAGCTTCACACACATCAGGATGCTTAGACTGGCTTTACTCCTGGTAATTAATGGCAGTTTTCAAACTGTTCTTAAGGTTTCAATAAGAGTAGTTGCACACCTTGTTTTAATTTCTATTAAAAACACCAGGTGGAAGCAACCAAGAATAAAAGTTCTCCCTAATAAGATCCCCTGTGTCTATGCATTAAACAGGCAGCACAGTTGTGTGTGGGAAGAAAGCTAATGGTAGAGGCTGTACCTCCAAGCGCAGCTTAAAAGTTTAGTTTTTTGTTTTGATTTCAACCTTTGACTTGTGCCATTTGTTCTATGTGACCTTTCTTGCAGTTGGAAATTACTGGGGCAAATGCTCTGCTCTTTCATCCTCAAGTTGCAGGAGAGGATGGTAAGTGTCTTGTTAAAATGGATTATGTCATCCATGGATTCCCCTGCTGGAAAGCCTTGCAGATGTTGTAGTAAATCTTGACAGGAAGAAGTGTGTGGATTAAAATTAATGTAAAAATAATCTTGGAATAGCAAAGGAACATTTGCAACTTTCTGTCCTATCCAAATGAAATTATTTAATGATATTTATCATAGTGAGATATATATGTATATACACTTGTTCATAACACTCATGAATATTCTGGCTAAATTTTTTTCCCTCTTAAATAAGTATTACAAGGCAGATTATTCCTGTATCTCTTAAATGGCCATTTCATTTTTTAAGCAAAGAGCTGCTCTGACTCCAAGTGAGGTGGGATGAAGATTTCTAGTTTAACAATGTACTGAAGAAAAACAGTGTCATCTGTAAAATGCATAGAATTACATGCATTCTGGATCAAACTGGGAGGCAATTTTCATATTACATTTTAGGATCGGGGGAAAAAAACCCAAACCAGAATAGACACAAAACGTGTTGGTTTTGTTATTTTGGGATTGTTTCTCATCATCTTATAGTGTATTTTGGTTGCTTTCCTTTTGTGCATTTGGGTTTTTTGTTTGTTTAGAGGTTTTTGTTATTAGTGGGTTTTGGTTTGTTGGCCTGGTTTTTGTTTGTTTTTTGACTGGTTGAGACTGACAATGGGGAAAAAATAACCTCTGCTTGGAAGAGAACCAGGAGATTTTCTTCCATATTGCTTTGCTTTTATGAGTAAGAAGGATTAAAGCCCCAGCGTGACTTCTCATTCATACACAGGCTGGAAATATCTATCACCTAAAATATGTGGCATAATGGAATTCAACCATATTTTCTCGCTTTTATGTTTTTGTGAAAACAGTTGTTGATTATCATCTAATTCTTTGTTCCTCAGCAGTGCAATAAAGTGTTTTCTCAAGACAGAGAATTTAGACCTTACTGCTTAAAAATATTCAATAGAAGTGACTTGAAATGAGCTCTTCAGGGGCAACTCAATCACAGCTCAGCCTTTCCAGAGCTGCTGCTGATGTCAGTGTTCAGCGTCATCTCATTTAAATAACAATGCCAAAGTCAGGACTTAAAAGAGGTGGGGAGGATTGCGGAGGGAAAAGAAAGTACTGTGCTAATTCCTCGTCTTCAGACTTTATTCCATCAGATCACCCAGCAATGAGATACTTCCCTCAAAGCACCAGCAGCTGATTTCAGTTTTTAGTACACAAAATAAGGCCTGATCCAAAATTACAGCCGATTAATGAGCCCAGTGTGACTTGCTTGATCAAGATAAATGACTTTACTGCAAACTACTTTGGCTTACAGGGATTACCACTAGAATGCCACTTCAAAGCAGTGTTATTATTAAGAAATTAATAACTGATTTGAAATTACTGAAGTTTGCAGAATAGTGGTGCCACCTGCCATTATGCTACTACAAGCTTTAAATACAACCAATGCTGTTTTCTTACGCAAGAGCCAAACACTCATTTCCACCTTTGGCTCAAATTGTGAGGGGGATTATTCCTAGACTTAATTTGCTTTGCATGCTGGAATTCACGTTCCAGAAACTAAGAAGAAACAAGGTTTATCTCGAGTCCAGAACACTTCTGAATAAAATATGTGCTTTTATCAGGTTATTGTGGCAGTACAGAGATATAATTACCTTTAGAACATAGGTTCTTATCACTGTCTTGCAACCTTTAAAACCTGCTTGTACACAGTTATCACAAGTTGGTTATCAGGAAAAATAATGATCTCCTGTGCTTGGGAAGTTACTGAAGACATCTGTAACTTGGAAAAAATCCATTATATAATGCTTACAACTGATCCTATAGATTAAAACAAAGGAAATGATACAAGTGGTCCGTGAGATAAAGGTACGAGGGTTTGAGGGAGGTTTGTTTTTTGTTTCTTTTTTCCCCTCTGAAAGCAATTCTTGTTTACATTTTACCAGGGAAGGGTAAAAATGCTGAGAAACTCAAGTGAGGGTTTGCCAGAGATCAGACATAGTTACATCCATAGTTAACATCCAGCACTGCAAGAGAAAGCTTGGAAAGCCCCACTGAAGAACGAACAGCTCACAAAGCAGCAGCAACAGCCATAAGTGACAAAAAGGATTCTCAACCACCCCAAAAGACCTGCTTTCCAGTCTGGGTCTCCAAGAAAGACAACTCATCCAAGTCCATTTCCTTCTCCATACATGAGAAGAAACTGATGCATTGATTTTTATTAAGTTACTTTTGCTTGGACAAACATATGCTTATAACCATCCAGAGTCCTCTCCCAGCCCAAGGACTGTCAAATGGAAACAAAGATTTAACCCAACAGCAGCTTGTGAGCCTTCAGCACATCCATTCCCATCCTAAAATCACTCTGTTTAGTGCTATAAAACTAGTTCTGAGTCCCTTCCACTCTCTAGAGATTATAAAATATAACCACCCCAACTACTGGTTTGTGTAGCATTTGCACCAATGATATTATGGAGCACATAAAAATAACAACACATTATCAGCTTTTATTATTCCTTGGGCACTATTTGCAATTTTGACTAGTTGCTGTCAAGTTGACTATTAGGGAAACAATTATTCCTTTTGTACATCAAACAATAGGATAAAGACAAAAGAAAATTACACCCAGCAAGAAATTCAACTATATTTTTTGTGCATTAATGTACAAAAGGATACAAGTCATACAGGATGCAATTCAGCAAGTTAATCTTTTGCTGTTAGTTTTCACTGCGCTTTGTGAGTGTCAGTGACTGGATCGGTTGCAGTAGCTGTGCAAATATTGTTTGCTCTACCTCAAGTGCCCTCTAGTGTGCAGTAATTAAGCAGGTTAAAATATTTTTTTTCCTTTTTTTTTCCCTAACAGCCACTCTTCTAAATCCCAAAGTAATGTGTAACGCTGCTTTTCTTCCAGAGGAAAGAGGAATTCAGTGTTCACTGCATTAATCGTGTGGCTATAAATGAATTATCTCCTCTATGTAAAATCACATCACTCCCTTTGCTGTCAAGGTTTTATTCTCAGAAGTATTAGTTAAATAAAGCACAATAATTCTTCTGGGCATTGTGCAAATGTCAAGGTACAAACAGTTTTCAGTGTTATCAGAATCAAAACAAGCTTTCTCTCTCCTAAAGGAAATTAACATATTCACCAACCAAACATGACCCTAGAACACGATTTAACAACAAATCCCCTAATTATGCTTCTAGAGTTTTTTAACAGTATTTTTTTGTCACCAGTTTAGAAAATGGGCAATTCCACATGAATCTGAATAAAATAATGACTGAGTCACACGTGTAACAAATTCTTTGTGTTCTCATCTGTCCTTAACAATAGGATGAATCTGTCCTGTAACACTGATGTGTCCAGCCAAAATTCTGACATCAGTTGGCTGGACAAATCAAGTCATGTCTGTCAGTGAGAGCAAGTTCTGTACAGCAACTGCCTGCGAACAGATAAAGAACAATGGGAGAAGGAGAAGCAAGAAGATGTTGGGAGAAAAGTTTGGAGAGGTAAAATCACCAGGAGCAGCCCCAAGAACAAAGATTGAAAAAAATCAGTCAGTGTAGCTGCCAGAGGTAATTGAATAACTCATTTAATCCTGGTTCTAAGGGGCTCCTCTGCATTTGAAAAGCAGAGTTGACACTTGAGATGCCCACCTGACCTTCTCCACTGCACAAAAGAGTTAATATTGGAGGGAATCCTTGAAGAGTTTCCCTCCATTCGTGATTTCATTGTGGCCTGACTTCAGAGCCAAGTATTCACTTTCAGGCAGGATTTACCACAGAATTCCAAGATAATAGCAAGCTTCAGCACACCCTAAATAAAACAGAGTTTTAATGGACTTCTGAGAGCTGAGGTAAGAGGGATGGGTAGATTCCAGGAGAGATGAGATGGTTGCCTGTAAATAGGGATGTGCTACAAGGTGAGAGAATTGAATCTTTTATGAGTTGTAAAATCAGTAGGACTTCCTATAAGTGGAAAAAGCCATCATCACTGTCTCTGAGCTGGGGCTGTGGTTTCCAAGTGAGGTGCTGAGGGAAGCCCACAGGATTGTTTCCCGTTTGCCAGCTTAGACTCTACCCTGCTTGCCACGGTGGCTTTTCTGAAGGTTAATTTTTGTACCTTCACTATTCCTCCTCCATTCTGTAGAGAACACACTGTCCTAATGCAGCCTGAACATACATAGGAGGCTACAGAACAGAGAGCTAAGCATCACAGTTTGACAATACACACTTTTCTAATACTTAATGGCCTATTTTAATCTATTTTAACAGCCACACTGCGTCCAGGCAACGTCATGGCAGTAACAAAACAACCTGATCTATTCCAGAAACAACACTCACACTTTAGAGCAAGTACAGATTTGATGTGCATGTTGTTAGGGGCTAGATAAGTCTTGGCAGTGATTGGGCACAATAACCTGCATTCATTACCATCAGATTTGAGGAAACTTACCTAGATGTGTTCAACCCTCATCGTTACAGCAGTAGGGGTGAACTGCTCTTACAGCACAGCAAATATACCTTACATATATATATATATAAAGATAAATATGTCTTACAGCACAGCTTTGGCTACCAGTAGAACAACACGAAAGGGAAAAGCTGCTCAGTGGCAAGGGGAGTTTCCTGCTGTAAAATGAGAAACTTCAGAATTGACGGCATTCTGCTCCCTCTGCTCGGAATTAAGTAAATCCCTTCAGTTTAGACCAGCTCTTCATGTAGTGCCTTCTGTAACTAGAGTAGAAACAGCACATCTTAGGTCCACGTGGAGGTGATGGACAGCAGGCAAGTGATCTAAAGGTTACTGTGGTTACTAATAGTAGAAGGAAAGTAGCAGGGGCCTCAGGTTCCAGAATACACCACCTGAACAGACTCTCCCAAAGGTAGTTTTGCACATCTCATAACCCAAATCGCAGCACAAGCTGAAACTTAGCTGCTGGCTCCAATTCTATTTGTTTTGCCATTCTGAATGTAGTGACAGATTAGGAGTACGTATATGTTTATTTCAAAGTACTTTTCTCCAGAGACTTTTGGTTTGTTTCTTTTTTTAATTAGGAAGGTAAGGCAACATATTGCCCATAAAGTGATTTTTCAACAACTGCTGACATCGTAGTTTGGCAGACTGATCTTAAAAAAAAGGTAATGCTGTGGTATAATAAAGCATCCATTTCCCCTAAAAATATTTCTGGTGCATATGTAACAAATACTGCTAATAAAGGAGAATATAAATCATTTTAATCCACAAGACTTAAAGCTGAAGGACGTTTTCAGTAAGGAACTAAAAAGACAGAGTATATAGAGGAAGGCTCATTTTATTCAAAATATATATTTTTAATGCCATTAATTTAGTGAATGAAGTAAGCACCTTGTGAAATATATTTAACATTCATTTATGAAATTTGATAGATGGGTTTTATTGTCAAATGTAGTAAAATGAAGTGAATAAGTATTTCAGATGATGCAAATAATGTCCCCAGGAGGAAACAATATGAAAATTATGGACTAATGGTCTTGTTACTTCTTGATCCTCATCTTCTTTGCCAGTCATTGGAAGTAAAGACACAGGGCTAAAAAGTTCTCAAGGAATCACCAGAGCCAAATAAGCCAGCTGTGGCATAACTGAGGGAATAGCAGGGCCTGATCTACTACTGTGCTAATTTCACTAATTCCAGCTTAACACAGTAGTAAAAGATGACCCATATTTTTCTTTAAATTAAAATCTCTAATAATCATCAAATATTTATAAGAATATATAACAAATAATTGTGGCAAACATTGTGTAATAAAGATGAAAGGGAAATTAACCTTGTGAATTTTTAAACTGAAGAATAAAGACCATTACATTAATAAGACTTAATTATATCATTAAATATTTAAAATTATGTCCTCCAATAAATGTTTTTATTTAACATATTTCTTTTTTATCTATTACATTAGTAAAATGCCTTTAAGATGTGAAAAATAAACAGAAAAGCTCTTTTTTGGGGAGATAGCCATGCAATTACAGAGAAAGCAAGAAGCAAGCCATATGTTACTACTTCAGCTCAAGGTCATCTATTAGGACAGAACAACTTACACTTCCACAAGCCTCAGCTCCCTACTTGGATGGGTTGGTGAGGGGCTGCATCATTGCTAAGCATTGGTCTTCAATTATTCTCTTCTCTTTTTTCAGGCCTAGCTTGGCTCTGTGTGTGCGGATGGACTGAGTTAAGCTGGCACAAATGAAGCCTGTCCCCATCCATGTTTTTAGCATCCCATTTAGCATCTAACCCTATTAAAGAGGGTATGGAGGACAATGGGATCAAAGATCTGCCTACACTGATGAGCCTCCCCTTGCTGTCACTGACAGATCACTGGTGTGAAAGCAACAGCTGGAAACTGCCAGGAAACCTTTGGGAAGCCCACACCTTGCAAGAAAAAGAAAGGGTGGGTTTCATTCAAAGGGTTGGGGTACAAGCTTTGCAAGGAATACAACTTCCACCATGATCCCTATATTGATGTCACAGATTCTTCTCTTGGCATTAATTCATCTCAGCTTATTCTCTCTAGACTTCTTTAATTACTCTACAGAGTTGCAGCAAAAAGCTTCTGAATCAACCCTTGATGACAGGTAACAGTTGAACCCACAAAACTGCAGCCCTATCAGAAATAAGTTTCCCCATCCTAGCATACCTCCAAAACTTTTAACGTGTCCCCACAGTTGTGGCACTTCCAAGTAACATTTGTGTCTCTCCAGTGCTCTCCAGTTGCTCTTTCTGCCTTGGCTGTGCACGGATCCCTCCAAAAATAATACCCTGCCTATCTCAGCTTTCCACTGAAAACCCATTTATTACTTGCTCTTGCAGGAGCACTGATTAAAATTAAATGGCAAACAGTAGCAAATCAAATCCAACTCATCAGCATTTCAGATTTATCAGAGGCTACAATTTAATGATGCTTTAGTGGAAATTTCCTTCATTTACAAGCACACAAAAATAAAAAACCTCTATTTAACTATTCTGCTTTTTGTGGTTAAGCCATTCTTCTGTTTATCACTGTAATACTTATTCTGATCTCATCCCCACAAGTTGCTGTTTATTTTTGAAATATTCTTTTGACTTACCTTCTGTAGATTGTGTGTTTTGTTGCTGTGATTGTCTTCCCCCTGTCCCTCACCATTTTCCACTTCTCTATCCATCCTCACCCACACTGTAATTACAGGAATGTTATTTTTTGGTAGACTGATACATAGGGTTGCTGGCAGGAGTGCTGCCATTATGCAGTGCAAACACTGCAGAATATTAAAGAATCATATGAATCCAATCTTAGTGAAAGACTATTCTTAAGAATGATCAAAAAGCTTGAACTCAGTCTGGTTTGCTTGTTTACACATGGGATAACTCATCTAAAATTATGTAACTTTATTTAGATGTGGCAACTAGGACTGCCCTGGAGACACAATCTTCTAATTAACGGACATGATGCTGCAAATATAAACAGGGATAAACTCATATTCCATTATGTGTAGCTGCCACTCACCTTGCTACAGTATTCTTTTCAGTGCACATATAAAACAATGCTACAAAGCAAGCAAGCACTAAGCTTTCACTTCAGTACCTGCCTAATAATGTCAAACCTTATTTCCAGGAGATTGTTTATTTAGGAAAGTTACAAAAAAGCAAAAGCAGTGTCATATCACATCACTTCATTTAACTGAGGCCCAAGAGGCAGTAGAAATAACATTCAAGCTTCCACCAGTGGTGTTTTACTTTGCTTTAAAGTTTCCATAAATAAGGAATCTGTTTCTAACTGACAAGGTTCTGAATAGTGAAAAGTTACACTATGCTTACAAATAAAAAGTTTGATTTGTAGAACAAATAAGGAATAAAATACATATGTCTTGTGGGTCCAAATGGATCACTGAGGTACAGCAGTCTTCCTGGGCACATATACAACCCAGCAGAGCAAAGGGAATGTTGAAAATTTGCTGGCAACCACTTCTCAGCTGTGTTCCCACCCAGATTTCCCCTGGGGACACATTTCAGTGCTGTAACACAGCATGGTCTGCAAGGGCCCCTCACTGTATCCTCTGTCACTTAGCTGGGCTGACAGGGAAAACAGAAAGATGTTCCCAGAAGAGACAGGAGGGCTGGAACAACCCAGCTAAGGATGCTTTCCATGGCAATTCTGCCTTTCCTTTTCACTTCAGGAAAGTGTGACCCTCAGCAGCCCAACTGCTCCGTCCCCCCAGCTCTGTAACCAATACACGTGTATCCTTTCACCAGAGAGGTCTGCAAACCTTCAGGACATTGCAAGGTCTTTTCTGAAAAGTCAGTGACTGCTGTCACTGGGAGTAAAACAGGAAATATTATTTGCTTTCTAGTTCAGCCCAGACATGCCTGGACAGGTGTATGGCCCTCACACACAACACCCTGTTAAAGTGCCTCCAGACAGACTTTTCGTCTCCACACCACGGTTCTCTGCACACCCTTACCCTGAGTTGTCTCATATATAATTTAAATGTTTAATGCAAAGTAAAGCTAATGTTAACAATACATATTTTTGAAGACTGACAGTATAATGCTTTATTTCCTAAAGGAATAACTGGAGTGATCCATAAGCAAATACAAAGCCAAGCAACACTGTCTGAAGAGATGTAATTTGTGCCCATCCTTGAGAAATCTGAGTGCATGTATCCCTTCCTCCTCTTCAGCTGGGCAAAGTGGGATTTACGGTGTGGTTTTCTTTCAGACGAGGTATGAAAAGCTGCAGTACACTTTGTTCTGCATTGGTATTAATGATACCTTTAGAACTGTGATGTCTTTGATATCTATTGTGTACTGCTGACTGATGGCTCTTTCTACCCTGGAAAGCTACTTTGTCTTAGCAGGCTTGTGTGGGCTGAGAATGGAGGCCACAAGAACATTTTGAAGATGAGGATTTTCAAATTAATGTAAAGTATCACATCATTAAAGTCACCCTAAAACTTTCTTTGTCCATGCAGGAAATTATTAGATATTATCCTATCTTGATTCTGGATTCTTTATTGCTGTTCATTGTCAGAGGCAGTGGGTGAGAATTCACACAAGCAAGAGCAGCAGAATCTTTCTCTTTGAGCACAATCTCTTGCATATTTTTTGCAAGGCCCTCCAACGTCTTTTATAATAAAACACTCAAAGCATCAATTTTGGTAATTGTATGACTAATATCTTCATTATCAGAAAGTGGTATCTTTCATCTATAACAAATGGAGACAGTACTAACTTCAGCACCAAAAAAAAATATTTAGAAAGAGGAAATTATTTATCAAAGAGAAGAAATAAACTGAAAAGATTGTTTTGCTAAATGTGTCATAACCTGCTGTCTACAGTAAAGAAACATTAAATAAACAACAATTTGCAGACTGATTCCATATTGTCTGGGCTATTTCTTTTACCATAGTAGTCATACTTAAGAGAAGGCCCACAATCCACTATTAGATTTTAATTACGCCATCTGAAGTGTGAGCAGTGCTTATGAGCACAAAAAGTTGGAGACAAGAAAAAAATCGGACAGGGCAGGAAATGAGGTGGTTGTTAGAAACTGCAATGTCTGAACACCTGGGCTGGGCAGGGATCAATGCAATGTCTAGTGGGGAGCTGTTTGCTCTGCACTGGCATCACCAGTCACCTGGGCACTGAGGGAGGGAAAGGACTCTGAGCTCAACTCCTGGGGCTCAGGAGCAGCCTCTCGAGGTCAGGTTTGAGAAACAATCGGTGCTGCTGCCCACGCCAACCCTGTGCTATCAATAGACAGCTGCATCCTCTAGGCTTGTCAATCTGTCACCAAGAAAAAAATAGAAAGGAAAATTAAGAGGTTATGATGTTATCGTCTCCATAAATAGGGTTTCAGTCATCCTGGAGAAGTGCTGTGCTTGGATTTTTTCACGCAGGTTCTGCAGTCTGCTGACATCTCTCTACTGTCACCAATACCAGGCTTCCTTTGGGGACTGCTAAAGGTCACAGAGCACCAGGGAGGTAGAGGGATACCCTCCACTTCAGGGACCAGAGGAAAATGTCTTCAGGATCAATGTGAAGTAGAAAGAATTGAAACAGTTTTCCCATGTTTTTCTTTGCTGTTGCTGACAACACCAGAACATTGCTGCCTTGTGTTATTCAGCACTGGCCTCAAGTCCATCAAAGACCAAAGGTTAGTTCCTGAAAAAGGATGCTGCTGCCTGAACTGGTAGCCTGGTTTTTTTATATTTCTGAGCGAACACAGAAAACAAAGGATCACAGGGTGCAAGAGCAGAAAAGACTAGGGGAAAACAGTGTAAGTATAAAAATAAACCCAACTAAAAACAACCAGTGAGTCTCAAATATTACCTCTGAGAACACAGAGAAATTAGTGAATGCCACTACCCACTTTAAGACAGAATACAATAGCATCAATACAGAAATTGGAAGAAAATCCTCTGATATGAAAGCAAGGAGACTAATTCCCTGTTCCCAGGGCACAGCAGGGGACGGCAGTGGGGAGTCTGACCCTGAAAGGTGCTGGATGCCACACGACAGCCTGCGAGGAGAGCTCAGCACTTCTGAGGGTCAAGCCTTTGGCACTCTGGCATTTGAGATTCAGTCTCTCTATAGATTAGGATTGATCTACCCTGTCTCTGGATAAAAAAAATAAATAAATAAACAAAATGTAACCTTGAAATTGCCATCCAAACCTGGAGTCCAGCCAAAAGAGCAGAGACAGAATCCCCTTGAGAAGCAGAACAGCAACCCCAGAGGTCACTATTGATGCATCAAACAGAAACAGTGGATTTCGATACAGCAAGGCATTATATAATTTCATTTTTATTCAAAAACTAAAAGTGTAATGACATTTTTATCCCCCCAAAATGCCAAATTGCATCCATTTCCATTTAAACACAGATGCTCAGAAGATACCTTAAATATCCTTTTGGAATTGAAAATGCACCTTTGAAAGCAGTGCAGTTATAGAAGACAACATTCTTTTCCATGGCAATAGGATAGTGCTTTACTACTCCCTCTGTTGTTTTGGAGAGCAGAGGGAGTTGCCAGCAGCTTCAAAGCTGTACAGAAAAAGCAAGTCATATTCCAGCTAGGAATGACACCAGTCAGCTCTCCAGAAGGAGGAATTACAAGTGGTCAAGTTTCATGGGCCATTGCAAAGTAAATGAATAAAGAACTCAAGCATGCTGGAGGTCCTGTTTCCACAAGAGCCTAAAATTCTACTTCAGAAGGCAAAACCGCAGGATGATATTTGAAAACCACAGAATAATATTTCAAATGCTTCTGCTTAAATGTAGCTCATGGCAATGTGTTCATTGCATCTGATTTCCTTATTTTTAATGGGGCAACATTCAGAAGACCCCAAGCAAATGTGCAGCTGTACAGAGAGATGCACCCTCAATTCCCAGGACTTAACTGAATCTAAAACTGCAGACATTTGAACTTTGGTCCTGCAGAATATCAGTTTAAAAATGAAAAAAAAAAACCCCAACAAAAAAAACCCAACCAACCCCTCCCCCTGCCCAAAGCAGGAAAATAAACGGGAAGTCATGCAGTAGTGTATATATACTTGTTTATGTATGTATATATATATATAGAATGGCTGCAAAAAAAGTAAAGAGAACCTATGGGGAGCAACTCCGGGAACTGAGGTTGTTCAGCCTGGAGGTGACTCAGAGGTGACCTAACTGCTGTTTGCAACTACCTGCGGGGAGGTTGCAGCCAGGTGGGTGTGAATCTCTTCTCTAAGGCTGATGACACCAGAGCAAGAGGACATGGCCTTAAACTATTTAGACTGGATGTTAGGAAGAGCTTTTTCACAGAAAGATTGATCCCTCAGTGGAATGGTCTGCCCAGGGAGGCGGTGGGTTAAGACAATACTGGATGAGGAACTCAGTGACATGGTCTAGATGGTGGGAGGCTTGGATGGATGGAGCGTGGTGCCTGTGGTTCCACGCTTGTGGGCCTGATCCCTGAGTGGACGTTCACTTAGGAGTTGGATGAGATGATCCCTTCCAAGTCAGAATAACCTGTGAACCTCAAAGATGCCACCAAGGGAGAAGGACTACATAAATAAGAATAAACAGCAAATGTTTTGAAGGGAAGTGCAAGGAATTTGGTTGCTCTATCAGTGACTGCATCAGTTACTCAGCATTCCTACCAGAAATGCATTGTAGTATCTAATATTTATCACTTTTGATGGTCACAGGTGTTCCCACTTCAAAAAGGTTTTAGCAAACACCCCTAACTGTGTGACATCTGGATACTGTCATCACAGTAACAAGAGGTAGCTTTTGCCACAAGGCTCTGCTCTGGCAGATCTGGTTTTAGTGCCACTGTTCATTTCCTTCCCTGTTAAAATGCAAAACATTAACTTTGACTTACAGAGACATAACCTATTCTTTTCTACAACATGAAAGTGTTCAGATCCATCTATACACTTAGTCCAACAACAACAACAAAATATTAAAAAGTTTTACTTGCTAGAACATTGTGACAAATTCCTAAGTAATATAAATTAAATATCATGAAACTATAGTGATCATAAAATCACAGAGCTGCTTAGGTTTGAAGGGACCTTAAAAATCATTCCATTCCAACTTCTCTGCCGTGGACCCCTTCCATTATCCCAGGTTGCTCCAAGCCCCATCCAACCTGGCCTTCGACACTTCCAGGGATGGGGCAGCCACAGCTTCTCTGGGAAACCTGTGCCAGGGCCTCACCACCTTCACAGAGGGGATTTTTTCCTAATATCCCATCTAGCCAACTCTGTCAGTGTGAAGCCATTCCTCCTTGTCCTGTCACTCCAGGCCCTTGGGAATAGTCTCTCTCCATCTTTCTTGCAGGCTTCTTCAGGCACTGGAAGGTCACAATTAGGAAACCTTCTCCAGGCTGAATTGACATTTTTATTAAATATTCTTAGCATGTTTTCCATATTGTTAAGACTGTTTAATAATGAAAATCTCAGGAATTAAATGGAAAATTTTCTGTTAACCTGCAGAGGGAACAAGCTGCTTTGAAGTAAGCTGCAGTTAAGCTTAAAACATTTTGCATGAAATAGTTTTCACAGAATCCTAGCCCCCCCCCCCACCACCACCACCTTTGGAAACCTATTGTTTCTGGAACCCTTACAGGTGAGTAAAACTGCCATGTTGTTAAGTCCCAGAGACCATCAGTCCCATTCAGCTGCTCAGACACTGCAGGGAACACGCCTTCCTTTGGCCAGGAGAGACCCTGGAAAACATCTAATTTTTTTTTTTTCCACCCTGGGGCATTCTCTCCCAATTTGTACTTTCTTTTCATCTCTGGCAAAAGGAACAAAAGTACACAAATAGAACCTAAAAACCTACATGAAACATTATTATATATACACATTATATATATTAGGCAACTGTCACATTGGTTACATGTGCTATGGGTTACTATTAACTGCAGAAAAAGACAATAGAATCCAGAACTTGATTTATTCACAACTCACCAGAAATCTCAATAATCCAGCAGGAAGGGTAAGAGTACTAAGAAATCAGAAGAAAATAATAGGATGTTTAATGAAACAAAATACTACAAATTGCATGTTACTAAAGATGGATACAAAATTGAATACAGACATTTTTTGGAAATGTGAACATTAAGGATGCAACAAAATACCACAGGTCTAGAAAAATTCCAGTTTTATAGAGAGTATTAATATCAATCTGTGTCAGATTAGACAACCTACAGTGACACAGATATAAATTCCTTGCTCTGATCTGAGGGGTTTTTTGCATATTAAGTGATATGAAGCATTCTACACCTATGCCCAATTCTGCAGGAAATTAAAGCTTATGATTATCACTTGTCTAACAGCATCAATGAAATAAATTAAAGGCTTTGAATAATGGCCAGCATGCTTCTCAGCCATATTTCAAACTTCTAGGAAATAATCCATTTTTGGCAGACCATCTGACAAGTTCACAACTTTAGATCAAGGCTTATATTATGTGTCATCAGTATTCCTTTGTTCATCTCATACCTATCAATTTTTGTTCATCAAAACCTAGGGCTGTTTAAAACGTGGAAGAAATTTGGCATGTTATGTGGGTCATTTATGGAAATCAAGAACATGATTTAACATTAATATACATAAAAATGAGTAGAAATTATGCACCACAAATCCAGATCAGTTTGTGGCTTTTTAAACACCATTGTATAATACAAAGCATTTTCTCAGTGAGAGACAGAAAAATTCAGGTGGAAAAAATATAATTACAAGATAGAAATCTTAGCTTAGTTGAAGCTGTGTCGTATATTAATGTTATTCTCAACACAGCAGGACATTGGTAAATAAGACTTACATCCCTGAATGTTAATTTTGAACAGCAAAAGCTAGCACCTCAACTTCAAATGCAAACTAACTCCCATGGGTTTCTGAATTCAGGTAAAATTTACTGCAGAGCTATAGCTCTACCCCATATAGGATGATCCTTTCTTTTATAAAGAAGGAAGTGAAAACTAGGCACTATGTTAGGTGAAGAGAAATGCAAACACCATAGCAAGCTGTTTTCATTCTTTGGGAACAGCCGAAAAGACAACTTTTGGAAAATAAGTGTCTTTCACTGGAATTAGAATCATAGAATCACAGAACAGTTTGGGTTGGGAGGGAACTTAAAGACCATCCAGTTCCACCCCCTGCCATGGGCAGGGTCACCTTCCACTATCCCAGGTTGCTCCAAGCCCCGTCCAACCTGACCTTGGACACTTCCAGGCAGCCACAGCTTCTCTGAGCAACCTGTGCCAGGGCCTCACCTCCCTTACAGAGGGAACTTTTCCCTAATATGCAATCTAACCCTCCTCTCTGTCAGTTTGAAGCCAATGCCCTTGTCCTGTCAGTACAGTACCTCTCCAGTTCCCTGTAGTCCCTTCAGATGCTGGAAGGCGCTNTTACAGTACCTCTCCAGTTCCCTGTAGCCCCTTCAGATCCTGAAGGGGCTGTGAGGTCCCCACACAGTCTTCTCCTTTCCAGCCTGAACAGCCCCAACTCTCCCATCCTGTCTCCGGAGGGGAGGTGCTCCAGCTCCCTTTATCAACCTAATGGCCTCCTCTGGACTCTCTCCAGCAGCTCCATGTCCTGTAGCAATTTTATTCCATGACTAAAATATAAATACTTGCATGCAACAACAAACAAGCACAAAATGAACACAAATTCCGGGCTCCTCCCACTCCACAACCAGGTAAAATTTCCTCACTTATGATGTTTTCTAAAGCTAATAGAGTTGAATTTCTACACAAGACAGCACAGTGTGTATTGAACTAGGGACAGTGGCCTCACATTCATTCTGTTCTCTCGTTTCACCCTTTCAAAAACACAGCCATGTTTTCCCCTTGATTTTCTTCTGATTTCTGCCTTTGTGTTTAGCTCTCCAGAACATCAAAAAGCTTTGAGTAGGAGTGGGGGATGGCACAAACCACAAAAAAATATCAATCCATTAGCTCAATACATTCAGGGCAGGGTGTTTAGCCCTGTGTTATTGCTCCTTCCAGGCTTCCACAGCACATCAATCTCCTACAACCATTTATTCCTTGTGTGTAACCTGCTCTAGCTTTACAGAGTTTTTCTTTTGCATCATCACCACAAAGGCAACCTCCATAACAAAAATAATGCTTTATAAAAGTACCATCACATTGGTTAAAACACTTCGCTGGGGGAAACCCACCCAGGAAGCTACAGACCATGTTCCAGTGTCCCAGCGCCAACAGCAAACCCTGACTGCTCACTGAATAGTCAAGTACAACTGAAGATAAACTCCCCAGTTCTTTAGATTTCAGATATGGCTCTTCCCTACCGAGACCTATTGCTCAAACCCTGCCCAGGAATATGCATTTGGGCTTTCACAGACCCTCACACGATCTGCTTGGCCCCACTCCCTTCCCTCCTCTGCACCATTAACAGGCAGTGCCATATTCCCAGGGATGGGAACATCTGGCTGTACCTCACTATCTGTATTTGGGTGCCAATAGCCAGTACCGTGGGGAAAAATGAGTAGCTGAGGTGCTGGCTGGGGCTGCAGCCTTCTCTGCGGGCTGTGCCCTGGCTGCTCGAGTCGAACGCTTCGCATTAAAAGTTTAGCTCGAACATTATCCTTACCCAAAAGGATCTCTGCCGCAGCAAAGCTTCGGGCTGCGGTGAGATCGGCGGAGAATTGCAGAGCCTTTGCAATACTGCTGTTACCTCACTGCTGCCAGAGCAGCCCCAGGGCCGGTCAGGGGCTCCGAGCCCCCCGAACGGGGGGGTGACACTGAGCATCGCCGCGACAGCCCCGACCTGCCACCGCCAGCCTGGGAGGAATTTAACGCGGGTTTGTGCAGAAGCAGGATGCCAAACAGCTTTTGGAATGAAACTGCGCCGCTGCCACTTCCCCAGTCAGCCCCGGTGAGCCGGCAGGAAACCGGGATCGCCCTGCCACCTCGTGGGAGGGAGCCGGGGAGCCACGAGGGTCCCTACCCAAAGCATCGGCAAAGCTCAGTCAGAGACGAGTCTGCTCACGGTGCTGCTCCCTCGAGTGCTTTTTGAAAACTGAGCCCTTTACTTGATGTGTTGGACAGGCACGTACCGCCTGTGTCCTTGGCATCGGAGCGTGCCTCCGACCACGAGGCTAAACCCAGGCAAAAGCGTAAGGAATCTGTAAAAATGCTGATGTCCAAATCGATAGCTTTGGCATGAACACCTCTGCGAATGAAGTCAGTGCATTGAAATTACCTTTACTGAAAAGATATTTCCTCAATAAACAAAAAACCCCCGTGATTTAGATTTGCAAATATGTGCACGTTGCACGTTCCCCACATGCCTTCACAAAGAACACCCCAAGTTCACAGACTAGCTCTGGTTACAGGAATTTATCGCCCCAGAGAACGGAAGAAAATTAAAAACTTGACAAAACTTTTCCCAAGGGTGTTATGAGATTCCAGCAACTTATTTTCTTCTTACTTCCCTCGATTTAACTCTTCCTATTTCTTGCCACGCCCCAACTTGGACTCTGACTCTCTAAGTCTCAGAAGTCTAAAATCAGAATCAATATGCAGAAGGTAAGTTACATATCTTTAAACATCTATTGAAGTTCGGGTTAATCTTTATAATCAAATATACGTTCTTTACTGGCAAAATAAATAGACTTTGAACTGTAAATTAGGTATTAATGCTCATTTTGATAAGACAGAGACCTTTTTCCATTGCTAGAAGGAGTGTTGCACTTCAAATCTTCCTAAAGAATGCAAAAACATGTAAATTCCATTATAAATGCTGGACAAAAATAATCTTTAAATAAATATTTAAATAAAAATAATTTAATAAATGTTATAAAAGAGATATAGCAAACAGCTGTAGATTATTTCTTGGATGTGTTTGTTATATGTATTTGAAAAAATAGTTTGAATATTAAATTACATTTCAAAACCCATCTTTTTCTTAAATTACAAACATTGCTGGAATTTTCTTTAAATGTTGAGTGTATGGGGATACAGAGAGAAAAATAACAAAAAACATCATGAGTTCTCACTATTTCCTCCAAATGTTATGTACCCAAGTTTATGGATTCGCAATCACGAGAGATTACCATGTCTTTGCAAAAGAACAGTTTTATTCTGAATTCACTACTGCTCATTAAACTTCTGATTTTCTGGTGCAATACATAAAACCCACTTCCTTCAACATGTGCCGTGTAGAAGATGGAGGAAAACCATAAATAATAAAACTATAGCTCTGGTTTTTTCGTCTTATTGTGTAGCAGCAAAATGTGTTAGCAAGAACTAACTGCAGTCTGCTGTACTGTCTCTCTTTTATCTAGCTTTTTGTTTAGGTTTTGTTGAAACCAACACCTTCTATCAGGGTAAGAATTCCTGCCTCATTTGTTTGCTCATTAAGAACAAGAAAGTGCATATTCCAGAAAGGCTTGATGTACAGATGAAGCTGTCAAAAGCAATGTGAATTCTAACAGAGTCGTTTCTCAAACGTGATAATTACTGTTTATTTTATAGGCTTACACATGACATCCCATTATTAAAGTAACTCCCACTTCAGCTTTTATTATTACCCACACTTTTCAATCTCTTATCGACCCCAAGCAAAACTGTATTTTTCTGCACAGCAACACCAAAAAGCTAACACTCAACATTTACTTTATCAGGAATTATTCTCCAAGCTATTTCCAGATTTTAAAAGGTGCCCTCATTTGAAAATACTGATGGCATCCATTAGGGATTGAAATTGTCCTGTAGAATAGACTGGATAAATCAAAGTGTGGGGAGAAGCAGTAGGACTTTCAAAAGCATTTGGAGCCATTCCAGTTGAGCTCCCACATGGATCAATGAGAGTTTTAACATCACTTGCCAGGACAATAGCAATTGGAAGGGAAGAGCCATGTAGCTACCTCATGCAGAATCCCATGGGACTCCACAAGCATCCTAAAAATCTATGTCTGGCACATCTGGGCCAGCCTGTGGTGTCATTCAGAAACACAGTGTGTGATCCTTGTCAGTGCTTCCTACGAGGTCATAGGCACCTCCTCAGAAGGGTTTGGCTGCAGATCTTCCTCCCAGTTGTACATCGTTACTATTTCCTTTATTATTTTTTCTCCCATGAGTATAAAGTCACAATTTGGTTTAAACCAATGTTCTCCTGAATGGAGTTTACTACTGAATGTAGAGGCAGCACAGCTGTACCACCCCCCTACACACTGGAAACACACAGCCACCAAACCTTCAAACCACTGGGAGCACAGTTCCCTCTTCCCTGTGCTCATGTCAAGGGTTTTGTCAAATAGTACTATGGCAGGAGAGCAGGGAGGGAAAACAAGGTGTCCAAAAGTTGAAATTGGCAAGTACAGAGGAAATTAACAAGCCAAGACTGAGAAGAATCTCTGGTAAGAAGAGAAAAAAAAAAGGGTGAGGAAATGGAAATCCCATAGGTTTGGTAAGATAGGAAGACTAATGGGGCTGTCCTGTTGACCCAGAAGTTGAACCTGATGATCAGTGTGGGTCCCTTTCACCTCAGGAAGTCAGTGGTTCTGTGTCAGTCTGAAAAATGTTTGCTACTAAAACCATGAACAGACAAAATGACCAGCATTCAGCCACTAATGTTTGGTTGACTTCTTTCTCGTTTTCCTTCTTTTTGTAGATTTCTCTGCTATACTTGTTTTGTTATTTTCCACATCTACCCAGTTTTACTTTTTTCCCCAGTAATTAAAAGTCATACCAGAATTTTTAACAATGTTAATTATTGTTGAAATGGCACTTGGGGGGACTGAATTACTATAATTATATTCAATGTCTTTGTCATGTAACTTTCAGGTGGCTCTGGTGAAAAAATGGAAAAGCGCATATAATATACAAGGATACACATTAGCAGTAGATCTGTTCCTGTTTAGGTGATTGAATACTTCTCCTAAAATAAAATGCAGTACATGTCCTCAAAACTAGCTTCCACATTCAGTGATATAGAAGAAAGCAGAGATATGTAAACCCTTAAGAAGCACTTTTGATGTGTAGGTTTTTTATATTCCTTTGATCAGAGATTAGTTGCTAAAAATTCAGAAAAAAAGAATGGCTTCCTGATGCACAATGAACTTTAAGAACTAATGTGGGAAAAAGTATCTAAAATATCAGATTTATAGGCCACCATGGCTGAAATTGAACCCAATTTTAAGCATGAACACACAGAACTCTAATCTATAATTTCACCTAAAACATTTCCTAAGCAATCTTTTTTATTTAACTGAAGGGGATATGATAAACAGCTTTCAAACACGTATTGGCATCTTCTGCTATGAATTTCATTATACCATTGAATTCTAATGTTTCAGGAGAGGTGTCACATAGAACTTAATTAATATTTACCAAAAATGGCAACTCTAACAAAATTCAGAATAGGATATAACACCCATCTCCTACTGCATTTGTCAGATGGCATCATCAGACATTGGAGTCTGAAAAGTAACACAGAAATGGCAAGAATACACCACTTTCAGTCTTAGTTCTCCATTTCTTACTTTCTTTAAAAATTATGTAGGGTTTTTTAAGCAAGACATTCATAACAACAAACTGTAAATTCCAGTGATTGAAGGCTGGGTTATGTTGATTTTTCCAAATTATTTTTACCCTATTTTATATGATTATCTTATGCATTAAGCAGACACATGCATCTCGCAGAAGGATATTTTATATCCTCATTTACAGCTACAGATTTTTGTCTGGGAAAATAACCTGCCTTTTTAAACAGAATTTAAGGAGGAACTCCTGTATCCCCTCTGGAAGGGGAGGCAGGTGCCTTGAAGGAACTGCAGGGGGGTTGTGAGGTTAGGGAGGGACTGAGTGAAGCCCCCATAGAATCAAAGAATGACCTGGGTTGGAAGGGACGTCAAAGATGATCCCATTCCAACTCCTCAAAGTCCAGGAGGAAATAATTGTGACCTATGCCACTTAGACACCCAAAAATCCATGGGCCCAGGTGGGATCACCTGACAGTACTAAGGGAGGGGGGCAGAGGATGGAGCAGGCTCTGCTCAGGGCAGGGGGGGGCGGGCAGCAATGGCACCAGACGAACGGGCAGGAACTGAGGCCCAGGAAGTTCCCCCTGGCCATGAGGAAGAACTTCTTGGCTGGGCAGTGACCCAGCACTGAACAGGTTGAACAGAGAGGGGGTGGAGTCTCCCTCCCTGGGGATATTCCAGAACCCTCTGGACACAACCCTGTGCCAGGTGCTCTGGGATGGCCCTGCTGGGACCAGATGAGCCACTGTGGGACCTTCCAACCTGACCCATCCTGGGATTTCACAGTATCTCACAGACTCAGAATATTCTGTGATTCTGTATCACCATAATAATGGTTTGAGTGGGAACGGACCTTGCACGTCATCATGTTCCACCCCCTCTTGTGGCCAGGGACAGCTTCCAGTATCCCAGGTTGCTTCAAGCCCTGTCCAGCCTGGTCTTGAACATGTCCAGGGATGGGGAGTTCACAACCTATGTAAGAGTCCAAACTAATACTTAGAGAAAAATCGCATCCCTTTGATCTTTGCTGTGGGTCTGTAAAGCAGGGCAGGATGATACTCACATTTCACTAATAATGTTATTTCCTCGAGTGGATCTCATCCAGTATGAGCTGAGCAATGTTGCCCCCACATCATCATTTTGCTAGTTTGACATCCAACTTCACATAGCATGACAAGGCAACATTTTTATGAACAAGCCTAATGTCTGTGATCTGCCTTCATATGAAATTAGTTTCTTCCCAAATGCCTGTTATTCCAGTTGTTAAATTACTCTAAGTCATGCTCCAAGGCATGTATAGTACACTACAATCAAACAGGAACAACACTTCGCATATCATTAAATGCCAAATTTTTTCTGCCACTCTGGAAGCAGAACTGCAGCCAGAAATGTCTGCTTTCTATGCTTCTTTGCAATTCCAATTGCCAAGTGAACGCAGGCTGGGGAAGCAGTTCTGCCAAGTGTCAGCACTGCGTTAATATTGTTATTATTCTCGGGGAGTGAAGTATATAATGCTATTTTCTCCAAAGGCATTATTGATACCAAGGATTAGCATTACAATTTGTATAATTATTGCAGTGCCCACAGGACTTTATGTCATCAAATATTTATACAGCTTGGAATGCGAGTGCAAATGATTTTAGATGCCTTGCTGGACCTTTGGAAGAGAAAAGGGGTTGGATCAGGTAGCTAATTCCAAGGAAAAGCATAATACAGTATTGTCACGGGATTCTCAAGAGATACTTGGTTTCAAAATAACACTGAAATCTCTTCATACAACTTTTTTTCATCAAAGACCCTCGGCTTCTGGGTTTTTCTCTTCTAAGAACTCATCTAGTTTTAAGCCTCCAATGTCTCCTTCTCACTTCATGACCTGTCCCCTCAGTAGCCAGAATTTGCTTTTTCTGCTTTAGACGTCCATCCTACAAACCCTTTCTGCAGAACAGAGCACGTATTACCCACTTTGCTCAGCTGATCCTGACTGTCACCAAAGGGGTCTCCAACGATAAAATTAAAGCTAATTTTTTTCCTAATGGCTGCAAAAGGATTGCTTATCAAAACCCAGATTCATAAAAAATGCACTGTAAAATATTTCTATATTAGGAAGGTGTCAGTGCAGTTTGTTCAAAACTGTTTAGTTGGAAGTCAAAGGTAATTTTAATATCATCATTGTAGGAGAAACAATATAATCAAGGGTAGGGGCATTAGCAATAACTTACATTAAGATTGAAAACATTTATATTTTCATTCTTCTGTGGATTCTATTTGGTCTCCTATCACAGAAAGGGTAGACAACATTACTTCTAAAAATACCTACTGTGTGCTGAAAGTCTCTTTTCATTTTGTAGCTAGAAAAAGGTTTGCGTATTAAAAGATCCAGGTACAGCATATGCTGCCTTGTAGTTTCACCTTTCTGCCCCCGAAAGTATAGACTATTGATAACAAAAAACCATTGCAATTGCAAACCACTCATAACCAGAACCATTGCAACAGAAACAGTGTTATGATCTTCAAAAACAAAGTTAAAAAAAACATGAGAGGAGGGGTGGCATGTGATCTCTCTTCTGTCTATTGGTTCCTATACAAAACAGATCAGGACTCTGATGAATATTTCCGTGGAAGATAATGGGACTTGAAGTCCCTTTCGAAGCAGCAGAACTAACACACTCCAGTGAGGTCAAATCAAATTAACTGCAGCAGAGAACCTGGCCCACAGTTTTACCACCCTGAAATATTGTCTGTGTCAGAAAGTTCAGGAAATCGATTTAATTTTAGGCAAACATCTGAACTTACTACCCCAAGGCGTCTCATAGATACCCTTCAACTAAATTACATTTATAAAAGCAACTGCTAAATAAGGAGAGGATCACTAGTTTCTGGCTCAATTCTCCTTTTAGCTTGTCTTAACCAAAGTTGTATCACAGTAATTGCAAATGACTTTACTATCATTAACATCACTAAACTTCTTGGAGAAAGCAGTCTGCAGGGACATTAAAATAAAATCAACTATGCAAAATTAAAAGACTCAACAACTCTTCTTTAAGGCAGTGTGATACTAATTAGCAACAATTGCTTTCTGGTTGAGGATTTCTCTTGGCTGTGTAAATCAGGGGAGATGCTACTTTGTGACTTAGAGCAGACAAATCAGGAAAAGGGAAAAAAGCCAACCAAACCTATACATCAACAAAATCTAGTAAACAACACAATTCAATTAAAAGGTATTGAAATGCACACCCTTCTCAACCAGAGGATTTATACAAAACCCTTGGTGTCACATCAAGACACCAAGACTGTGGGCACACAAAGGCCACCGCAGGGGTGGTGGGGAGAAGGTGCCTCCCGCTCCCGACACACAGAATTCTCCTGCAGTCTGGCAGAGAACAATGCCAACCAAGCAGACACCCCGAGGGCCCCCATTCCCTCTGCCCATAACTGCTCCAGCAGCTCCTTCCCACCATGGTGCGGGTGCCTGCCCTCCCCTACCCTGGTGCGGCCGGGCACCACCCTGCCAGCCCCCACAGGACAGGGGAAGGTGCCTCCCCCTCTCACGTACAGACACACACAATGGCAGCCTCGTCATCCCATCTTGTGGCCCAGCGGAGGACAATTCCAGCCGTGCAAAAACACACATTGACACTAAATGCATCCCGGCCATGCCACAGTGGCTCCCGGCTGGGACCAATTTACGTATTCATGAGCAGACTGGGTTCACGGTAGGTTCTGCATGTTCTGTGCATGCGCCAGGTCCCACAGCTCGCTGGAAAATCAACAGCAACTACTCAGATCCTGCATATTATGCACTGTGACTATGTGGAGGATCACTGTACTTCAGTTGTATTCTTGGGTCAGAGGAAATAACAGTTTTATATTTTGATGAGAAAATGTACTGTCATTATTTGAGAGGATTAAGTTTCATGTTTAAGAACTCAGGTTTGAAGTCATTTTTCATAATTGCAAACCTAACATTTACCCTGTTTTAGAAACATCTGGCACTCCTGAATTCCTTAATGTACCTTCTGCCTATTAAGAAAGAATAGTGACTTCACAAAAAGGGAAAGAGGCGGCTCTGGAGAGCCAGCAGGGAGGAGGATCTGTCAGAAACCAAACTACAATTCAGACTGTACAGAAAGTTCTTACTCTAGATGAACAAGAGCTACAGAAGGAGGCTTGGAGTTAATATTAGCTAAACCAATTTTATGATGAATTATGATCATTATAATGATCAAGTCGTTATTTAAAATTACTTCCTTATGTACCGAAACAAATATGGGACCTCTCTAAAAGTAAAGAGTTATGTTTATTTGTGGGGGGTACATTTTTAGCAACTGATTGAGTGGATGCAGTAAAGTTCTTCAACTAACAGCAAAGCACTGATCCTTTGCACTGTGATGACACTATAATGTGCATCCCTTTCAGACTAACCTGTCATAATTTTAGCAGATGGGGTTTCTTAATTTACATGAAGAGTTAAAAAACAAGAAAACCCAATCACAATGTGGAAGATATGAAGGCAACAATTTCTAGTAAGTGCTTCGGGTTACATAGCTGGGTTATGGAGAGTCTTTAAATGTAAGGAAAACAACTTAGATCTGATTTGCATTAAAGAAGGGAAAAAGGAAAATATTTATGTAATACTGCATTGTCAACGAAAGGATATTTAGACATTTTCAGACCTTAATATCACCAATGCCATGTTATTTTTTTTAAAAAACCAAAATATTTCTTGGAATAACAGCAAGTAACAGAAATGCTTAACTGGCTGAGGCTGTATAACCTCTAGGAGACTGACTCGGGTTAAATTCTCTACCAGTTTCTTGACAATAATACTGCTTTCAAAGGGATGCTGAAAAGAGTATTGGAGCCTGGGCTGCTGCTGCTATCAACAAGATACAAATTCATCTGGTAGAGAACTATCTTCCATTGTTGAAATGAAACTCTTGAAGAGGTAATTAAAGCCTAACAAATGCCCACCGAAATACGGAGACAGCCTGCAAGAGGAGTCAAGTACCATAACTCTGATGTACCACAATTTGGTATTTGGACAGAGCCAACCCTACAGAACACAATACAGGGCCCTTACAAATGCAAGCCAACATTTTCTTCTGCCTGGAGATGTTAGACCAGGTGATCCTTGAGAACCCTCTAACCTGGCATTTTAGGATTTCCATTGTATCAGTATGGAAATGGGACCCTTAAAAGAAGGCAAATTTGCCTTTTGAATGGGTGCCTAGTAGATGTTCTCCCAAAATAACATCAAGAATGCACTTAAACCTGACTGAACAGGTGTGAATGATGTCTTGTCCTCACCCCAGCAGCAGACAGGAGGACTCCTCCTCCTCTAAGAACTCAGGATCCTATTTGTGCCACCCTCACACTGAATTGAGGCAGAGACACTTCAAGGTCAACCTTGCTCAGTCCACTTTGGTAAAATTCTGAAAGTGCACAGTTGTAGGACAAGAGCCATCTTGAAGGTGTTAGAGGAGTTCATGATTGGAGAAGGGAGTTTTAGAAGCAAAACTTTTTTCAAAAGAAACAGCTTTTCTTTCTAGTCTCCTCCACACTGTTGTATCCTTCTCAACTACTGGGAGAAGAAAAAAAAAAAAAAGAATAAAGAATAAAGAGTTGTAGTCTTCTCTTACTTCAGGAAATAAAAGAGCTCAGAAGAAAAATGTACAACTAGAATAGCAGTCCCAAAAGACTGGATTTTTTCACTTCATATCCAAGGTAAAGGCAACAACTGAAGCTTGAAAGAGTTGCAAGAGCAGGACAAGAGCTGAGCTGACAGCAGCCAACTCCAGCCTCCTCAGACATCAATTTGATTTGTCCTCTCATCCCAGATAACAGCTTTGCTCACGCTCCAGCCTCTTCTGTGGAACTCTGAGCTTCACTTGTTCTGTACCAAGCAATATAATTTCTTGAGACACTACTAGTTCCTAATGATGTGGAATATAATGTGTCACTGTTGAGTGCAGTTAAGAAATATGCAAAAGAGAAAATGCCAACCTTTGAAGGAAAATCCTGTCTTAGCATACTATTAGACTAATCATGTGAAAATGTTTATTTGCTATGAAGACACAGTTATTAAACAAATTGGTCCATTCTGCAGTGCCATGGTACTCCTACATGGTGTTGCAAGATTTCTTTAAAATTATGCTGAAAAAGATACATTCAGCTAATGAAATTAATGAGCTTTAATACTCCCTTGAAGTACAGGTTTTCAGCACAAATTTGCCTCATTACCACAGCTCTGTAAACCTTGTAATGCATAATGGTCACTGATCCTGCACAGAACACAGTGAAACATGGCAAAAGTTTAATTGTACATGCACCTACATTTTAAAGCAAATAAGGCCATCTCCAAGGCTATTATTATAACAGATGCCTTTTAAAATTAAAAGGATAATGTCCAAAGATTAGCTGGAAAGTATTTTAATTAAAGTTAGTAAATTACTATTGAAATCATCATTACATGGAAACTCAAAATTAGATCCTTAATTCTGCAACAGCTCAGCAACAACAGTAAGTTTCCCCACACTTGTCATGTACAGAACCCACCTCATATGCTGAAGCACCTGGTTTGGTACAAGTCTTCCTCCTTTGATTAATACAAACTTTAATGCAGAAAATAACTAAGTCTGGTGCACTGTTAAATAAACTTTATTTTTCTCCTTGCTGTTCTCAAGTAGAAGACTTTAAAATCTCATCCCCAAAGGGTAGCATTCACATAAAACCTAATTTTAATGAGTTTATAAAAATACATTCACAGAAAATGCAGTATTAGCCCTGAAAAACACTTTCTATGGGCACCCTTTGAATGATCGGGTAGAGAAGCACAGAAGGACTCAATAACTTCTCTGGAGTACAAATACAAATCCATTACAGCAAGTCTATCTGAAAGTGAATTTCAATAGCTCAATTTAGTAAAGGTTTACAAGGTCTTTGGATGGCACAAAGTGACTCTGGCAAGTAGTTAACATAACTAATTATAACAACACATTTTTCTTCTAGACAGAGAAAGGATTAAGGTCATTTATTCTTTTTTTACATTGAACTGTGTAAGAGCATCCACTTTTTGCCTACTCTGTCAGTTTTATGAGACATCAGACTGCATTTCTCCAGTTTGCTTCGCGCGTCACTAAGATATCTATTCTATACCCTCTAGGCCATTCACAGGCTGAAAAAGGTCAGTCAAATTCAATGTTTAAGCAAAGAGCTGCATGGATGTTGCCTTTGGAGCACTACAATGAAGTTCTTGAATAAACAGGAACACTGCTCACCAGAAGCCTGCAATTAGATTTGTGGTTTGTACCTCTCAAAGAAGTAAATGCCCATGTTTTTGTGTTATTAGTCAGGATAAGTGACAAGAACGGGTCTAGTGCAGTAACCACACACATCCACATCTGTGGCAGAGGAGTTGGGGAGCTCAGAGATGAAAATATTTCACTTTGTTGGCTAGAAACCCCTCAGAGAAGGGGTTTCTAGTTTAAGAAGTTAAACTTAAAAGCAGACAAAGAGACAAAAGTGGTACAAAAGACACCTGGTGCTAAGGCAGAATTGGGGTGAAGAGAGGGAAAATAGTTACAGTTCAGTTCCTCCTATAAAGTAAATGCTGCTACTGAGAGCAAAAGGTCAAAACCTTCCTTCTCCAGCTCTAAATTTTTTAAGTTCTACTCTTCCCAAGTTCCACCATGTCCTACTCAGGTCTTGGTTGTCCAGTATGTCTCTAAAAAAACATGTCCTGATATTACAGGCACTAAAATTAGTAATAAACATCCTGTTGCAAATAATTCCTGAGATCCCACATTGCTGCAAGAAACAATATTATTTGTATATGACTTCCAAATATTTTATTCAACTGAGCCACATACTACAAATTCATCCTGTTCGGGTTGGTAATCCAAAGTCACCCAGATAATACACAGACAAGCCTGAGACTACTTTGCCAGTATTTCCCTTTTACTAACAGAACCACCTACACAGATACTGGGTATTGAATTACACAAAAGAGAGCCCAGACCACAGTGAACCTTGATCTTCTGGAAAGGTCAGCTATGATGGCTTTCATGGCACGAGGATACTGCAGAGTTCCCAGGTGTCTTTCTAGTTTCACTAAGAAAGTATCTCTTAACCAACTGAATTAATTTGAACATTCGGTTTGCTTGTGACAGACCTTGTGAACTCCAATAGCAGCAGGGAGTATTTTCATTATTTACCCTGTTGATTCACTTACCGTGAGTCAACAAAGTTTAATTCTGTTAAATCAGAATTGTGATGTGTGTGCTGCTGCTCGGACAAACTGTTTTCTGTATCAGATCATAATTTCTATAATGTGGATACAAAATAGAAAATATGTGGAGGGATGGAGCAGCTCTGCTGTGAGGAAAGGTTGAGAGAATTGGGATTGTTCAGCTGGGAGAAGAGAAGCTTTGAGGGGAACTAATTGTGGCCTTCCAGGACCTGAAGGGATTGTGCAAGAATGGGGGAGCGAGACAATTTCCAAGGGCCTGGAGTGACAGGACAAGGGGGAATGGCTTCACACTGACAGAGGACAGGGTTAGATGGGATAATAGGACATAATTATTGACTGTGAGGGTGGTGAGGCCCTGGCATAGGTTGCTCAGAGAAGCTGTGGCTGTCTCATCACAATTTGAAGGCGAGGCTGGATGGGGCTTAGAGCAACCTGGGATAGTGCAAGGTGTCCCTGTCCATGGCAGGGGGCTGCAACAGGATGATCTTTACAGGATGATCTTTAAGGTCCTTCACAACCCAAACCGTTCTGTGATTCTATGAAATGTGTCCTTTAAGAATAAATTGTTGCACTACTTATCACTTCACCTTCTACATTAAAATTACTGTTTCTGCTGTGGTGGGGAGAACACAATTTAGGCTGCCAGAGCTGGCTGACAAATACAAATCACTTCAAGACACCAGATTTTACTGCATGACTTGCACATCCACGGCATGAAAACCTCCTATTGAGTCAAAAGCTGGGATATACCACAGAGATGAACATATATCTAAATGCAGTGTCTAAAGTGTTATTGATTTCCATAGTCAGTCAGAATATGTTGCACAAACCTACTGTCTTTTCACTGGATTTGACCAGCTCTGCTGACTCCACTTACAAGAGTGTTTTTGCATGTCAAAAAAGTGTTTGGTGGGGATACAAGGAGGAAACCCTCAGGAAACAGCACACATTAAAAGTGCTGCAATCAAGGACAGTGTTAATAGCACTGGCAACGCTGAAACCGTCTTTCTACTTTGTTTGCTGTAGTTCTAAAATATATATTGAAAGCCATAAACTGCCCTTCTCCACAACTCAGCAGTGCATACATTTTCTTTTTGTAACTAGACTTGCTTCCTACAGGCAAATTCCTTTTTCTACTGAGGCTTCTGTCCATATCTTAGTTATCCTATTCCCAGTTATCCAGAAACTTAAACATTTCTGAGCTCATCTCAGAAATCTGATCTATTTCTTGCCATTTTTTTTTCCAGTAGCAAGATAATAATTAGCACTTAACATTTACTTAATACATTATATTACAGCAAAATGAATTAGGATCTTTATTAACCTGAACTGAGAAATTATGATATTGTCTATTCAATGACTGGGTATATTCACTACATTTGTATTGTGTTGGTTTCCTTAGGATTCTACTGTATTTTCCTCATGCTGGGATAATGAGTCTACTAAATTGCTATCTGCAATAAATTTCTTGTGAAATAGTTCAGTTTCCTTTTTCCACTCTTTCATTTTCTGCTTTGAATAGAGAACCCTATAGTGAGATAGAGATTGCAAAGAAAAAACAATTCACATAAGACAAATCACTACAGAGTTTGGAAGAGGATAAAAGCAAACGGTTCAGGGATTACAAATACACCAGCTGGTCATTTCAATTGTATTCACATCAAGTCTTATTCCAAAGTACATTTGATAAGTTTGTCAATAATGTCACAGGTTCACAGGTTATTCTGAGTTGAAAGGGACCTACAAGGATCATCTAGTCCAACCCCCAGGTGAGTGCCCACCCAGGGATCAAACCCACAACTCCAGAGTCATGGGCATCATGCTCCACCCATCCAAGCCTCCCATCATCTAGGCCATGTCACTGAGTTCCTCATCCAGTCTTTTCATTAGTTTTCATATAATTTTTTGCCTCTCTCCAGGTCCAAATCTGACCACTATGCCCTGTTGATTCCTTATGTCAGAGGCATGTCACCCATTCAACAATGACCTGATGCTCCCACTCTTGTTTACTCACCTGCCATTTTTTGTCTATTTTAGGAGGAAACCACTACACTTTCTGGCTGCTTTTTTTCTCCATCCTTTAAAGTAGGATTATTTCTTGAATCTCTGGCAGAATTGCAAAACAAAAAAGTGGGTAGAACACCTGTACTGCCGACGAAGTGCAAAGACCTGATGTCTATTTAAATGCCTGATATTAAAAAGAAGCTCAAATGATTTTGCTTTATTCATCTGCTCATCCACCAGAACCAGTTCTTTCAAATGCCATAAGGCCTATGGATTTACAGAATCACAGAATCACAGAATCAGTAAGGTTGGAAAAGACCTTAGAGATCATCAAGTCCAACCTATCCCCTATTGCCTAATGTAATCTAGTCAAACCTGTTACCTAACCTGACCTGTTGCCATCCCACTACCAACACACCATCTTACCTATAAAACACTACCCTAATATCTAGGTCATGTCACGTTATCTAGTAAACTGTTTCATTTAGTCCTTATTTCTTTCAAATTAAGTTACATTCAAGTCAGTTTTGTAGCAGCAACACCAGCCTTAACTGCAAAGGGATATACATGAGAGAATTCCCCCCACAGCCACACTGCTTTTTCCTTCTCCTGATTTGAGAACTATTGAGTCTAGTTGAACTACTGATCACATTGGTTGTTATCTTCACGAGAAAAATGCTCCCAAATGAGCATTTGAATCAGTGTTTGGGCTCTCAAAGTTGTCATAGCTAAAGAGCAATAACATGTTAAAGAATGCCACAAAGAACTGCCTCTAAGGTCTTAATGTATTTTGGTGTTTCCTACTGCCACAAGAAACAAACTGATACCATTCCCCCTCCACAGGATGTCTATGTACTTAACCCCAAAACCGTCACCTCACCTTCTCCTTTCCACATGGGACAAATTTATCCAAATTTAAATAAATATATCAACCTTTCATGCCTTTCTGGCTCCAAAAGCAATGACTGCAATTTATTTTGCCTTGCCACCCTTACTTCAGATGGCTCACACACACACACCAGTGTCAGCAGTGGGTGCATGCACAGCTGCAAGTGTTAGTCTGCAGTACACGTCACACAGCTGAAAGTACTGAACATGGACCTAAATTTTAATTCATCTAAATAATCGTTTAATTGGCAGATCCTATTTTACAAACTGTAAGAACATAATCTGAAATGAGAGGGAATATATGTGTACACATGTCACAATTCACTCAGTATTTGGTGAAATAAAGTCACATTGTAACTGTCCAGAAAGAAGTTCACTACATGCAGAGAGTGCAACAGTAATGTCATTAACACTTGATCATTATACAAAGGTCACTCATAGCAGCAAATTGTAAATCTTATCCTAAAATTGTCAGGGCAGGATTAGGTTGGATCTCAGGACAAGGTTCTTCTTCCCCCAGAGGGTGGTTGGGCACTGCCCAGGCTCCCCAGGGCAGTGGGCACAGCCCCAAGGCTGCCAGAGCTACAGGAGGGTTGGGATGATTCTCTGGGGCCCATGGGGTGACTCTTGGGGATGGGCCTGTGCAGGGTCAGGAGTGGGACTCGATGGTCCTGGTGGGTCCCTTCCAATTTAGAACATTCTATGATTCCATGAACAAAAACTCAAGACTCCAACACAGATGCATTTACTTGGAATGATTTACATTGTGTGGGAAGGTTAAAAAAAAAAGTCAACTGGCATTTGTACAATGTTTTCTTTCAACTTGTTTCTCACATTCTTTTCCCTAACTTTTTGGTAAAAAGTTTAGCAAATATATACCAGCTATAAAATTAGTCCTAGATCTTGGTATCCCTGGACTCTCAATAGTCCTCTGAAGGCCTTTGTTCCTTTTCTGCTTAAGAGAGACATATGTCCCCATCAATATTGCTGTCCCTAAAAACACACTGCTCCATTACCTTCCTCATGAAGGAAGAAGAGACCACATGCCTCTCCTTAAGCAACAGGTGAATTTCTAAGTTGTTTTTGAATGCTGTTTCTTTACTTGTAGGCCTAATTAACTATTTTCCCCCGTGGTCAATGACAGCTCTTTAGATGTCATTAAACGTATCCCACAAAGAATTGCTGCTGTACAGAACAAGTTATCCCAGTAGTGTGAAATCAACGGTTAGGCCTTTGTTTTCTCCCCAGAAAACTCAGCTAATAAAAGGTGCTAAGATTTGTTCACCTAATAAAAAAAAAAAAAGACTTAAATACTAAATAATGCATAATAAAAGATAAAAATTGTTGAACTCTAAATCTTTCTCATCTGATTATCATTTTGTAAAGACATTGGCCAATAACATCTTGTTTGGTGATGTTTATTTTAGTAACAATTTCTACTCTATTTGCTATTAAATGCTGCTTATGAAAAGT
Source organism: Pitta sordida (assembly GCA_013390025.1). NCBI lineage: Eukaryota > Metazoa > Chordata > Aves > Passeriformes > Pittidae > Pitta > Pitta sordida. The sequence goes on from WEKX01018777.1 coordinate 177,275, forward strand.
TTTGGGAATACTTTTGTTTCTTTATTTTTCCCCATACAATCCCATGTAATCTTCTTAAAATGTTCTTTCCCAACAGCTTTACTTTTAAAACCAACATACAAAATACAGTGGAATAGCCAATGTGTTGCTTTGCCAGTAACCTTTTCGATACAGATGCAAGAAAATCTCTGAAGTTTTGGAGATTCAGATGTATTGTTTGTAAACATGCAAAAGAGAATACATCTAATGAAACATTTTCCCAATATTAATCAGTTTTACCATCCTTAACTATTATTTTTAGAGGTTAAAAACTAATAACAACCCTCCCTGCCCCACCCCCCCCCAAAATGGATAAAAATCCAAGAGAACTCCAGGATCTCAACCGTGGAAAGTCTGACCATGCAAGCACCATGGTGTGATTTTGGAACAAGATACCTAAGCTTGCCCTACATTATCCTTTAAGCTTCTAGACCTTTTCCTCACCCTTATGTGATTTATAATGCATAAGTAATTTGAAGCTTTACAGCTCAATCTGTGCCTGCTCTTCCCTCTTGAGCCCCAGCACATTGAGACAAACACAGAATTTCCTGAGGAGCCAATTCCCTCCATCATATAAACTCTTCTATAAACTTACACAGTTCATTTATTGTCATGGACTTGAGCAGTGCCAGGGAAGGGTGGAAGGAGAATGAAGATCTGATAGACCTGGAACAATGTTAAAATATATTTGATGCAGACACATTCAAGCAACTCCTTTCTTGCCTTCCCTATTTGACTCCGGGGGGGGGGGGGGGGAAAAC
>WEKX01018777.1:178075-234329 GCA_013390025.1 Pitta sordida
TAAAGGACAAGAGTTCTGGGAACACACTAAGAACCACTCCTGTATATAACTATTAATTCTCTAATTGATTTCTGCCTAATGAAGTCATTCATAGACTTGCTCTTCTTTAAAATATTGCATTAATAAAAGAGGTTAAGACACTGTTTCAATAGAATTTAATTATAAGCAAAATTACTAAAGTTTATCCTGTTTTTCTTAAAAGAAGAGCAGAATTATATTGGATATTTGATTACATTTTTCAGTAGTAAAGTGATTTTCCTCCCACCCCTAAGAAAATAATTAAAACTCTGTACAGTCTGAGTCAACACTCTAGATCACTAAAGGAATTCAACATGTTTCTTGTTCCATATTACTTTTTACTTGCTTGACTTAAAGTGCTCTGATAATTTTTCCCCCCAAGACACATCATCATTTGGCTCTTTGCCTTGTTTTCCCTTGTACTTTTACCAAACTAAAGAATCAATACCTGCATAAGCAAATTTTTAGTTAAAGAAGCTGTTTCTATACAGACACTTTCCTGGTCTTAATACACACAAAAATAAATGTGCAATTATCCATCGTAAGCCATATTCAAAGCTTTCTGAAGTAAATCAGAAAACTTTTGATTTCCCTGAACTTTTGAATGATGTCCTAGGAGCAAACATCACCAGATATCTTATTCAGGCAAGTGCAAGAAAAGACATCAATGCTCTTCTTGATTGGTCCATCCCTGACTGCAACAGAGTGAAAATCAAATGCTAATGAAATATGAGCTCTGATTTATTCAATGAGAATGTGGAACATCATCTGTTCAAAATATTATATTAAGAGATAGTTAAGAGTTAAGATGAAGAAAAATATACAGTTTTACAGCAGAGAGTTTTTGAAGAATCTCAAAGAAATATAAAATATTACAATTTAAGATGTGATCTCTGATAGAAGGCAAAAGAGAGAGTGGAGAAAAAGTGAAACAAGATCACCAAATCTACTTTAAAATACGTCTTTCCTCCACAAATTTCCTTTGTTCCTATCTTTTAATATCACACTGAATTAATTGGTTCAGGATTTGGGGTGCAATAAGATGGAATTCTGTATGGGTATGTAAGACTTGCTGATTGTGAATGTTATTTTAGAGGGTGTTTCTGCAAGATAATTGCTGGAAGAATAATTGCATTTTCAAACTACAGGCCACCAGGTCCTTCTCTGGTACGAAACAGAGGCATAGACACAAATATATATGTGGAATACATATTAACAATGAGCTGGGAAATCAAACTAAGGAAGAAACAGCAAAACTTAAAGATTTTAATTTTTTGTATAATTTCAGGAGTTCTAGTCTAGAACCATCAATGTGTCTGAACATTCATTCTTATGTTGTCAAAGGATTTCTCTGTCCCAACATCCCAGAGCCTGAAGGAGCTGACACAAAAGATGGTGAGAGACTATTCCCAAGGACCTGGTGAGACAGGACAAGGGGGAATGGCTTCCCACTGACAGAGTTGGTTGGATGGGATATTGGGAAGAAATCCTTCCCTGTGAGGGTGGTGAGGCCCTGGCACAGGTTGCTCAGAGAAGCTGTGGCTGCCGCAACCCTCGAAGTGTCCAAAGCCAGATTGGACAGGGCTTGGAGCAACCTGGGATAGTTGAAGGTGTCCCTGCCCATGGCAGGGGGTGGAACAGAAATATTAAGTATCTTCCAACCCAGGCCATTCTGTGATTCTCTGATATTTGTAAAGAAAATAAAGGCTATAAAAAAAGGTTCAGCAGTCTCCTTTGCCTTTTGCAGTGTCTCTCATCCCACTGGACTTGGAGCTTGATCCTTACCTCAGGTTTGTTCTCTGCCAGGAGTGATTTAAACCCACCAGCTCTGGTCTTACTCTTAGGCTCATCTCTCAGACTGAGAAGTGACACAGAGAGGACAAACATCTAAAATTCCACCTCTGGGCAAAAGGTTTAAGTCCAGAATTTGAGCCACATAAGCAGCTTTGGTGCCTACAAGGATTAAGCATCAAGTGATTCTCCTGCATTACAAGTTTTGACCTGAGCAAAAGCACAGCTCCTGCTTTTGGATTGTGCCTCATGTTTCTGCAGAGAAACCCAATGGCAGGGCATGACTTCACATGGAATTTGGCCAAGGTGCTCAAAGCAGGGTCTATCTGCAGAACTTAAAACCGTCTTATCAAATTTTCTCCTTAAGACCTACTGTGCAATGGGAGGGAAGTAGTTTTGTGACAAATTTACACAGGCTTCAATAAAAGCAAATTAAAAAGTTGTTTCCTATTAAAATCGACACTAGTTTTCTATTATCACGAGTATTATTAACTGGAGATATATATGCCAGATCTTCTTTTAATTACAGACATATAACTTACACAAAGAGAAGTCATATCTTGCAAGTAATTACAGGCAGCTCTAAAGCATATTATTGTATTATTAAATTAAAAAATCCACTAGTAGAAAGATCAGAAATTAAATATAAAATCATCCAGCATTCAAAGAAATAGTAGGCATAGACAGATTTGAAGTAAGCTAAATTATTCAGATTTAAAGCACAGAAAAGAATTATATTTCACAGCAGTGTTTTGCTGCAGTTGTCTAAATCAGATGTAGCCACCAGCAATCTATTCAGCTCTCAGGAAAATGAATTAAGAAGTCAAGGCATTTTATCCCAAGAAACAACCAAAGAACATCTTCCCCCAAGTGAAATAATTTCCAGAGAGATGCCCCATGCTTCGCAAGATGAGGAAAATGAACAACAGCATCATACAACCAGAGCATAGTGGATTAAGCAATATTGTCTAACCCCAGTTCTCCTGTGTGCTTGATTTAATCCCTCCTTTCCAAGCTGAGAACTCAGAATCCCTTATCCTGTGCAATAGTAGCACGACAAAGCGAAGAAAGATGCACAGGCCCAACTCCGATGGATTCAACAGCCCCCTAAAGGCCTCAGAAGTAAGATACAGTCAGCCCTCTTGCACTTTGTGCCCCCCATATTGCGGCTTCAGATCTTAGCGGCATGACTTTTTAGCAGTGAAGGAGGCCCCTTTTCACAACTGCACATGCGTGACCTGCCGACCCGGTGGCAGCCGCTGCCCTGGAGCCACTGCCGTGGCAGTTATGAAACTGTGCCCCTGGCCGAGCCAAAAAGGGTTTTTTCCTAGTGTGGGGTGGCTGTGCGTGCTGGGAAGGGTCAACACAAACACTGATACCCAGCAACACAGTGCCGAAACAGCGCTGGGGCCACATGAGGGTGTGGGGCAAATTTGCATATTAATGAGCTGCCATTCAACACGGAAGTAGGGCTCCGTGGAATCCGATTAAGACCAGGGGTCCACGATATAGGAAACCTGACTGTACCGACAACCCAAGTCTGAATACCTTATCCACAGCTGTGTTCAGCCCTCTGAAGAGCCAAGTCTGCCTGTGCAATGACCACAAGGACAGACTCCCTGAAATCAGGCTTAATTAATTCACCTTCACCTACACTGCCCCATCAGTTGTGCTGCCCCACCACAAACCAGTTCAGCTTTCATTCTACTCCCTAGGTCTGAGGCGCTCATCCTGAATTAATGTTGAAGCTTAATGAGATGGAAAATAGTACAGATTAAAAAGGATCATAATGCATAGAACTGCATTTTGGGGTTGAGCTGGATATAGACTTTAAGCAAGCTGTTACATATTTTACTAGATTTATAGCAGGACATCCAAGAAGCATTTTCAAAGGTAGTTCCAAGAGCCTTTTCTATATGACTGTGGAGAGGCAAAAGAGTTTGGTAAAATACATTTATGTATTAGATATATTTAAAGTGTACATCTATTTTTATACCAATGTTTATGGTTCAAAATACTGAAGTGTTTTATCTATTTTTCCCCCTCCACTAATACTTTCCAGCAGTGAACAGATCCACAATTGCCATAACATTGCAAGAATGATTCTTTTAATCAGATTTACCTTCTAGTTTTGTAAGCTTAACAGGTTTAGCAATTTGTGATAATTTCTGAACTTCTGGATGTTTATCTAAGCTGAACTCAAAGCAATCCCTTTTGAAATCTGCCCTGCTACAAATGTGAAGTGCACAAGATCTGCTTTAAGGTTCTGCTGCTTGCATGGAAGCCTCAACTTTGTATTTTTATAAATTACCTCCACTGGTATGTTTTCTCATATTGTAATTACTGCCCTTTTCTTACATTCATTTTCCTTTTAATGTAGATAGAAGTCCTATAAAATAAAAAACCCATCTCTCTCTATGTCAAGAGCACACATACAGTGCCCTTTTTGATGATTTTTTTTTTCCCAATTAGTTGAGCAAAAACTCTAAACTAAAATGCCCAGGAGGTTATTCAGTCTTAAACTACGTGAGCATCTTTGCAATTTTCAACAAGCATCAAGCCCATTCCTATCAAGGTTAAAAATAGGTTTTACTAGTAACCTTAGCAAGTACTCTGCAAATATAAAGGCTGTTAAATTTTATAAGGCATTAACACCCTGGAAAGTGTTTGAAATATCTGCCCCTCCTCACAATGACCAGCTGTCTTTGGACACACCACAGGTTTTAGTTGGATGACATCAGACAGAGGATGTGCTGTTATCAAACACCGCACAAATCTGTTTTGTTTTTTCCTGGCTTATTCAAAGTCTCATCAGAATGGATTAAAGAGCAAAGGAAAAAGAAAGAGTGAGAGAGAGGAGGTAAATTAATTCCTCCACACCAGAAAGCCAGGTTTCAGTCAGCTTTTCCCTGGATGTTTGTATCTGCAAGCCCACTGAGAATTCCAGCAGAAGAAAGTCTATTAATTTTCCATGTACTTGTTGACGAAAAAGCTATCAGGATTATGGGTTGAATATTTCTAGAGTAGGGAAAGTAAGGGATGCAATTAATCTCTGTGAACTAAAATATACCTCTTTTCATTAATCTTTTATTGTAAATGAGCAAAGTAATTGAACCAGTACCACACCGTCAGAATAAATGCAATGCCAGTGGGATATGCATGAGAGAGCACATACTGATTGAGTATTAAATATCTAACGGCAATAATTTATGGTTCATTACCTCTTTTTGGAGTTCCTTAGTTGCAGAGTGCTTGAATTTTAAGTAGACAGACTTTCAGCAGAAACTGCTTTCAAAAGCTGAACATACCAAATGCACAAAACCCTCAGCAATCTACTTAAAACTAAGAGTTTTGTACTTAGTTGAGCCAACCTCTGCACTGGCAGAGACAGGAGTGCTATTTGCAATCTGGATTAATGTAATTAAAAGATGTGGTGGATGAGCTCTTCAAGGATCATATGCAAGATGAAAATCAGAGACATGAACATAAAGATGGTTAAATGCCTCCTTACATGTGTTCACACAGGGACACTTGCTATAGGTAGGCATAGCCTTGTGCTGTTCCCTTGGATCTTGTCACTGGTAACAGGATGTCAGAGAACAGCTGGAGTTGAGTCAGGGCAGGGTCAGTTTGGATCTCAGGACAAGGTTCTTCTTCCCCCAGAGGGTGGTTGGGCACTGCCCAGGCTCCCCAGGGCAGTGGGCACAGCCCCAAGCTGCCAGAGCTGCAGGAGGGTTGGGATGATCCTCTGGGGCCCATGGGGTGACTCTGGGATGGTCCTGTGCAGGGCCAGGAGTGGGACTGGATGGTCCTGGTGGGTCCCACCCAACTCAGCATATTGTGTGACTTCAGAAACATTAAATTACGGAAAGGAAGCAAAGTGCAGTTACTTAAAAGACTTTCTTACATGGTATCATTTAGTTATAAGAAAAGTAATTACTCCACCTGTTCAAGGGGAAAATAAAAATCAGACACTGACTTGTTATATTGACTTGAGCACCCATGACAGCATCAGTCTTACAGTAAATTGTTGCAATTGTAGGAGTTTGTAAGAGTTTGGCCTCTGTCCTTGGCATCCCTTTCTCAGAGCCTGAGCAGAGTCACTTGCAGGGGAGGGATGTCACCTTTGCTAAGTTGACACACCACTACCTTCTCCACCAACGACCCTCCTGACACATTCAAGCTGTCCTGCTTTGACAGAATCTTCCAAGGATCAAAGAAAAGATCAAACTGGAAGTGGAAAGAAATGTCTGTTTTTATACCCTCCTCATCTTGATTTCATAGGGCTGTAACTGATGAAATCTGAGGCAAACCAGCCAGGAGTCAGCCCAAACACAGATTTTAATCCTCTTTCTGAATTTTACTCTTTCTGTTGCCTACTGGAATCAGTTCTGGAATGCAAGCAGGGCTCCTGAGTCTATCTGTTCCTGGTGAATTCTGCTCCTCTGTTGCAAATTAAACTCCTATTCAGACACTTCTCTCTTGGCAACAGACTGCTCTGTTTACTGTTTATTGATTTTTGTTAACTGGGACTATAGAGAAGAAGCATTTCAGTTTCAAAGTCGTCCCAGAGGACACTGGCAGGTTACAATCACTTATACTGTAAAAAACCTTCATGTTAATTGACTCTATATTTACATATTATGAATGCATATTTTAATCTGTTTTACATGAATAAGTCCTCCACAATGAAGATTTCATTTCCTTTTTTAAAACAACATAACTACTTGCCTTATTTGAAGAGGCAAATCTCTTCTAAATTGTTTTGACCTTTCCTTGTGTCCTTTCTTAAAGTGGAAGTTGTATCTGCCTTCTCAGTTCAGGAATTTCTTATCTTAAAGCAAAGGGATGAACTCAACTTCAAACTGAAACCATTTCATTGTGCTCTTTCTAGTTTGGCAAGTCACCCTATCTGTCTGTATTTGAAGCAGCCAAATTCTTGACTAGCTCAACTAAACTATTTTTAGACACTATAGACAAAAGGCTGAGAATAGACCAACTTCGGCAATACACTGCAAAAGGTCTCTGGTCAAACCCAGAAAGATGTGGAGATATCCTAGACTAATAAAATGCAAAGGTCAGGACATTAATCTGGGATGGAGCAAAACCAACTGAACATGGCATTGCTTTTGTTGCTTAATATTTTGTCCTCAGCCTTGGCAAAGGTTGTTCTACTCCTGTACAAATCTTTTGCTTGGAGCTTCCAAAGACAACCTGCATTAGGATGAAACACTTTCTTACCTCTAATTTCATTACCATCAGATCAGGTCTCAGTCAAGAGACTTCAATAAATTATTGCCCACTTATCCAGCACAGTCTCTGTACTCAATGCTTCATTTTTAGGCACACAAAGTTTACAGCCATCATCATCTCTATCTCATCTCCCAAATATTTAACTGTGCTGTTTTCTAAGACCACAGCGAATATTAAAACCCAGCTCTGCTAGGTTCTGAGAACAGAGCCAGACAAAGCTTTCCCCATCAAGTACCTGCTTCGCCAGCCCGGTGTCCATGCATTTTCAGAAATTATTGGCTCACACAGGACACTGCTGGCAGCAAAGATAAATTCCTCCATCCTAAGGCCTCAGGTGCAGCCATAATACAGAGGCACCTTGCACATTTCTATTTGTCAGGCACCACATCTAAAGCACTGCAAGACAACAATTAAACATATTCACAGATATGAGCACTTCAGCCCTGAGTGTTATTATTCCATTTCTTTCTTCTCAGGTTGCTCTAATATTCCTCTAGTAAATGTGTACTCTGGGGGCTTATCTGTTGCTGTTCTATATCTTCCCAGCACCTTTGTAGCAATGTTCTGTGTTGGGAATTACACCCTGCAGAAATTGCTTCCTGCCATCGAGACAGACCAATTCATTTTATTACTACAAATCTATATTAATGTCTTTTCTACTGTATTTAACGATGCAAGCCCTTCCACTAGTTACTTTTAAGCATATCAAGGCCTGGATTTCTGGAGACAGCACTGCATGCAAAGATCAGAGTGGTTTTTATTGCAATTAGAAGTTACCTGATGTTCCTATGATCAATACAGTGAAAAGATGTGTGTGTTACATTAAGAAGTTAAGTACAGACAAACAAAACTCAAGGCCAAGCAACTGCAATGGGAACAGTTTCAAAGAAATAGCTCCCATTTATATTTTTACTAAAAGCCATTCTAGCATCATAGCAGCAGAACAGAAGATAGTAGCAGAGTGCATATGGAATTTAATTTTGAATGATATTGAAAGGTCAGCGCAGAATTGCTCAGCTCATATTTTTGTGAAGATAACATGTGTGAACTAGTTATTTCCTCCTTTTAACATATAATGACCTTGTCCTTTGATTTAATGAGAAAATTATACATGCTGCACTCAGATCTAACAAACTCTCCAGAATTAAAGATAAACCAAAGGAAGGGGAAAAAAATAAAAGAGGAATGAGATTGAGACCTCACACTTGCAACCCAACCATCTGGCAGAAGAAAGCCCAGAGATACCAACACAGTGACCTGTGGAGCCTTTGCTATGGCACATGCTGGAGCAGGGAGGGGGAAAAGCTGTGCAATAACTCTTTCTTCCTCAGGTGCACTGACCTTATTAATGTGATATAATGTGAACAATGCACACGGTTAAAGTGCCAAGTCACATATGTGCTGCTGGTAGCAAGGAGTGGGAAAAGACAGCAGAGCCTGAAACATGAACTGTAATTATAACTGGAGAAGACTTAGAAACTTAATTGCACGCAGGTTGCTTAACCCGTGTTAAGGCCATATGTGTCAATTCTAAAGATTCCAGTAGCATGCCACATCACAGAGGAACATTCATTGTTCATTAAAAATACCATATAAATTTTCAATTAATTTTAGCATTTAATTGCTTTCTTCAATTCTCATAACAACACTGAGACCTGATACCACTAAAGAATCTCTTCTAATGTATAGAAGTGGAAGAGTGAGCTCCTAATTCTCTTTCAAGTTCTGCTGTAACCATTGTATACCCCTGACTTGGTTTCTTTTATTCTCTACCCTTTAGGCTTTTGCAAATTGCCATCATTCAAAAAGATCTGAAAGTTGTGTGGCTGTAACATCTCTGGGATCTGTAAGACAAATAAAATAACTATGCAGTTATCTGTACATGTTTTCCACTGTTTTCTACTTGCAGCTGAAGAAATGAAGCTGGAGATAAAGAAGTTTAAACAGGCTGATAATTGTTTGAATTTTACTTTTCTTGTTTATTTTTCAGGCAAACTTGTGCTGGGGCACTTCCTTGAGTCGGCTCTGGCCTCATTCTCTAACCCCCATTTTCTGATTAAAGCCACAGACACTTAAAGAATCAGCTTCAAGAGTGGTTTGTCCTTCCCTCCCAGCTTATTGCTTTGCTTTTGTGCAGGGTTTTAATTTTGCAAGCAAAATGAGTGGAGAGACAGATGACATCAGAAAGGGATCCGCAGATGAACAGTTCCACAGGGATCACCTGAGAGAATCCATTCGAGACCGTAATGACAGATACATTTATGAAGAATGAATCTTTAGAATTGTTTAATTAATATTAGATTATATTAAATATACAGGTTACAGCTGAAGCCTGACTAAAGCAACTGGATATCGAAATTTATTTTGCTTTGGAAAAAAATGAAAACAAGAACAAACTGGAGACTACTGAATTCATGATGGTTGCGGTGATATTCCCCTCTGCTCACTTCAGTGTAAGTTGCTCACAGGAATATAAAAACCTCCCAAGGACAAGTGTTAGTTTCAATGAAAGGTAAAAGAAAACCAGAGACAAACAGCCCTGCAGATATTCCTTATGGGTACCAGCCTTGTGCACACCTGTCCCACCTGACTAAGGGATTAGCAAGGTCCAAAACTCTCTACCATGGTTTGAGGGGTCCACAGATGAGTTTCCTGCTCATGATCTATCTTCCAAACAACCACAGCGTGGCACTGTGACATTCCAACAGCGAAAGTGTGTTTATTTCCCTTGAGCCAGGCAACAGCTCGTGCTAAAACCCACAGAAAAGCACATGTGGTGGATGACAGCTCCTCTGAAACAACTGCTTTGTTCTACAGCTCTGCTCCCATCAGTCTACATCACTTACAGTCTGGGCAAGGCCTGGCTCCTATTCCAGAATCTCCTGGGGTCCCATTTTGCAAGAATGCTTGTGAAAGCAAGGGAGCAATCCCAAGTGCTGGGTTACTGACAGAGCTACTGTGTTTGGGGATTGTGGAAAGGGAATAAAGAAAGCCGTTTTTCCTTAGTTCTGAAAAAAAAAAAAACAAACAACAAAAAACAACCAACCAACCCATCATAGTTTTAATATTTTTTAGTTAATGAAGCACTTCTGAGAAACCAATATTTTCTCTCAGAAAAAAAAAGCTCAAAATTTTCAAGGAGCTCCATCCTCAAGAGCCACATGAGCACCAAAAATTCCTGGCCTACTCCAATGAATATTTCTGTACCATTACAAAATCATTTATAAGGGATCCTTGAATTCTGAAGCAAATTTTTACTTGTAGAGCATGGAATGAAACAAAACAATCCCTCATCATCCTCAAAATAGTTTAGAACAGATACTAGAGCCCACGAGAAACCTTTCATTGTGCCAACTGTTGCACAAGTTTTGTTGACTGGTGTCCAACCAAGGCCTCCCAAAATGGGTTGTTTGTTCATCTGTGGCTTTTTCCCCCCTCCATCTTAAATAATTTAAGCTCATAAAGTGCTTCAGTCATTCAGTTCCTCTCTCTAAAGGTGTTCTGAAGCTGTTCTGGGGCCTGTCACAGGACCACTTCATGTCTCTCAATTGAAACACTGATCAAGTCTGGCCCTACTGAATTTTTACAATTAAAGTTTCAAGGTGACATGCTATGGCATAACATTAAGCATAGATTTCATTTGTCCTTCATTAATAATCAACCTTACAGTCAAATATCCATTAACATGAACTGCATAATAAAATCAACAACAATTTCAAATGAATTCCCATATGAACAAAACATTTCAAATGCTTAATATTTCACACTCCTCTTTCACCAGATACAGTTCAGTAGCAGTCTAGGTCTTTGAAATCTTCATAATGCTTTTTATCTTTTTGAAATGAAACATTTCTCTCAGACTTTCATATCACCCTTATTACTTTACATCAGTGCCAAGTCAATTCCCTTTCTGGATTACATCTTTCCTCTCATATCTCCTTTACTATTTAACAAACAAACCCTTTCTCTGGATCTTCTCTGGGTATTTACTCAAAAAAAAAAAGACACTGTTCTAAATGAAATTAGCAGAATCAGATCCTAAGGCAGCCCTCCTCTGCTTCCTGGGCTGGCATGTACAATCAGTAAAAATTCAGACATAGAATTGCATCAAACAAGAAAAATTAACAGTTGGCTTTCTATATATAAATTCACTCGCAATGTAGGTCTAATGGTGTACTGAATTATTATGAAAATAATCCTTCAACAAAGCAAATCTTTGTCTTTTACTGTTCTTTAGACAGATTTATTTTCTTCCCCTAAGCAATAAGGATTCAACCCACTATGCACATGTCACCTGGTGCTATTGTGTTCAGGAACACAACAGCTGCAAAGAACAAAACTCCCAGCCATTATCATTAATAATAAAGAAAAATTTCCCAGTTGTGACTAGAACCTTTTAAGGTTTCAGCCTTAGCTACTTTTCATGAATGTGAACAGTGTGATTGCTTGTATTCTGCAGAGTAGAGGTGACTTTGTCATGCTCAAAATCTGCGCTTTTTGATGCTAACTAACTTCCTATAAAACCCTGTGAATGCCAGATAAGGAAGCTTTTACCTGAGAGCAGCTAAGTCTGATAAGTGAGGTGTTTGATTAAGCTCAACTAAGATTAGGAGAAAGTTATTGATGCCTTATCTCCAAAGGACTATTCAGTTGGACAGATATCTCAGGAAGAAGCCGTCCTTTTTCTATACTTGACAAAGCCAGAACCCAGCCATTTTAAATCCAATCCACTTACAGAACTCAGACAATACTATTCATTTTCCATAGTTGAAGTTGTCCTAATCTGCCATAGAAGCATGGCAATATTCATTACAAGATCCAGAGCAGTACATATGGAATTCTCAAGCATTAAACATTTTAGACAATGCAGATTTCCCAACAGTTCTCCATCTTGAGATAGAGGCACATAATTTTTAAATTACTGCTTCCATTACATAATGCTCCTCTGAACATAACGCAAAGCAATTTCCCAGTACTTTATAAAATCTATTCCTTTAGGCTACCATTTACATCCTAGGAATTACAGCCATATTGAGTGTTTGCATGGAGATCATTAATATTTAAAGTGAGGAATAGAACTTAGAGCAATTGAAAAACTCTGCGCTCATAAAAACCCACACCACACTTTTTCCGTGCCCTTTTGCAGTGGAAGCAGTGATGCTCCTCCTCTCCACACTGATGGCCCTTTGGAGTGGTAGTTATTTTAAGTTTGGAAGTCTCCAGTTGCTTAGACAGTACAAGTAACCCCAGAAAAGAAGAGTCTTAGGTCCCAGGAGTGATTTTTGTGAAAATACTGACACTGTTGAGCATAGACAGAGCACAGCACCAGACCCCAAACCACTGGCTCACACCAAAACATCTCTTCTCCTCCCTGCAGCCCAGAGTGCCCTAAAAATGGACTGAGCTGTGGTCTGTGCCCTTCTGGACTCAGCATTTCTTGGCACATCCCTGCCTTTCCTGCTCTCTGTTCAGGGTGTCTGCTCATTGCAAATCTCATACCAAGGTGCCTATTTCTCAAAACATTGCTCATCTAATGAGCAGTTCTCACTTGCAAACTTCACTATGTGTTTGAGTGGCCTCAACCTTCTAGGGAACTTGATTTATTTTTGCTGGAAAAATGTGAGACCACGCTTGGACTTTTACTGAACTTGACCTTCTCTCTCCTTCTGTGAATTGCCTGACACGCTGCTGGAAGTACATGGACTTAGTCAAGAAATTGTAATTATCAAAATGCACGAAACTGGAGATAGCGTGATGAACAAGTGCAAATTGTATTTCATTTCCACACTGTTGTATTTTTTTCTTATTTTAATTGAGTTACTATGCTGCAAATTAGAGTCACATAGCATTCCTGCTTAGTTGTTCTTGCTTAAAGCACTCGTCTGTGAGGTATCCCACTGAAATAGCTAAATTCTTCCTGTAAGGGATATTTAACTTTCCTTGTTAATCCCGACTGCAATTGCTCATTTAACAAATTTACTATTAGTTCTGAATTATTTTCCAGACCTTCCCTACTTCCAAAATACAAAAGTGAATGCTAAATATCCCATCCTATTGTTTGTGAATACGTTTCTGAGATCACAATGACAAAAATGCAGATCTCTGGAATTTGTGCAGGTAAGCAAAATAAACAAAGCTAGGAAATGCTGTATTTATCCACTATCAATATGTATGTTCCTCAAATATTAAAAGAAAGTATTGATTTGCTACTGATAGAAGCTCTGTTTCCTCCAAGCACTACTGGCTTACAGCCCTTTCTGGAGTATACTCTTGTTGATCATCAAATACAGCACATTCCTACATCAGCAGCGTAGGAGGGAAGATTATTCCTCTGAGAATTACTGTATTCAAGAGGCAAGTGATAATATCATCACAAAATAGACAAGTTACATTTAAAATTAAATAAAATAATGCACCAGAGGCTTCTGAATCTCCTAATGCTTTTTTATTTCCCAAAGTTGTCTACAATTGGATCAGGCAAAAAAGTGCTTTACTTCCATGAATTTTTAATTGGATTTCATAAAAAATGTCGTGAATTCTTCCTACCTTTTCCCTGTGCAGACTTAAAAACAACTTAGTGAATTTGTACAACTAGACCAAATAAAGTAGGCTCAGAACTCCACACGAAAGCTTTAGTTTTATCTGTCAGTAAATAAACATGCTTTACTTAGAGCTCATCTTCTACAAAGGCAGGAATTCTCCTTGTTTGCAAATCTCATTTCCATGGTTCATTCATTTCATAAGAGGGTGTAGGTGTCAAAGGTGTTTCACCACCTTTCTGCCCTATCAGTTTGAAGCCATCCCCCCTTTCTGCTGTCCCTCCATTCCCTAGACAGCCCCTCTCTGGTTCCCTGTAGCCCCTTCAGGCCCTGAAGGTGCTGGGAGGTCTCCACACAACCTTCTCCTCTCCAGTCTGAACAGCCCCAGCTCTCAGAGGCTGTGTCCATAGGAGAGGTGATCAACTTGACATGGAGCTTTGGAGTTGTACAACAAATTATCCTCCAACCACTGGTCATCCTGCCCCGTGTATTATTTGCTCTGCACTGAGCTAACTCTGCTCCCCGATACATCTTCACATGAAGACACCATTCTTTTGGCAGATCCCTTGCAGTGATACCTTCCCCTCTGAGAACCACCAGGGACTTGGAGTTTCAATAAAGCGCACGGTGGTAGCAAAGTACTGTAATGAATGCAGAAAAATTCTGCATTTATTTAATAAACCAAATTTAGGCTTAATTTCTCCATTCAGTCCTTCCTCATCCTGAGGAGGCAGAAGTTAATTCATTTTGCTTGCAAGCAGGAACCATTTTAGTTAGTATGAACAAACTATTTCAGGCTGTCAACATGCATCTAGGGAAGCCCTGAGACAGAGTGGAAGACAAATTGACCAAACGTTGATTTATAACAACAGTCAGCCAGAGAAGGCAGAAACGTGAAAACAGTGCAAGCAGAGTGTGAAACCCAAACCTGAACTGTCAGGGAACTGAAAGAACAACCAGATGCTTTCTGCAGTGACATAAATCGAAGCAGAAGTCACCAGGCAGAGATATAAGCAATGCTACCACAACGCGTAAATAATCTGACTTACTCTGAAAGAGTTGTTCTGTGGCGCTGAAACCAACTGCTGGTTGCATAAATCACATCCCCTCAGACAAACAGGGTAGAACAAGCATTCTTTGGAAGGAGGAAACCATGTTGAAAAGTTGGAGTAATCTCTCCTGCTAGAAATGCAATCTAAGGCAAAGAAATTGTCATATTCAGGAGCTGAAAGAGTGCCAATGGATTAGAGAGGAGCTCCTGCTGCCACTACTCTTTCAATTTATCCCCAAGTATCGCATGAACATTATTGCTAGTGCTTCCATTCCGCAATAAGAGATGAAGAAATTGGTTATAGACCAGCTAGAGACCATTCAAACAAATGAGCAGGCTAAAAAGTAGAGGCAATAACTCCTTAGTGTACCTATCACAGCATTACATGATGCACGGATTTATATTGAATTCCACAGCTGACTGTAACTTTGTTGTTCCTGGAAGCCAACAGCAATGATTAAGCAATAATCAGTTCAGATTTCTATAGTCTTCTGTGTTTCATATTTATTTTACACTCATATCACATTGCAAGTTAGTCTTTTAAACTGAAGTTTGTATACAAACACCTTTTGATGTTCATTGTGAAATACTAATAGTATCACTACTAGATACTGAAGATCAAAGCCTTTAGGTAGGTGAAAACTGATTTGCCAAGAGGCTCTCCAAAAGCCAAGATCTGCATGCAACACTTCTGGGGTCACAATGCACCAATTAAGTCTGCTTAATGTCACCTACACTATTTTAATTATGGAAAAAAATACATGATGCAAGTCTTAACATCAAAACTGCACCTAAAATTTCATCTCCAAGCTCTTCTCACATTGATTAACTGAATTAGTTATTACCTTTGTGCACCAAGGTCAAGGCAGCAAACAATTCAAACTTGGAAAAAGGAGTCGGATTTTGCACGGAAATCTCTCTCAAAGCAAAGACCAGTTCAGTCAACAAGACAAAGAAGTAATATAATACTTGGATATATATCAATTTCTTTCCCACTTATTTACTTTGTTCACTCTAAGGTAAGAAATAAATTATACCTTCTCTATAGGCCTTTTTCATGCAAAAATATAAATATGTAAAAAGCATTATTGTGAAAAGAGAACACACTGTAATCTAAGTATATTTTACCACTACAGAGCCTTTTTCACCTTGCCAAAAGTATACATTCTACAGAGACATGAAGCAAGATAAGGGGAAAAAAGGGTATCATGTTGAGTTAGGAGAGAAAGGTCAGCAAATCACATGAGCATTCTTGTGTCAAGAGTGAGCCACAGGGTGAATTACTCTGAGCCCCAAAGAGTATCTACAGAAAGTTGTTTGGAAATTCTAAACCTGTACAAACTAGTCTGCTGGCAGAGGGTGGAAATAAAAACCAGGAACTCAATCTCTTCTAAGTAGATAATGAAAAAAAAAAATCCCAGCAAAGTTTGAAAATATTCATAAAGAGAAGAGAGATAAATATGCTCATATTGTCCCCTTCCTTCAAGCAGTCATTTAATATGCACAGAATTTAGTGGAGTGTTTTCCACTGAATGGAAACTTGTCAGAACAATCATATCAAAAACCAAAGGCTCTCTCTGTTCCACCACCCCAAACTAAAATTAGCTTCTGAGACAAGTTTTTGTTGTTTCCAGTATTCCTTGCTGTCTTCTTGGATGCTTCAATTTTGCTATCAGCTTTGTTTTGGCAGGTAGATTAATTTACAACTTGGAGAGTAGTTTGGAGTGTTTTGTTCTCTTCCCCTATTTCAAATACTTTGAAAGATCTGCCTTTAAAGGAGGTTTTATGACAGCATAAAATGGTGATCTTACTCTAACACTCAAAGGGATGAAAGACTAGTACAATATGCCTCAACCCGAAATTCAGCACAGGAAAAAAAAACCACAAATATAAAAATCAGCAGAAAATCAGGCTTTTGTCACTTCACTTCATCATCATTTTGCCTTTCATTTTTCATCTGAATCTTCTGGGAAACATGGGAACACAGGATTAAACCAACAAGACTTAACATACATTTCAAGACAAGACTAGAATAAACAAAGGTGTTGAATGATGGATCACATTCAATGGCCACACATGCAAACAATCCGAATCATGAATAAATGTCTGGCTTTGACAGATCAGCTGGGAAGCATTGCAGTATTATTCCATTCTCTAGCAATAGCTGAGCATCTGAGGTTTCAAAAGACAGCAGAAAATACAAAGACGAGAAAGACTGCAATATTTTTATAAACATTTCCTTTTTTAAAAGGAGCAAGGAAAAACTGAAAAAAAATATGAAGTATCAATTTGTAGCTTCTTGGCTTTAGAGGCACAACAGAGACTCCCAGTAGATATTGTGACTTTGTCACTGTAAAAGAAAACATGAGGATTTGGGATTCATGGCACTGAAAACACATGGTATTAAAGTGTAAAAAAACAGCTAAATATATAAGAGACAAGAAATAAATTCCTCCTTCTCAACTACTAGCAGTTTGAGAGCTTCAACCATTACTGCAAGCTTACAATTGGAGAAGAGAAGCCTTCTTGGTGACCTTGGAACCCCTTTCAGTACCTCAAGGAGCTCCAAGAGAACTGGAGAGGGACTTTGGACAATGACTTGGAGAGATAGGATGAGAGGGAATGGCCTCACACTGACAAAGGGTAGATTTAGATGGGATATTAGGAAGATATTCTCGGCTGTGAGTGTGGTCAGGCCCTGGCACAGGTTGCTCAGAGAAGCTGTGGCTGCCCCATCCCTGGAAGTGTCCAAGGCCAGGCTGAACGGGGCTTGGAGCAACCTGGGGTAGTGGAAGGTGTCGCTGCCCATGGCAGGGGATGGAACTAAGCGATCGTTAAAGTCCCTTCCCACCCAAACCATTCAGAGTGTGTATGAACTCTACACAAAAGGAATAGGTCAGTAATGGTTTCTGTTTGGTTCTCTGACTGTTATCAACATTTGGCCACAAACTTCTACCACAAGAAATACAAAGAAAAGGAAATATAAAGACACATCCTTCACTATTTCTCCCCCTCCCCCCCATCAACACAATTACTTAAACATGCAAAGATCTGAGGATGATGCAATTGAAGAAGTGTCAGATCACACTGCATTGAAAAGTGCTTCAGGATCATGGATAACCTGCTTCACATCATCTCAGCTACACCAGCTGAGTGTACATTCTTAACCTCTATCAAGCAAACAGTAAAGCAGCTCAGGTTAGTCTGAAGTGAAAAACTTCTACATCAAGTTTTTCTTGCATTTGACACTGGCAAATAAGTATCAAGCATGGCAGGGACATTTTTCTTAGGTCAACAGGCAGGTGTGAATTACCTGTAACCCATTTCACAGAATGGCATCAGAAGCCAGAAGCCAAAGGTCTTTTGCAACAATCAAGTAACAGAAAAAAGACTTGGCTGAGTTCTTTTCTTTACATATCAACCAGATTTTAAGGCTACATCCAACTCTGCCAGTGGAAAACTCAGAACTCTCTGCCTTACTTCAGTTTTTTCTTAATTTCTCTCAGTATCAAATTTTCTTAATGACACTGGAAAAAAGACAAAATTGCTTTCAGCTTTTAGATCAATCCTGATCATCACTACCCTATATACTTCAGCACAACCTTCAGAAAATTCCTATCTCTGTTCCACATTCTCTCTGTTGCATTTCAGGCTTTTTAAACATAAACTTGGACTTTATGCAAGGATAAACAACATAAATAGTAATGTACAGATCAGTAGTGGGAAAAAAAAAGTGGATTGAAACATGGTCCCACATGTTACTCAAGAAAATCATGACTTCACAAAATCCCTTATTATTATTGATTACAAGAATTCACAGAATAAATGACTTATTCTAACTATGATTTTAATGACTTAGTCTTAAACCAATCATCCAGATTAAAAGGCTGATTCTAATTTCACTCTTCTATTTAACAGTAAGTTATCATGGTTTATTCATCAGTTATTAATATACCAGTTCTACCAAAACATAATAGTGACAAAAAACAGGATAAAGGGGAAGAAAGAAGGTTCATTTTTAAGAGCAGATGGAGCACTGCTCTATTTTCCTAAGCATTTCTTCTTTTAGTAATTCTTTCTTTCCTCCACACCAATCACAGCAAAATTCCATATACCCCTCTATTGACACATTAATTCCTGCATTCTAATTAAAAATATTTCCAGTGGATACTTGTGTCTGGCTTTGCCGCTGTCAGCGCCAATTTGTGTTCCCATTGTGCAGAGCTGATTTCATTCCCTTCACTGGAAGCCTCTTCCAACATGGAATATTTCAATCCATAGCCATCCCTTCAAGAAGGAATTTATCTACCCAGAGTAGTTACTTCACAAGTTTTCTAAGGAAAACGCAATTTCTTTGATTTCCTTCCTTACTCCTCAAAGATGATTCTACTTAAACATGATAGCAAATTTCACCAAGTAACATTAAGTACTAAACTTTTTTTTGTCCCTTCCGTGATTTCCTTGCTTTGCATTAAAAAAAAAATTGTGTATATCAAAAGTGAGATCAGTATAATATGATTTATACTAAGCAAAATGAGATCATATAAATTACATCTTCTCACTCTGAAGTTACCTGGAAATCTTACACAACATTTTCATGTATTTCTATGACTGAAATAATTCAAGTTGGGTCTGCTGTTGCTTTCTCACTTTGCCTTACATTTACTACTGTACTTGCTGCTTTTCTTCAGCATTTATGTTAAAAACAAGCCAATTTTGTGAATCTTAGAAATCGAAAATTTGCAAACTTTCCTTCAAATCTCTAGATTACACTTACTCAAACCCACTGTGGTAAATCTTAGCTACAAAACTTGAACAAAGTTTCCAATCTGAGCATTGTTTCTGTGGTTTTTGGGGTTTTTTGGGTTTTTTTAAGGAAATCAGAAATGCGGCACATGTTCATATGCAAAGGGTTTGGGATGTTTTTTTAGAACCACTTCATTATTTTAAATGAAAGAAAGCACCTGGATGAGAGCTAACAATGGAAGAATAATTCTGATCTCAGTTACTCAAACACTAAAAATAAACAATTTGCCTGAAGTCAATTATATAGGATTACAAATAGACACACATTCAGAACCTCCTAACTGCAGCTAATCAAGGAAATTGGAGAGGTATGATGCCTCTCAACTAGTGAAATCAAAAGCCATAAAAAACAGATGGAAGCATAAGATCACATAAAGCAACAGTTTGCACCATATTCCAAGTTCTCACAAACCAACGGTCCCAGGCAACATGAACAAATGAGGCTGTGGGCTTTGCAAACTTGTCGGGGAAAAAGAGGCACTTGACTAGATATTTCAGATTTTTTTTTTTTTAACATTTCAGGAAGAATTTCTTCTTAGAAAGGGTGGTCAAGCATTGGAAGGGGCTGCCCAGGGAGGTGGTAGAGTCACATCCCTGGAGGTATCCCAGGAAGGACTGGATGTGGCACTCAGTGACAAGGTGGAGATTGAGCACACGTTGGACTCCATGATCTTGGAGAGATTTTCCAACCTTAATGAGTCTCTGATAATTATATATATGCATATATATATATATATGCAGTGATTGTAGGAAGCAATGTTTCCTCCTAGAATTTTTTCTTTTTTTTTTTTTTTTTTTGCTTAATATATGCTGCTTTCAGCCTCTCTCTGCCTTTGAGCATTCCCCCTGTTGGTCTTTAAACAGAAAAACAGCCTGCCTTACAGCCAAGCTTCCTAGTTTGAATTAGATCATCATTAGCAGAATCACCTTGGGAAACCTGAATTAAATCAGGTTTAAAAAAATAAAGCCGCTGTGTCCCTCACATGCTGATTTGCAAACCCATAAAGCTGCTGAAAATCCAGTCAGAGACAGTCACTTTTAAAGATTTTTGCCTAGATCACCTGCCTAAAAGCACCATAAATCTATTCCATGGGCAAATGTCTACAAAGATAACTAATTGTAAGGATAGGGGGGCAGTCAAAGCAGTTAATCAGCCACCCAACAGCAAAATTTAAAATAAATTCACATATGTAACAGTGGAGATCATTGCAACTTCTCTGTCATTTTATAATCAGACATCACCTTACCCTTCTTATTCTGCAAATACATAATGCAATATTCTTATGTTGGAACAAGGCCGTTGGTCAAACAACTTACATTTAGAAACCTAAACTCTGGAAGAGTCATTTTAAGTTGAATTCTACTTTAAAATAGAGGATTTTAGTGGTTTTGTTTGATTTTTTTTTGTTGTAAGTTTGTTTTTCCTAAACACTGTGCCCATACAAACTGTGCCCATCCCAACTGCTCACCCTGGCCAGGGCATCCTGTCCTGCATCAGTCACTGCTTCAGCAGTGGAGTCGTGGCCAACACACTCACATTCCCCACTGCTTTCCTCTGCCATGAGCTTGTAATTGCTGCAGATTCCCACATTTTCAGAAGCAGCTGCTCAGGGTATCCCAACTCATTGCAGGGAGGGGTCTAGAGTTTACAAAACATACACTTGGAAACCTTAGTGTCAGGAATTGAAGTTTAGATGCAAGAAGTTTGCTTTAGCAGCAGACAGCTCAACCACTACTATATTACATATATGGCATGGGAAGAGAAAGAAAATTATGATCCTTTCAGATGTTCTCCCAGAATTTGCTTTTAAGAGAAAGTGACAGATCCAATGCAAGTTTAGTCTAAGCTCCAGAAGTGAAAACATTGAGGAGCTTTTGGGTTACTCAATCTTCCCATAGAATTCTTCCTATCTTATTTTTACTGACATTCTGAATGCTGAGAACAAATATTAAATTATAATCACGACATTAGCAGAAGACATTGAGCATTTGTTTTTAGGCATTTAGAACATGTTAGTCAGAGTCCCCTCCTCCATTTAATCTTCTCTTAGAGCCCAAAGGTGTATTCCAATGAATCAGGTCTCAAGGAAATGAACTGTATCCATAACCTATTTTAGACAGGGATCTAAAGGAAGAAAAGCTGCTGTAGTGAACTCTCTTCTTATTGGTTTTTCTTAGGGAAAACCCCCAAACATTCCTAAGTGAAATGGTATCAGCATTAAAATCTCTAAAACATTTTAAATTCTATAATATAATTCTAATGAAGATTAATTTACTTTCCACTTTTGTGGGGGTTTTGGATGCAATCCTGCTTCCAGCAGAAGTCCATTGCCAAGACTGTCACAAATTAGACAACTGAGAAGTAAGCAGCAAGTTTGCTAATTACAAGGATTAATTTAATGAACTTACTCTCATTAAGCTTCATGAGCCGTACTGTCTATAGGAGTGTGTGAAGGTCCAGAGCAGTAATGTCAGGAGGCAATTAGAGACAACTGCTGATAAATTTTGTAAGAGGGGAGGAGAAGAACAAGGCAAATGTTTCATGGAAAACAGCATTATTACACAAAATGAAAAACAACCATTGGAAGAATCAAATAAAGGTCATTTTAGTCTTACCAAAGTAGAGTCTCTCCTGGAAGCAGGCGAGCACACACCAAAGCCACAATGTGAGCTAACAACTCAGGCCACTCCTCAGCTGAGAGATTGCCTAATAAGGGTTTCCCACACCTGAATCTACTTTCCTTTTGATATCAAAGTGAAACCTGTATTCCTGTAAAAACATTGCTGAGGGAATATAATTTAACAACACATCACAACTTGCTTTCAAGTCCTTTTGAATTTAAAAAATATGTGAATTGATAAAATCTTGAACTACCACTTATGAAACAAACCCTACTTCTTTCTATTAATCAAAATTACAGCAGGGAAAGCCAGCACCAACACAGACCAAAATCACTACAGTTGCACACAAGACAATTTTGCTCCCTTTAAATTGACAAAATTTAACCTCCAGAAACCTCTAAAATCCAGATGATTGGATTTGATGTAGTAGAGGAAGTTTAAACTTCCCCAAAACATTCTATCGCTCTAAAATTTTCAGGAGAAATAACACCATCCCAATCCTCTCTGGAGGAGTCACCTCAAGGTGTCACAGTTGGGACAGTTAACAAAGGCACTGATATCTCTGGGAAAACGCATCTGAGAAAAGTGAAACTGTGCCCAAGCACTGATGTCCTGGGGGCACTGAGGCGGGAACTGGGGGCAGGAGGGAACTGTCCAAGTTTTGGAGCGGAGGTTCCCTGCAGCCTGTGCAGAGCATTCTCATGGATTAGCAATGGTTCCCAATGTTTACCTGCTGCCTGCGGGAAGACTTGCAGGAGCAGATATCCATACTGCAGCCCTTGCATGTCACTGTGTCCTGAAGGAACTACAGCCCCTGGAGAGCCGGTGCTGGAGCCAGTTGATCCTAAGGGACTGCAGCACATAGAAGGATCCGTGCTGGAGCAGGGGAAAGCAGGAGGAGGAAGGAGTGGCTGTTCTGGACCAGCTGCAGCTCCTCCTGAACACCCCTGCTGGGACCTGGTGGGACCTTGAGGAGCTGGGAATGAAGGACTGAAATGGAGCCTGGGAAAAGGAGGTGCAGAGGAAGTGTTACTGGTTTGACCTCTGCTTCTCACCACCCAACTCTACCTTAATTAGTAAACTTAATTGACCTAGAGCCTGTTTTGTCTGGGAAGGTAACTGTAAAGGATCTCTCCTGTCTTTAGCTTTCCCCCAAGATTTTCTGGCTGGTATTTTTCTCCAGTCTGGTTGAGGTGAGGGAATTTGCCCACCTCTGCTGGGTGGGCACCTGGAGCCCTTCCAAGATCAACCCACAACAACAAAGGAGGGATGTACTGAAAAACCAGCGCAATATTCCTCCTGGCTGGGATGTGCCAAAGGCACTGTGGCTTTACGGAGCTAATGGAACACTCACCATAACTTCACGAGGAAAAGGAGCAACTGTTCTAATAATGGGAATAATTAGCTGTAGTAATTACTATGTGGAAACAACGCATAACCCCCATGTATCCCATTTCCTTGAAAAGCTGTTTATTATTACTTATAAACCTTTCAGAATCCTTTTTCTTCAGGGGAGAAACATTTAGAATAAAGTAAAGAGGTACTTTTTCTCACTTCTTCCTCTAGATAATTAAGGCTTGATATTAATGTTTGGATACTTAAGGTTTCCTATTCTCTTAACTAAGACATTACAGGCATTCTGTTCATCTTACACTGGTTTTTGAGAGCTTATGGTATGGGTGTATTGACACTGATTAGGTTGAACACAGTGGGAAGAAGAAGTAAGACATGGTTTTTAGTATGAACACAATAATAGAAGTGGGTGGTGGAGAATAAATCTTTAAAATGGCTGCCCTTGGGAAAGAAATAGAAATACAGCAGCATTTTGCTATTTGTCTAACATATGGGATAGATAAATGTCTGACTCTGTTGGTGAAACTGCACCAGGTCCCTACAGAAAAGTGATTTCTGTAGCTTGGATCAGTATACAAATATTCAGATATTACAAACTCAAAAAAATGGACAGAAGTGCTACTTTTGATGTTATTTAAATGCATAACTTCATAAAGTTAAATAATTTCAAATAAATATAATACTTTCCCAATTTTTCAGCTATTATTTTACTAATAATTAGCTACTCCAATGCATTAGAAGAGCCTGGTAACTTCTCCTTTCTTCATAAATTATTCTATAACTGTGTTGGATTCCAGTAGGGATTTAAATATTTTTTTAAAATGTGAATCTAATTTGTTTGCTGTTTGGAGCTGCTGCTGGATGTGTGGGTGGAACTGAAGTGGACATATCCCAAAGAGCATTATCCTTTTTAAATATTAATTTAATATTAATTTAATATTTAAATAACTACAGGGGAAAAAAATAAAGGTCTGGAACATAAAGATCTGTCCCAGCCTATTTACATGGTAGGATTCTGCTTTAACTGAAAGAAAATGCCCTTTTGAGAGATTATAAAAGTTGAAAAAGTACATTAGTTTTAAAGGTTTAATGCCATAATTACTATGATAATCACATTTTCTCTGGTAAAAATGCAAAAATAGTGGGTACAGCACTTGAGGATAACATTAACAAGATGTATTTCAAATGAATAGGTAACATTAATGGAGTCTCTTTCAAAATCCAGTTCTTCACACTGTGTATTTTATCATAGCCAGATCAACTCGAAAAGGGTGGGAAGGCTCAAAGGCATTTTGTCCACAACTGTCTGGGGAATGAGAAGGAGATTTATTTTGTGCTGCTATTTGTTACACCTTTGAACAAAATGTCTGATGTGGGAGCAAAAGATGGTTTCTGGTGTTTCATCTTTGATGCTACAGTGTGTTAAACCTATAAGTAACAAGGCAAAGCAAGTGAGGAAAAATCAAATGGGGTGGGAAGACTTACATTTCTGGGGTGAAATCCTGCAGCTCTTCAAAGCTGATGTGATTTCTGTCTGTGGGTCAGGGAAGAGGGGTTGAAACAAGATGATCTTTAAGGTTCCTCTCACAGAATCACAGAATTAGTAAAGTTGGAGAAGACCATAGAGATCATTAAGTCCAACCTATCACTTGTTACCTAACCTGTTGCCATCCTGCTACCAACCCACCATCCTACCAATAACACACTACCCTAATATCTAGATCATGCTACCAAGTACATCATCCAACCTTTTCTTAAACACCTTTTAACCCAAACCATTCTGGGATAATATGACCGTGTTCTTCCCTCTGAGAAAGGTACTAGATACCTGTCTATTCACAGAATCACACAGAATCACAGAAAATATGAACAAGATAGAGAGGTATGGGATCAAACCCCTGAAAATTATAGTTCAAAGCAATCCCTGGCACAGTGGAGAGATGAACTTGACCACATCTTATTCCCTTTCTGATGCTGGAATATTAAAAGGCCAATACTAAAGGAGATCTGTGAATTTTGTGTTCATAGCACCCTGCAAGAAACAAACAATGGCAAAAACCTGCCACCTCTAACTTGAGATGAGATAGAAAATGACATTATTTCCAATCTGTAGTGAAATTAGAAGACTGGAAAACATCAGTAGATATAAAAAAAAGTAAAAATCATTGCACACACCAGAACTTTTTGGACTAGCCATAGATACACCCTGAGTCCATCCATTCAGCTACAATGTTATTCTTGCTTTGCATGAAATCCCCTGCCTCTAATAAAAAATAATTATCTCACACTATTCAACGAGTCATGCCCAGCCTGCTAATTGTCTCAGTGAAAGGTTAGTGGGGATATATTTCTATCTTTTACTGCTACTCTAGGGCAAGTATGTGAGCACAGAAATGCTTCTTTCTGAGAATAATTTGTGTGTGTGTACTTAGAGATTTATGTAGGCCCTGAAATTGCCAGAATTAAAACAGATGCCTTCATTTCTACAGGCTTTGGGGGTTTCTGCACAGCTCCCTGCTTCAATTCCCATCTTACTCACAGGTGTCACATTACCTTGTAGGAATTAGCACATATATTTTTTGTGTGAGGAAAAAATCCCTGTTATTTGTTGTCATTCGAAAATAATTACAAGATAAAATGAAAGGGTGGGAATTATTTCTTGTTTGTTTGCACATGTTGAGTACTAAGCTTCACAAAAAGCACTTCAAACCCAATATAAAGTGTCTTATCAAACACAAGTTATTTTCAGAGGTTGTAATACAATTATGATTTTAAAAGTTCTAAGAGTCACATCCTTACCTGGAACCAGAAGTCCATAAAATATAAAATTATGATTTATAGCAAAGTACCTACAACTCTTTCTTGGTAATTATAGATAATAATTTTTCTGTTTGATGTTGAGCACAACTTGCATTGAAAATGTGAGAAAAACCTTCACATCCTCAGCATCTCTCCCAGGAATGATGGCAAAAGTGATGACTATGGAGAAAAAATATATATAGGATGACTGAAAACAGCCCTGCAGAAATATTAGTAATAAGATTTAGATAAGGAACTTCAGTTAAGTGACTGGGACAAAGCTGACAAGTCCTAGATTTTAAAACAGCTTATGTGGAAGTGGATGAAACAGCTCTTAATTTACTGGTGTACTGACATCCAGCTTGAACAGCCTATTAACTACTGAAGTTATTTATTTATTTGATTATGGAGATTTTACCAACACAAACATTTAAAGCCCTAGAATGTCTATAGGCAAAAGCTTCCTACTCAGCTGATAAATGTACTATCTCTTTGTTATTGAAGGTACGAAGAAAAATATCTAAAATTTCACGACTGGATTTCAGAGAAACTGAATTATTTGTTTTCCATTCCTCATGTTCATTCAGGGAACACAAATTGCCTTTTGTGTTCAATCACACAATCGTATATGATTGAATTCAATCATGTAATCATGGAATGGTGCCTGAGATTTTTGAACATCCTGAAGTCATTAGGATAAGTTAATGAAATGGACAAATAGACATATTGTTTTAAGAAAAAAAAACCCATAATCTTGCTTTGTTAGGGGAAAACTACCCTTTATCTCACATTTTGCAGTAGTTTTCATGGACATAAGCAGAAATAAACATTAGGACTGTAGTGGAATCAGTGGGAAAACGGTGACAGCTACAAAAAGTAACTATCACGATGGAATGAAAATTTAAGAAAAACACATTTTGGGATGTTCTTGCTCAAATGTTAAACAGAAAAGATCTGGAAACTCAGATTATTACTGTAACAAGATTAATCACAGGGTTTAGGTTTTTTATTACTGCTTTACATATCTCAGAAATTTTTTCAATAGCTGGTCCAAGGATGGAAAAAAAAAACCCGCTCAGGCTGTATTTCAGTTCCACAGCACAGCAGCCAGAACTGCCACAAATTAAATTCTTTTTTTGACCTCTTATATGTCTGTAAATTTTTGTGGGAATAAAAATTTCCATTATAAAAAAGAAAAAGCAAACTACATCAGGAAGGGGACTATCCAGGTAAAGACAAGGAAAATGAATCTGAGAACAATGAATGGCAAATCAATAGTAGCCTTCTATTGAACTCTTTATGTCTGGATTTACTAAGGAAGAACCACTGTAAATTATTAGTTCAAGGAGGTACTTGAACCATATCTCTCTCTTTTGTTATGTGTGTGTAATGATTCGTGACTTAAAATAAAAAATCTATTTAAGAATAAAGAAGGTTGATGCTACTAAATTTTGCCTTCTGTTTGAGAATAAGGGTTTTTTTAATTTGCTCTATCTTATGTGTATTTATTAGTTTTAACTCCCTGTCCACAATAATATAAATATTATTTCTCAGAACAGTAATGATGTTTATTTCTGTAAAAATTATTAATAAACTAAATAAAGATTGATGATAGGCAAAATCTATACTCAGGTGGGGGTTTCATTTTAGAGAATTGGTTTGGATTCACATCCTTCAAACATTTCCTCATTTTACATAGATCCAATATTTCAAAATGAAAAGTTATTTTCTGGTTATGAGCTAAAATAGCCAGTAAGGCAGAGAATAAAAACACCCATTCAATTAACAAGAAAGTTTGTCCTTTTATATTCCCGGAGAAGTTCTGCAGACTTTCATCTTTAGATGCCTTTTTGCACTGTCATCTGAACTTTTCCAGGCTTCTCTCAACTAAAACATGAAATCTTTCAACATTAATTCATTAATAACTTGGGACAGAACCTCATTTCTAGTGTGCCGCTGTTATGGTCCTGCCCTTTGTATTGACCACCCTGCCCTGGATTTGTTTCCTCAGCACACTTCTTAGCTTTCCTACACGTTTCTGCTTCCAGATTGTTTATAATGTAAATCAGCCAATATATTTGAGAGCACACTTGGAACCTGATCTTTTGTGCCCCTGTAATTCCCAAAGTCTTGTCATTCTTATTTGCCCTCTGTCACTGGAATCTAATCAAGTTCTGCCCATAGTTTGTAACTTCCTGATCTCACTAATTATTCATTTGTATTTTTGGATGGATTTAGATTGGGTATTCTTTTGAATATATACGTATGTATAAAGTGATTTCTTAAGTGCTCCAGTGAGATGCAAATAGGGATTTCCCGCTCACTGCTCTTCATAGAGGAATTTATAAAAGGTATTGCAGTGATTTCTCTTTGATAAATGCATCTAATATCTAATATCTAATTATTATCAGTGCTATTGCCTGTTTACACTTTATACTACTTCTCTCATGGTGCTAAACTTCAGTTTGACCATCACTGCTGCTGTTGCAGTACAACTGAAGTCACCCATTCAGCTTGGGCATCAGGTAACTAACAGAATAAATTAGAAAAGTACTTTCCTTCTGTAATCTATCCTGTATAATTCCCTGGATAAATGTCTGTTCTTGATTGTAAATATAATTTTTTCAAAAATACTCTCATATTTCTGAAATTGTTGATTGTATCCTTAAAGAAGTAACCTCAAAAATTCTCATTAAAAGCATGTATGACAATTTTAGGAAAAATGTTTCTTCCTCTCTTTAGCTGACCATTTTTGCAGCTGAATAGTATCATTGCAGAAGTCATTCCAGTTTGCTAGACTAGGAACATCAGAGAAAGTTTAATCCATTAGAAGACAGATTCACTCTTCTCAATGATTCCTGTGTCCTTTTGTCCTTTATAAAATAGCTGAGGATGTATATATAACCATGCTTTTTCTTATGCCCACTTTTTCCAGTACATTTATTTTCACTGAACTAGCACCAATGTCCATTCCTACTGCAATTTCAGCCACTATTACCTGTCTCTATTCAAGTACCAAATATTCAAATCTAGACACTGAGTTTCAACAAAACTGTCCTATGCAGTCCTTGTCCTTCTGGACTCCTTTACATAAAATTATGTGCTTTTTCCTTTCCATGGATAGTACGATAAAGCTTAATTCATGTCCACGAAGCTCCAAAACAATAAACTTGAGTTAAATTTTCTCTCTTTAATAGTGAACTTCTTAAGCCAAATTCTCCTGAGAAATTGCTCATTCTTCTTTTAGAGTCTATTTCTGTGCCATCATAGAAAAAGGATAAGCCTATTCTTAAACCAGTGCTTGGATAAATTCTGACATATTTTACCCATCACTGATCAAGCACTTCATTTAATTAGCACCCTAATGAACTACTCAATTGCAAAGCAGGTATGCTGCATCTTTTTTCTGAACTGCTCAATATGAGACCACATAAGCCAAAAAAATCCTTTTTCCCCTTTCTTTTGCCCTCTGTAGTGCTGGGCACACCCTCAGGTTTATCTGATCCCCTCCCCCCCTACAAGCCCTTGTGTGTGCATGAAGTGTTCTCAAGCATTGGACTGTTGTCTCAACAGCCTCTGTCTCCAAAAAAAGAGGCGGATATAGGAGTTATAAATTGGATTGAAGTGAGTAAGGTAAACAGCAGTATTCATGGCTTCCTGTTGAACCAGGGCAATGAAATGTTATGTGCCATCATTCAAAGTTGGCATTTTATGTGCTGTGTGCAGAGCTCTGCAAAGGACTTGATTCCTCAGCCTCTGTAATCACTTCTTTGTGTTGTGTTGTTATGTTGCTTTATCCCAATCCATTAGACCACAGAATCACAGAATCACAGAATCAGTAAGGTTGGAAAAGACCATAGAGATCATCAAGTCCAACCTATCACCTATTACCTAATCTAGCCAAACCTGTTACCTAACCTGTTGCCATCCGGCTACCAACACAACCAGCAACAATAAAGATCAGAGACAAAATGTCTAAATTCCACACTTCAGCAAAAGTCCATTAATTAAATTTTACCATTAAACTTTACCATTTTATGCAAAAACTGTCTTGCAGAGCATACCTGGCTTGCCCAAGGAGTTGTGGTGGGTGTCAGCTGACCAGGTCTGACTTGGTGTGTCTGCTTGGCTGTACTGTCCACCTGGCTGTGGGGACTTCTCTGTGCATTCTGCTGGGTGCACAAAGGCAACATCTGCAGTCAAACAGCTTTTCTAATGGCAAAATATAAAGCCTGACCATCACCAGTTTCTAGGCAAGTAGAAGAGGGCTTAAAATTTATTAAGAAAAGGCTGTTATTGAAAATTCTGGACAGAGATTTTGGAGTCTGACTTCTGACTCCTTTTTAAATACCATAATTTTTTAGAGTACTGATAGAAAAACTGCCCGAAGCTGCAGGATGGAGGGGTATTATTCAGGTGATTAATACCATGGAACAGTGCAGAGAGCCAGTCAAAGGCAGCTCTAAAGCACACAACGTACTTAACAAGAAGCCACAGGCAAGCTTTGAGCACAAATCCCCTAATCCTATTGATCCTGCTTCTGGAAAAGGGAAGCCCTTGTGTGCCACAGAAGGGTGACAATATCCAGTAAGTGCCCACTGCAGGCAGTGTTTGCTTCAGGGAACTTAATCACGGAACCTCCTTCATTACTTAAAAATCACTTCTATCAATACTCCAGCCACATCCTCCCTGGCTGCTGCGGCTTAAGTTGCTGTCAATCTTCCCATATAATTTTGTGAACCAAATAAATCCCAAGGCATTTAAAGGTGTTATTATCTGTACTGATAATGTTACTTCGTTCAGGAGTTGTAGAAATAGGAAAATAAAACTTATTTCAATCCTTCTGTTTGCCAATCTCCCAGTCTCTCAACGTAAAAACATAAAGTTTCAACCTAGAATTGTAGTACATATTTAGACATATTCTCATAGACGTAAATCTGCCCAAAACATTCAATCAGGAGCATAATTCTACTATAAATCAAAGAAAATTTGGGGGTTTTTCCTTTATAGAAGCAATTATCTTTGAAAGCAGACACTTCATTCATACAGATTATCTGGCATGCCAGAACGTCCTGTTTGGTTAATTTTTCTGTAGTTTATTGCACATAGGTTTATACATTGTCGAGAAGAATGTAAATGTAAATCCTCCTCCCTAAAATGATTGGTTTTACTCATATCAGAGGTTACTACAGGTTTACACACTTTGATATATCACTCAAACCACAAAGTCATAAAAAAAAATATTGTTGATTCTGATTTGATTAAAAGTGTGTTCAAAACATCTCCCTTTGTGAGAAGAATTAACAAAAGCTTTTTTTGACATGTACTGCTGCTTTTTTTATTTTTCAGAACTATAGCACTACAAAATGTTTATCAAAATAGAAGCTGAAATTACTGTGTTAATGGAAAGTTTTTTAATCTGCTGTGAAATTTGAATGAAAACTCACAGCTTTATTTTTGCACTGTTAGTGTTAATAATCATTTGGGGAAGTTGGTTCCAATACTTAGGAAGACTGTCGCGTTCTTGGAAGAAGGGTTCAAGGAAAACTCCAGCATCTAAAAGGGGCTGTTAGTTTAATATCCTCTTGGAAAAGCAGCACCTTCATTGCCCTCTAATGCCAGGTTAAGACACTCTTTTCACAGAATTACGGGTTGATGTGTGTTGGAAGGGACCTTAAAGATAATCTATTTCCACCCCTTGCCATGGGCCAGGACCCCTCCACTATCCCAGGTTGCTCCTGTCTCCGTTTAAGAACTCTTTGTAAGCTGTTCATTGGAGCTGAGGCTGATTTCTAACTATACAGTATAAACATCTGTCCAAAACCTCTTTTTTGAATCTCCATTTGCAAGTCCTTTACACTAAAACTCAAGCAACTGTACTAAGGTAAAGGAAATAAATTGGGAAATGTGTGGATTTGGGGTTTATTTTATTGGCCCCTCTATTTAATTTTCAAAGGATCACTCCCTCACTTAGCCTTTATAAACTAAGCTTCATCCCGAGTGGAACTTCCAGAGGAGTTATAAACTCCTGAAAAATGGGTTTTATAACAGAAACTTTGACAGTTGGCTCTGAACAGTAGCAGAGTTACCCACCACTGCTAAAACACAGGAGTCTCTAACTACACTAATTCTGGTGAAAAGTTACTGTAATGTGACTCCCTATCTATATTGGGCCACTTCATTTCTCTTCTTTATGGTCCTCATTATGGTAAGGAAAATGCATGTCCCCCTAGAGAAGGCTGGCAATAGAGGTTCTAAGTACTTATAAGCTGTGTTTCTTTTCCATCAGTGCATGGATATAGGGCTGGAAGATCCGATGTGCCTCCTGTAATGAGAAACACTATCAATCCTCCTCAAAAAATGAAGACATAGATGTGGCACAGAAGAGAAGTTAATCTATAGTGCTTTTTGTCTTGAAGGATTCCCAGATGTTTTAATGAATAATGTCGCTGGGCAACATTCACACAGCCACCTGTGGGATGGACAAGGCCATTCTTTTCCATCTTGAGTACCATGACTGTCATGCTCAAAGAGGAGGAAAACAGAGAACAGGTTCTCAGTTGAAAACAGAGAATATATTCCAAAAATTAAATACCAAGTGGGGGGCACAGCATTTTTGCATCAAATGGTCTCCAGATACTTCCTACAGGTATATCAAATAATTCTTTATAGTAGGCCAATTGCATATTTGCTTTTATTAGGAAGCAGAAATCCTAGTGTTTATGCAATTATTCTGCTCTGGAACAGCACTGCAACCACACAATTCCTCTGTTCTGACTGTGTTGTTGCACTTGATATTTTTTGTGCTGGGGGAGCAACAGGAGTGAAAGGATGCGGATACTATTTTGGAAAATTCGAATTTCAAAATGCATATTTAATGAAAAAATGTATTTTACATTAACGCCTCCAATACAGTTCAGTACCTTTTCTTCACACTTGTATTTTTCCAGTATTAAAGACCTTTTGATGTAATGTTTGTGTTCATGAATACTCTGTGTTTATGTGTGTTAGAGGGAGAGAGAATTTATGCACATAAACTATCATTTCAAGGTCAGATTGTGAAATGCAATTGCTATTAATGACAGTAAACAACAGAGGTGGATAAATATGGGTAGCTTTTAGCAGATGAACAGATTAGACCATTGCTTAATATTTTTTAGAACAGTCAAAAGTTTTTTGATATGCAGTGGAAAACAGTAGCAAAGGCAGAGCAAAGTCAAAGCTATAATCAGAATGTACTGTGATTAAAAAAGAATAAATCAGATGGATATAGGAGATTATGACCATCTGTATATTTTTGCCTCACACGTCACTCCCATCCTTGCTTGTGGTCCCAAAAAAATCTCATCCCCAACATATTTGCCCAGGAGTATATCCTATTTCAGCCTTGTGGCCTGAAATTCAACAAAACATGCAACTTCCATAAAGGTTATTCAATATAAATAATAATAGTGATAGTTAGGCAAAAAAGGCGTTACTAGAAAGAGCTGGAAGGTGCCTTTCATCCACAGGACATCACCTTGCAAAATCTTCTTTTTCATGAGGTGAAACTTTCCTACATGAGTTACCTGCTACCCACCAGGTCTGGCCTGGTCCAACACAGGTGATAATCCTTGGTCAATACTCAGGCCTTCATATCTAACACAGAACATGATAAATACGTGCACAATTCAAATTGAGGGAAATGTAAATATTAATTTTATTTGTACAGAAAATGCATCAGTTATCCCTTCCGGCTGAGAATCAAATTTTAGTCCATATTAAAGCAAACATAGCTGTTAATCTCATTTTGTCTTGTTCTGCAAATCAAGCTAAAAGTGACCTTACTCTGTCTTTCCATCCACTTGATGGTGCTGTTTCCAAAATCCGTGCTATACTGTGAAAAGGAATAAATGAAATCCATAGGTTCTTTGACTTCAAACAAATATGATGAATAAGGAGTCAATGTTCTCAGAGTCTGCTTTAGGTAAAAAAAGCTGCACTATTCTGTCATTCCAGGGTTCCCTGCATTTTCAATTGAATGCAGCAATTTTTACACCCCGTCCCAATTATGGAATCTTTTAATCTTCCCTTAAATCTCATGGCCATGTGACACAACCAGTAAGGTCACTTGCATAATTAGGATGACTCATCTAACAAAGTTGGTCAGATCAGCATTTTGAATGCAGAATTTGAATTTTTGCCAGGAAAGGAGTCTGCAATTTCAGCCTCTGGTCTTCAGCAAGTGAAAGATTTGAGAACTTTCATATTCACCCTCTTCTTACACTGCAGTTTAAACCACACATATGTGGGTTATGTCTATGTTTGAGGGAATATCAGTGGCCAGCTGTTAAGGATCTGAGACTTCATAATGTCAGTAGGGCACATCCTTGGTACAGCCGAATAGATTAGCTGAGTAGGATGTATTATGCAGCAGAATCAGAGGCTTATGTTGGAAACCATGCTGTAGTAAAACACATCTAATGAGCCAGAATTAATACATGTAATGTACACATGCACAGCTTAATGGGATCTTACAGAGATTAAAAAAAAATAAATCAGTATTTGTTGTGATTCCTAGAAATAGAATTAACTTCTTATAGATTTTTCTATAACAAGGGTAAAACAATCAGGTTCTTAAATTACTGGGAATTTGGTATGAAGGCCCACACAGAATATTGTTGCTTTTAAATAATACCATGCAAAAATAATTTTAGATCTTGGATACTTTACATTTATTAATAAATATTTGATGAAGATCTACCACAGAAGTTATTTAAACATGTGATAAGCCTGAATAATTAGTCTGCAGCACATATAACGAATAAAGCAGTACAAATCCCACACTTGCCTAAGACACAAAATGAGGATCTGAGATGAGGCACAGAAATGACATTAACCTTGATTAAGGTTATTGCCTAAAACTGATTGTCAACACCGGATCTTTCAATGCATTAGTCTTATTCCTGTTCTTATAGTTCATCTTAATCTGAATGAAATTTTAATGGACTTTTAAAAAACATGTTAGTAATTACATGGAAAAAGAAAGTGTCAGAATTGGATATAAATTCTTCACATGGTAATTTTCTCTTCATTTTCCTCTCCCCTCTGCTGTGGCTTTATTCCATTAAAGCAGGCCTTGTCTATAACTGTCAGGCTGTGGACAACAATTTCAGGAAGAGTTTTTTGGGTCACTCAGCTTTGACCATCTAGGATCATGTTGTTGTGTGTGAAAGCTGGGCCCTGACGGGATGACGTTATTGCTGCTGTGTTTCCTGCTGCCTTCTCCAAGCTTATCTGCAAGATGCCGTGGCTCAGAGCCCTGCCCTGCTAACAGCAGCCTGACAAAATCCATCCTGGAAGTGACTGATTTCCCTCCCTGCCAGGCTGGAGCGATCCATGGATGGATGGTCTCTGTCACACAGCTCTTTAGAGAGTTCTGTGGCAGTGTCTGCACCAGGGTGACAGAGGGAAGAAAAGAGAAGCAGTCTGGGGACCTGCTCCTTCTCCTCCAGCACTCATGGATGGGCTTTTGCTACCCTGGTAAGAGTGGCTCTTCAACTTAGCGGGACAACTGGCTTTAGATCTGGTTGATTTTAGTGCAAAGTTTCTGCAGTAACTTCTGAGAGGCACACAAAACTTGAACTTAATGCTTTGCGAATCTGCCAAGAAGCCAACTAGTAGAATCCTATGTGTTCACTGCTTTGTGTAACTATACCAGTTATTTTAGTTTTAATCACAGTGTCACTTTTGAAGGCCACCTCCCAGGAGTCTTCACTTACTATCCACCATGGGAATGGTCATGAAGAGGACAAACTGGATTCTGCTCAGTTGTATTCCTCAGCTGCATTAGATGCAACCATGAGTGAATATTTAGTCCATGGGACCAAATGAAAACTAGTCTGAAATAAGCCTCCTTTAAATGCTTATAATGTGGATAAGTTCACAGCACCAACCATTTGGCTTCACAGCCATGATCAGGTCAAGTCACACTACTCAAAAATGTAGCTACAGACAATGTGTAGCTGCTGCTGTGATTTCAAAAGGGAAAGAAAAACTAAAAGCAAGAGTAAAAGGACAGAAGAAATAAAAATGGTTGTAATAAAAGATGTGCTATTGTGCTACATGAAAATAACTTTCAAGTAATGAACACTGAGGGGGAAAATACCAGAAATACAATACTAAATATTTTTAATGTAACAGTCAAGAACTTTAATCCTTTTGTTGATGTTGATGAATAATATCTTACATGAGTAGGATCATCTATGACTTTGAAATGGTAATAACTTTTAAAAATATGCAAAACATTCATTGTTAAGTATCTGAGCAAACACACAGTTGTTACACATAGACTATATATAAGTTTTCTGGCAACTAACAAAGTGGGAAAGGTTTATTGCAGACCTAGAACTGTAACTATTTTCTTCTTGTTTAATTCCAGTTTAGTTGTACCTGGAAACCACAAACAAATGAAATGTAGAGTAGAGACAAGACTATTTTAGAAACCCTACACAACCCCCATGGAACAGGGTACTTTGGACATTTATTGGCATTTAAATAAATTTAATTAATTAATTAATTAAAAGAAATTTATTGACATGCCTAAATGTGCTCAGTCAGCTGGAAACAGAGATCAACTGCACATGGTAACAGGTCAACTCTTGCAGATTACAAACCTGAATTCACACTGGAGCTCTGGTACTGATGGTCCATGTCAGTCCACATCTCAGCCAGTACATTTACCCTTTGCACAGATAAGGTGAACTTTTGCTTTAAGTATGACAAAATTTTAATGTTAGAATTTGTTGAGAATTGTGCCATTGAAACATGAATAGGAAATCACTGGTAATCAGATGATGAAAATGTTGACTTTTTATATTACAACCCTGGAAAAATGATAGCTTTGTTATTCAACAAACATTACATTCCAGGATTGGTATAATCTAATTTTGTATTTACACTGTGAACCTCACAGAGCACTTCAAAAAAAGATTGAGCATAACTCCTGCACAGCACATCAGTTTTGCACCAGCAGCAGGGAAAGCCAGAGTTCCACGTGGAGGTCCTGATGCCAAACATGGTACAGATTCCTCAGTGGAGAGAGCTGTGTTGAAGTCAGGTAAAAGCAAAAGAAAAGTGGTGCAGTAAAGGAAAATTACTCTGTTTCTACATCCAGAATTGTCACCTAAAATACTTCACTGTAAATGTTGCGGAGCTGTGGTACCCTAAAAGCTATAGGCTTGGCAGTTGTTGATGAAAAGGAAGACATACAAGAACAGGACTGAGGACACGTTAATTGTAGTACTAGTGAAGAAATCAAGCAGTGAAAAAATGGGGGTTGACTTTGTGATGAATAGCAAAGTCTTAAACACTGGCAGGATTGCAAAAATAGTGCCACAAATTGGGCATATTATTACAAAACATGAGGCTTCCTCTGTACAGATAACTGTCAGTTGGTGATTTTCTTTTATGAATAGAATGTAAAAGCTATTAGAAAAAAACGAACCATTCTGAAAACAGCTAGAAAGAAAAAAAGGATATAACCTTATGTTTGCAACTAGTCCTTCTAGAAACAACTTTAAACATCTGTAATACATGAAAATACATGAAAATATATGAAAATAACTTATAATTTATTGCGCTATTCTGCTGGAAAAGAGTCATACCTTTGTTAATGACTTTCACAAAAACTTCGGTATCATTTGAGTCCTTCTTTGGCCCTGGAAACAGGACATAAGCAGAATAGTCACTTTGCTGGTCCTCCTCACAAAAAAGAACTTAATCCAATTTTTTTTTTTTTTCTTAATCTTAAATGAAAGGACAAGAATTAGTACTTAACTCAAAGAAAGTCTGAACAAGTACTGTAATCAAGAAATTTGATCTTGTTTTTCTCTCAGAAGTCCTTGAATAGAACATAAATTTACTCTTTAAAGCATCTTGATGGCATATTTAACATAAGCATTTGGTTTGGTGCTTGTTGCTCTTGTTTTGGTTTCAGAATTTTGAGATGTATTGCTTAGATATGATTATCCATTATGCTTGGCCTATAGTAGAACATAGTGGATGAAACAGTGAAAATTAAGCTGCATTCAGTAATATAAAAATGTAGATCCCAAGTAAAAAAAAAAAAGATACTTGTTTTGTATTGTTTATTGCTATTTTGGTTTAAGGTTTTTAACATTTTTTAATGTCTAGTCTTTCAGCTTATACTGCTGGAACCGTTTGATGTTTTCCAGCCTGACAAATGCTCAAAGATCTCTGGCTATGAAGGCAGGGCAGGCAACCCTGCAGTCAGGATCAGTACAAGATGCTCTGGGGGCTCTCTGAATACCCCCAGCTTCCCTGGGACATCCTGAGATCTCCTCAGCTGACATGCCCAGGGTCTGCCAGAAAAGTCTGAAGGAGGCTTCAGTGATGCAGCACTGCAGTGCCTGTATTTTGTGTCACTGTGAGGGAACATAGTTCTCATCTGAAACAGAAAGTCAGACCTTCAAGTGGATGTAGAATCTTCCCTGCACCTGAGTTCCCATGACGTCTTACAGCAAGACACAAAACCTGATGTGAGACCCATGGAACAGGGCTCCTGAAAATAATAATTCTCTCTGAAAGGGATAATCCTGGGCCCTCATCATCATCACGTGATGAGCAGGGACAGAACATCAATTCATCTGTTTATACATTAACCACACCTTGGAACTCGAATGTCAGGGTGCCTGTCCTACAGAGCCATTTGTCCTTTGGGAGCACTCCATTTCCTGGCCATCCTGAAAATTTTATCCTTGAGGATGGAGGTTGGACCAGGAAAGATGTGGATGTTGAGAAGGGAGCCTTTGTGAGCCTCAGCTTCTTAAACCACATTACTGACTATGGTCCAGGCAAAGCAGAGTCTCCCAAAACATACTGGTGTTAACATGGGCAGTGCCCTGAAGGCATGGATAGCTCATCCATAGGAATGAGAGATGCCCGGAGCATACCAGAATTATGTCCTACAGAGATAAGATTCCTTTGGAAGACCAGTGGGAAAAACTGTGCATGCTGTCAATGACTCTGACACAACTGGTGCGTATCCCATTCAGGATACAAGGATAATGCCATTCCAGATGATCTGTAAACTCACAAGCCACCTAAACAACAACAGCTGTGAGGGGCACGTCAGTGACACTCAGCTTTTGCCACAGATTTATGGGAGCCTGGCAATCTCTGCCCTAGATGGAGCCTGGAAACAAACATTCAGTATCTCCTGGCCCTGTGAATGAAGACTGCGAGATGAAGCAAAAGTACTGTACAGATCCGTATCTGGGTATTTTATGTGCTTTGAAACGAAATAGGGACTCCATAGTTAAATGCACTCATTCTGTCAAGACCACTCCAGTTTCAATTTTTCCTTCATGACTGTAAAAAGATCCAATTTCCACTATGAAGTCTGGAAAATTATATCAACGATCAGGGTAGAATTAGACCTGATGGAAATTCGGTGATCTTAAAGAACACGAGATATTTCCATCTTTCATTGTAAGAAGATTTTAGCTTTCCTCTGGGTTTATTATTTTTTGCACTTTTTGTACTCTGTTCTGTATATTTTTAATAAATAATGCTAATGAATAACCTTTTTACCGAGTGCATGTCCACATGCTCATTTCTGTTGCATTTATTCTTAGCTTCCTGATTAATTCATAAATATATTTCTTTTAATAAAATGAACATGAAAATAAAGAAAAAGAAAATCCACAGTGCCCTGTAGAGAGGCAAAGAAAAGAGTAAATACATTCATTGCTTTCCTCAAAAGAAATGTATTGTGCAGCTCCAGAGGAATACAATATTGAGATGAAAATGAAGCTGCAATGGAAATGGAATGAGAAATAGGTGTTTGCTTCTGGGTGAGCACAACAAACCTATCAGCCACGTAGTTAAAAAGCAGCAGCCCCGTCTCACCAATTCCTGATGACTAAATAAACTACAGGTAAAAGGACAGGGGAATAAGACAGAAGGAAAGAAGGGAAATGAAGCTGCCAAATGAAAGAGAAGTGTTTCTGCAAAGGTCAGTAAGGGATAAGATTAGTCTGGAGTAAGCCAATACTACAGTGTAATTTGCAATATTTTCAAACACTTCAGAATAAGCATTCCTTGCTATTTTTAATACAGGCTTTGAGCCATGACTATCTAAATAGAGAGAGTAGGCATTAAAAGTTCATAGGGCTCGATATTGCCTGTAAAGAGAGAGCCTCTACAGAATTTTATTTTATTAGTAACCTTTATTAGCCTTGTAGCCAGTGCTGATTAAAGTATTGTGGCATATCTGTCAGCAGGCAGGAGTGCATGGAGATTATTAGCAACTGCATTTAAAAGTCTAAGAGCCAAGAGGTAGAGCCACAAGCCTGGAATACTAATTCCCATTTTATTCAGTGTAAACAGTCAAAGGGATGGAGAACAACTTACTGGTCTCCTATTATTGGCATGTTTATCTGTCCTTTGCTCTTCCCTCTCACCATGTAACTAAGACAACAGAAAATAATACAAAATATGAGGTACCTACAAGCATGGGTCAAATTGATTTCAATGCAGAAAACCCAAATTTGCTTGGTCAAACATAACTTCTGCCCCCTGTAGACTAATGATTTCATTGGAATATATACACACAACCTGCTCAGAGGCAGATATGGACTAAATACTGATGGAAAATATGTATTCAGCAAAGGAAGCCTGTTAGCATTATGCATGTGGACACATCCCAGGCCTTTACTGAAGGATTTTGTTCATCATGTGATGAATCTTTTGTAGACATAACTTCTAACCCAGCTGACTCAAATTTCTTCACTGAGAATATTCACAACTCACAATTCAAACTGAGCTGCATAAGCAGTCAAGTCACACTGCATCTTTTTATCTTGGGACTTAATAAATCACTTAATAATTTAAGAATTGAATCCCATATTGATTTTTGTGATATCCAAAGCAAATTTTTTTTTCCATGTCTGTGTTTTAGTTACAGCAAAAGACGGTTTTGGTCACAGAATTACAGAATTGTTTAAGTTAAGAAGGACCTCTGCACCTCCAGTCCAACACCTCTGCCAAGGCAGGGTCAAACAATATGATTTGAAGTTAAATTCCACTAGGAAATTCCTAAATGTTTATGAACAATGTCTTTCAATATTTATGATGCTCCATTCATGGCTACAGTTCTGAAAATCCTGCAACAAAGGCAGACAAAATTAACCAGAGCTCTACTGATGATTTAGGAAAACAATTGAAATACAGCTCAAGTAAGAGAATGCCTTTGTTCATGTAGATCACAGTGAAAATTCTTGGAAAGATTTATCTTTCCACCCTCTGACAGAAAAGTTCTTCTGTTTGGCAGAGAACTAAAACCAGAGGATCATAAACCACTGCTGAGAATTAATTTTAAAGACCAAAGAGATGGTTTCTACCCAAGACACAGCAGGTACTCAGCTGGAAACTAGAGATCATCAGTGATGGTTTTGCTTTTTTTTAGCCTGATCATGAGAGTGTGGTAGATGGATCCCTGTTTTAAGTAATCTTTCATGTCTTCTTTTAAAATCGTTTTAACATTTTTTGTGGACTCCAAATATATATCATGTAATTATAATTCATTAAATAAATAAATAAATATAGACAATATGCAAGGTATAGGTTAAAATTTTAATAGTCATAATATAAAATGTCTCTGAAGGTAATTAAAACGTTCAGTGTTGTCTTCCAAAGTGTTTGTGTAACTACTCACTATTCTATTTCTCCATTCAAAGCTGTCTGGCAATCTTGCCAAGTTTAAAACTTTTATGAATGAAAGTACTTGCCTCCAAATATTTGTTAATAAGCCTTGGTAATTTAGCATGCTTCACTTCTTTACCACTGTTTTGACCATATCTGTCTATAACGTTTGCCATTCCTTCGCCATTTGCGAAGTTGAATTTCGTTGTGTTCCTGTAGTTAAATGTGGTTTTGGTACCTGTACTTGAAGAGCCCCTAAAGACTCCAGCTCAGAAGAAATGCTCCTGTATCCACTGCAAACATCTGTGGTGATCAGTGCCTGTTTCCATCCTGGTGTCTCTGGGAACCAACCATTCCACGCCGTGGTGGCCCTGGGCAGGCCACTCAAACATTCATGGCAGTACCTGGACATATTGAATCTCACCTGTAAGTCCAATATGTCAAAGGAATTAATATAATGAATCACTATTATTTCTCTACTGAAGCAAAAAGGAGTTGAATTAAATTTCTCCAGTGTTTTCTAGCCCTCTGTAGCACACACATTATGCTTTCTAATATGGATTACTGTGATTTTTCTGCTCTTGCTAAAAGGGCCAGCTGTATTACGGTTTTTCATCTGCTCCTACCCTTCGTGCTGCACTATTCAGAGACCCCCTCATCAGCTCTTCATGAAACTCACTATAAAGCACAGAAATACAGTTACTGTGACTCACATTTTCAAGGCCTTGAATGTCTTAGTAAATTTTATCCCACTCTCTGACTAATAATGTGACACTTGTAGTGGTACAGTCTTCTCACAAAGCATGAAGACTTTCTTCATGCTTCTGCTAATTTTTCTGCTGTGGTTTGAAGTTCTATTCATCACCTATTTCTTTTAGTCTTCTATTTTACTTCTGTGGGACCAATTTCCTTTTGGCCTTGCCAACTGCTCTGACCTGATAATTGATAGTGTAAATGAAGTGTAAATTTTAGTCTCAGCTTAACTTTTCCTAAGCTAGATCTGCCTTTTCTGTTCAGTTGACCAGTGTTGCTTGTATAAATATTCTGGATTTAAACTTTTGCAGAACTAGGTTTGCCAAAAATTAAGCAGGTGGATCTGTATGAATGCCAAACCAAAAGTTTCAGTAGGATATAATTACTGCATCTTGATCCTTCAGCCTGGCAATTGTTTGGATATAGCAACCAGGAATTTAGAGGGAGCATTGATGTAGAATAGCCTACAAAACTCATTGCAAAACTGCAAAAACTCATGTTGTGTAGCTTTACCAGAAAAAAAACCCTCTCTGAAATCCTGAATGTATCACAGTGCACAGAATAACAGTGAATATCCTGTCTGTTTTCCTCTCCAGATCAACTAACAGGAGCTTAACGCCCCTGCTTTAGGCCCACCTAGTGATTACTGTTTGACTGAGATTTTATGGTAGCGTTTGCTGAGCCTGCAAACACATCTTTGGTCTACTGAGAAACAGAATTTTATTTACCTAAAAAAAAAGACAAAGCAACATTTCGATAAACACAAACCTCCACCAGGGCATACTCTTACACAGGACACAATATTTTCCAACAGAGGCTTCCTCTCCAGATTCTATACCAAACCACTCAGTTCATTTAAGTAAAATAATCCATCAAGTTACTTTTAATAACATTTAGAGAAGATCTGTTTCCTCAAGCCTGTTTCTGACTTAATGGTGAACAAGGAGTTCCCTGTTCTACAGCTCTTACAGCAAAGCTGAGTCAATCACAAAGCTCAAATTAGCCGCACGATAGTTCTCACCGGTGGATCTTTTGAGAACTGTCAAAAATCTGAGGTTCCTTTT
This sequence comes from Pitta sordida, assembly GCA_013390025.1. Classification (NCBI taxonomy): domain Eukaryota; kingdom Metazoa; phylum Chordata; class Aves; order Passeriformes; family Pittidae; genus Pitta; species Pitta sordida. Next base: position 221,830 of record WEKX01018777.1, read on the forward strand.
TTACATCACAGATCAGCAATTTGAAAGGCAGCAGAAAGCAAACCTTTCTTAAAGGATGATTTGATTTCGTGGTCTGTAATAGGTCCACAGTGGAAGAAAATATGTACCACTGCAGGTGCAGCATTCTTGGATTCCAGCTCACTGCCAATATTTGTTCAGTTTATTCACTTTTTGTATTATTTATTAACTGGTCTTGATATTGACTTGTGCTTTCATGTTCAAACTGCAGTTTTGTCTGAGAATTGCATAGAGACTATGAGGGCTGTATCCCTGTTTCTTCAGAAAATAAGGAAAAACGTGTTTGCTCTTAGCTGAGGGTTCTTATCACAGCACATACAGATGCTGAATCTGTAAGAATCCCACATAAGAATTTTAGAAACTCTTAGCTTTTAAATATCTCATCAAAACAGATGAAAGTTTTCTTCCATTTGTTTGCATTCCATATTTATAGGGAATATTTCAACTATAACATTTACGCCCTTATACAGAGTCACAATTAGTTCAGCATTTATACAGTTCAATTCCTACAGCACCATAGTCAGCCTTAGTGATATCTGTGTGTGGAATGCAAATTTACATATCTATAGGCAAATGTAAATTAGATCATGTATTAAAAATGTATTAAAAATAGAAATACAATTATACCAGCACATCCTTGAAGATGATTGCTACTATTCACTTTAAAAACACATGACATGATAATATAATGTGCACTTTATTTGGTTGTTGTGAGAACAGCTGTCATTTGAGAGGCCTATTAAGAACATATATGAAACAGGGTTTTTCCTCAGTGTATATAAGATTAAAAAAAATAATTCTGGTATTTGATTTGACTCAAATAAGAAAAGATCCTTCTTAACCTTAAGCAGATACTAAAATTAGATTTTATTGCTACTGCAACATCAAATCTCAGATGTCTGATATAGTTCTTGTGTTGGAGCTTTATCAGTACCTTCAGCATTTTTACCTTCTGAATTTGGTAAATAGTGTCTTACCTGTACTGTGTGTCAGGATGTCATTTGTTAGCATCATGTAAGGCTGAAGTTGTTAACATCCCAAGTACCCTGTCACACTCCTCTCTCCAGCATGGTTAAGACCTCTGGATAGGGTTTTCTGGACAAGATGAATCTAAATAGATTGTTTCCTGCTCTGTTGCCTCTCCACATACTGCATTAAACTCTGATGTAAATTGAAACGCTGTGTTGGCATTAATCTGTTGGGGTTTTTTGCTGTGAAATTCAGTTATTTGGTTTAAAACATGTACCAAATGCATGTCACTTTTGGTACCTGACATTACACCTATTTTTACTGGAATAAACAGAACTGAGAAGTTGTAATTCTGAAACACAAAGTAGCTGAAAAACTGTTCTTTGGGTTTGGGGTTTTTTTTCCCAATTAAAAAAAAAGGCTGCAAAAAAAGTTAAGCCAGACTCATTTTTATACCTTCTTTTCATCAGACTCAGGTGGATTTAGATCACAAAGTATTAAATCTAAAACTGGAAGTGGACTGCAAAAACATTGACTCTCAGATCTCTTATGCCTGAGCAATTAATGATGTTCTAGGAAAATTCTGCTTTGAGCACGAATGGATTAATATATATAATGGCACAGTCCAGGTCTAAAAACTCTCATATGGAAAAGTGCTGTGCTAAGCCACAGTCTATTTAAAAATGGACATTATAATGAAAGACCTTCAATTGTAGATGCCCATTTCCAAAAATCTCTTTAATGCACTTGTTGCCGGGCCTCACAGTAAACATCTGGTGATTTTATATCCCACAAACACACTTGCCCTAATTTTATAAATGGTGAATGGATGATCTACAGCATAATGGAAAAAAAATACCATGACACACTCCTCCCCTGAAAGGTAACACTGGCATCATGCTTTTAATCAACCCTCATATTTATCCCTTACAGTGATAACTTCCATAGAACAGAAGGAAATGGTCATCTTCACAGCAACTGATTAAGAGAATGAAAAGACATTTCCTGCCAGGGTAATTGTTTGTTTCCATCTTATAATGAAGAAGGTTTGGACTATTCCATTTAATTTTTTTAAGCATGTAGCTGAAAACATACAAGGAGAAGGAAACTGCCCTAGAACTTGGTTAAATAAGTGGATAAGAACAGANTCAAGATGAGGTCTGACCAGCGCTGTGTACAGGGGAAGGACAACCTCCCTGGACCTGCTGACCACACTGTTCCTGAAAGGATGCAGTATCAGGGTTGATACAGTGAGCCGTTGTCAGTTTTAGAGATAATAGTGTCTAAAGAATTCCTTGATGAGTTTGAGACATAAATATGCCTAAGTCTTGAAGCAATAAATAATACAATAATAAATTAGAAAATAATAACATACCCATGGATACGATAAGAAATCCAGGAACTGATTCTAACATTGATCAGTTATTTCTGAATTATTTGTTGTTTCATCAATAGTTATAAAACAGGGTGAGAATTGATCAAATGCTGTACTATATGAGAATGTCTCGGGAAATACAGATATACAGATCCATTTTTAGTTTTAGAGATAGTGTAATCTATTTTTATGTCAGTATACAATATGTTCATAGAAGATGTTTTTTGCAAGGAAAAAATGCTATTATGATTACTTGTTCATCCAATATTCCTCAGTTAAATGAATTGATTTTCCTATTTATTTGACTTGTGACTTTGGAGTTCTTGCAGTTTGTTCAAGGAAGTAATCTCCAAATTTCACAGAAAATTTGGCATTTGGAATGACAGTGAAAATAATGAAAAGAAACAAAACTTTTCCCAGCATAGTTTTGATGGATAACATAATTATTTTTCTTTGTACTACTCCTAGTTATCTAAAGATATTCCTAAATCTTGTTTCTCTGTCCTCATAAATGAATCCTCAGATAAAGGAGGATTAGGATTCGAATTCAAGTAAACTCCAGTTTTACCAATGCATTGGTGGAGTCCCCATCCCTGGACGGATTTAAAGACATGCAGATGTGGCGCTTGGGGACATCTTTTAGTGGTGGCCTTGGCAGTGCTGGCGGAATGCTTGGACTCGATGCCCTGAAACGCCTTTCCATCCTGAATGACTTCAGAGTCTTAGTTCTCACGTGAGAGAACTGATTCATGATGACAAAGTCGAGTTGCACATTTAAAAATCTTGCATAATAAATAAATTTACCTGTTATGGTAAAAGTTGAGAACAATAACAGCATATAACAATAATAACAAGTCAGATATACATATCTTAGATATACATATTCTTTCCTTTTTTTGATGAAAGACTTTTACATCAGTAAACATTCGGTAAAAATAATTTCTTTAGAAAAATTTGAATCCACATTACGTTAATATTTTGATTGTAAAATTCCATATAGCTATCTAAAAATCTTAGGAAATCTAATTGCATTTATTATTCAGCAAAAAGCACTAGTTTCGAGTCCTCACAAGACTCCTAGCAATCATTACCCCCAAAGCAGTAATTTGAAACTGGAGGTTAAAATAACTACTTTGAAGGAAATGCTTTTTTTTTTAACTTCTGAAGAATAATAAACTAAACCTATCTCCTGGCAGACAAGGTGATAGCCTTTTCATAAAAGCTTGAAAATGGCTAAACCTGAAGCCAATAGTGTCAATGACACTTAAATGTTCTGATCAGATTCTATTAAGTACCACTGAATCCTCATTAGTGTTCACAGTCATTGCTCTCAGGGCTTTGAATGAGGTGTGGAGATGGTGCAACACCTTCTCCCTCAAGTGAATTTTAGCTGCCTGCCTGCAAGGGCAGCTCTGATCCAGTGCTGCTGCCTCATCTTTGATTAGACCTCTGTGAAAAGCTGAAATTCTGTGAGCAAAAGCTGTGAGGTCTGGTTGGGGAGCAAGACACTGATATCTCAATGAAAAGTTATTTTTCAGTTCCATCCCCTGCCATGAGCACCCTCCACTATCCCAGGTTGCTCCCAGCCCCGTTCAACCTGGCCTTGGACACTTTCAGGGATGGTGCAGCCACAGCTTTCTGGGCAGCCTGTGCCAGGGCCTCACCACCCTCACAGGGAAGGATTCCTTCCCAGGTGAAGATTTTTTCCCTAAAATACAAAACCATGCTGGAGAGTGTTTTGAGGCAAATGTAGGAATGCCAGGATGAAAGCCAGCCATGTTTTATGTGACATCACATATGCACCCAGAGGGAACGTGAGCCATTCCATCTGGGGACAAACAATCCTCCAAAATGTCTGAGAGACATTTCTTATAAACTCTACCAACATATCTCATTTGTATTTGAGCCATTCCACACTGTAACTCGGGTTTAGGGTGTCCTTGCAAACTCCAGATGACACAAACTCCAGCTACATATTTTCCATCCAGGCACAAGGTGACACAGAACTGAACTTCAGTTAGGAGCTGACCCCGCTTAAACACCATGTAGAGACGTTGAATAAAAAATGTAGATTTCTATCTGTTTCAAAGCTTATATATCTGGCAGAAATTCAATTTAGACCCTTCTCGAGCCATTTTTTTACCTTCACCTCATGGCCTTAAACAGAGTAATAAACACACATTAAAACAATGGGAAAGAAACAGGCGCTGGGACTCTGAGCAGCCTCTGCCAGGTCATGTTTGGAGTTCACTCCTCTGCCTTCTGTAATTTATTAAGCAATGTCCAGAGAGATCTAGGGAGTTTTCACATAGCTAACGCACTTAAATATTAAAGGAAAATATTATCTCCTTCAGCTGAAATAGAAATTTTATGTAAGTTAACTTATTGATGTCGAAAATACAACTTAACATTCTACCTGCTATTTTTTCAGTGTATAAAAATTGATTTACTCTACACTAACAGACATTTATAAACTGACACCACATTGCAATAGTGACAGAGATGAATTTGGGAAGCACTTTGATAGTCAGCGAAACATTATCAATAACTGTATGGACAGCACCTTTCTCTGCAGAAAGATTAATGGGAGAGGGAGAAAATCTTTGGAATGGAAAGTGTACATGAGGTAATGTAAAAAGCTATTCTGCGATACTTTTGCGTCATCAAGAGAGAATTTAATTTAGATGTTCAATATTAGTGTCAAGCTCTGAGAAGCTCCTTAGATCACGACAGCTGCAATTAACAAATATATTGTTGGCAGCCAAATTCATCCCACAGGGCAGAAGTTCAGCGAAAGCACCAATCTCCCGTCTGGTTTACATTTCATTTTTAGTGACCTAATTTTTAAAAAAATGCTTTCGTTTGTAGCTGGGCTTTTCTTTTTCACCTAAGCCACTGTAGTAAGTTGGGAAAGTGTCGGTCTGTAAGGTCTGTAAATTGCAATATTTTCACTGCAGTTGTGACAGGTCTCAAGAGGCATTTTTTCTGAGGCCACATTAAGATCAGCAATTGCACACTGAGCTTAACTAGTCTGCAAGGGTTTCTGGCTACATTAACCCCAGGGATTTTGTATTGTCTAAAAGCTATAAGGAAGCTTTAAAGTGACATATCCAGCATAGTGGATACACAGCAACATTGAAAAGAACTGTTATAGCTTCACTTTAGGAGCCTGGGATACATTAAGTGCCACAAGCAGCCACTTTTATATCACAATTATAGATTATATATTGCTTGCTACATCAATCTTCTAACTAAAGAATTCTAATTGTACTATCATTTCAACCAAGTTGCTGTAGACAAATAGAGGTTAAATATTTCTTTTTCTGAAGTTTATTATAGGAAGGTTTTTTAATTTGTAAGATTATTAGAAAAAAACAACGTTAAGAAAATCCAAACTATGCTTTAATTTAACAGGATTTTTCAAGGAGCAGTTCTGAGCATTTTTTTGTTTCATCTTTAAATTTTAAACAACAAAAGCTTAATCTTCAGAGATTGCTTTCAGCTCCTTCTCTCCCCTTACATTAACATTAAGGAAAGAAGCAAATCATAAATTGTTGCAATAATTTTCCAGTCCTGCAACTAGGAAGAAAAAAAATCAACACTCCTAAAAATTTTGATTTATTTTTCCTCATAATTTTATGTAATAAGAAAACCCCATACACTAGGAAAGAGCAGCAGGCAAAGGCAGTGACTCCATTGTTTTGCAAATTCGTTTTTCTTTGGGTTTAGGTTTAGTTCCTTATAGCAGTCCGGAATGCTGAGATTTGACGAGATTTTATTACAACTCAGGAGCTGATTAGAACAGTATTAATATCACAGAATCCCAGAATTATCAAGACTGCAAAAGATCTCTCAGGTCATCGAGCCCACCCTGTACATGATCCCCAACTTGTCCCCCAGCCCAGAGCACTGAGTGCCACATCCAGTCCTTCCTTAGACACCTCCAGGGATGGGGGCTCCAAACCTCCCTGGGCAGCCCCTTCCAATGCCTGACCACCCTTTCCATTGATAAATTCCTCCTGATGTCCAACCTGACCCTCCCCTGGCACAGACTGTGGTCATACTTTCTCATCTTGTCCCTTGTTCCCTGGTAGCAGAGCCCGACCCAGCTTCTCCCTTCTGTCAGGGAGTTGGAGAGAATTCCAGGTCTCCCCTGAGCCTCCTTTTCTCCAGGATGAGCCCCCCCCAGCTCCCTCTGCTGCTCCAGCTCTTTCCCCTGCTCTGTTCACTTCCCTGGACACACTCCAGTCCCTCAATGTCTTCCTTAAAGTGAAAAAGTCACATGTCAAAGTCGCATCCTGACCCCTCCATGGGCACTGCCCTGGAACAGCCCTGAGCACGGACTCTCCTGGTCTGTGCCAACCTGTGCTGAGGGCCTGCCAAAATTAATTAAAATACCCCAGACACAGGATAGAACTGCAGCCTGACCTGCTGATCAAGGAGACGAGAGCAAATCCTTGTTAAGGAAACATGGAACAGATGTAATTGACTTTCTCAATGTTACTGTGCTTAATGTGTAAAGAAATTAAGGACTCTGATTTACCCTTTACTAAGGTGATTCGAGTCAACACAATACAGAATTAATATCTCAGAGGAAGCTCTGTGCAAAAGGTAGTAAAGTCCTGCTGGAAAGGATGCAAAAACCTGGATTCAACTCCTCAGTTTTCCACAGCTGACAATTACTCACAATTAATCCAAGTTCTAGAAAGGAGATACGGTGTTCCATTGTAATTGTTTTCAAAAATGAAAAATCTTTTCAAATAAAAATTCAAGCTTTAATCAGAAAACTCACACTGACAATTTTGAGGGTTTTTTTTCAAAAATAATCCAAAGGCTTTGTATTACAGGAAAAAGAAACAATGCAAAATTTCAAAAGCTTCTGCTGAATTGAAGTATTCTATGAACTCTGCTGATAAAGGAGGGGAGGTTATTTTAACTCAAGTAAGATGATGTATTTTGAAAGAGAAAACACATTAATGGTACTACACAAATTTGTCTATTCCTTAGGTTTTGAAGTTTATTGTTAGAAGAAAAACCTTGTTCTGCACCTTGGCATTTCATTTTCTTTTGGTGCTTTTTTACACCTCGATGGGACATGGCAGGTCAGGAGGGGAAAAAAAAGCTATCTGAATTAAATTAGTGCAGCCAGTTATGTCTCTTCTTAGAGAATTAATAATGAAACTGCTGGAAAAAAAAAACCATATTCAGCTAATGCTTTATTAGCAGGCTCAAGTTCTCCCTTAATTACCAGAATCGCTCACCCAAAGTATTTGTCTTTATTTCTTCCACAAGTCTGAGACAAAAAGGGAGGAAATAATAATATCTCCTGGAGTTGTCAATAGGACTTCTGAACAGCAGTGGAAGAATAACTCCCTGTAAAACTCCATCTTTTCCATAAGCACATGACTCCTGCTCTTTTTGTCAGAACTGATGTTTACTCTGTCAGATTTCTTTTAACATTTCAGGGGTAAATTAAAGGCCTTAATTATTGCTTTCCATTCTGTTCCCAAGATCAGGACTTTATGTACACCACTTCAAGAGACAATAGTGAGCTCTGCTGGGTATTCAAATGTATTTGTTGCACCCTTTTACCATGGCAGTAATTGTACCTGCTGCTTCTTTGTGCCTGTGACCTTTCAGTTATCCAAAATTAGTCTGCACAAGGCTGTGCCTCTGGCACAAACAGCACTTTGGCTAAACCCTTCCAAAAGGGCAGTGCCAAGGTAAGACACAGTCATGACAAACTTGAAAAGGCACAAACAGAATAGGTTTTTTAAGTTAGGTAAGAGCTGACTAATATTTGTCTTGATTAAAGGGACTGTTGGAGAAACAATTTTGCTGAGTAGTTATTTAGGAACTGAAAATATTTTAAAGATAGAAATATAATTAAAATGCAAAGTGACCATTTCCACAGTATTTTACATAACCAGCCATTAATTAGCTTAATAAATAATAATTAATTTAAATGTTAACTGCCTCAATATGCTTTTTGCTTTTAGTGTCAGGGCTCTAAATGTTGCATTTCTCATTAGAAGGGGCCTGTGCTACCACTGGGTGCTGTTGTATTTAATTTGCTTTTCCTCTCAGGAGTTTTAGGAGAGCTTGTCTGTCTAGTGCCTTATCCAAAGAGTTCAGATTTTCTTTACTCTGTTTATATTGTCTATTTTCCTTTCACAATTTGTTATCATGACAGAGAAAAACCATCAGAATGAAGATCTTCTTTTCTTTCCTCCCCAAAATGTTCTCCAAGTGCTACTTTTTAGATTTCTTTGAAACGCCAGAGAACAAATTAATGGAGTGAGACTTCCACGTGAAATCCTGTGAAGGTGCTCTTGACACCTGGTTGGGCTTCCAGAGGCCATGGGAAAGGACTCTGCCACTCAATAATGCCTAAGGGTGTGTCTTTGCATATCTCAGCACCTCAGCTACATATCCATAGCTTTAGTTTTCCATAAAATAGAATTTATACTGTCTAACACTTCTAAATTTAGTTCACCGAGTCTAATTTAAGCTTCTGTGCTGGAATTGTCCCATACTGACTCAAATTACAATTGGGGAAGTTACACATTAAGGAGATACTATTTTTAACTTGAGAAAGTAGATTGCAAAAACACCAGGAAATTTACCTGGATACTCCAAGGACATAAAAAGCTACTGACAGTGATGAAAAGAATGTCCGATAGAGAATGTATTTAAAAGATGGAAGATTTTTCAGTTTTGACCCTAAATTTGTACTTCAAAGAGAACAGAAAACATCAGTATTTCTCTAACAAAAAACCCCCAAACCACTTCATACAACAATAATAAAAATGTTAATTGAAGGAACATGTACTCTGTGTATCCATTAACCTGGAATACATTGACGTTGGATCTAGTCAGCATGGATTTNTCAGCATTCTCTTCTCTAAGCTAAACAAACACATCTCCCCCTCCTACTCTGCCTTCAATCAGCTGCCTCGGCCCCCAAACACTAGTGGATGTTCTTACTCACATGAGCCCAAAATTAGATATGGAGTTCAAGAGGGCTCCCCAAACCCCTCTTGAACAGGGAAATCACCTGAACTGCTGTCCATGGATTTGCCAGGAAGAGGGAAGTCTTCATTGCTGACTGTTCACTTCTGTCTCCCCATCTTATTCTTTGTGGATGGTGACACCCCTTGTCAGGCAAGAGCTGTTCTGTCCCAGCAGCAAAGGCTTCACGTTCCTCTCTAGATTATCTTTCCAGGGTCTGCCAAACCTCTATTTCCCCACATCCCCATTGTTACCTGGCCTAATGTTTGTGATTTCCCAGTCATTTGGCACCTTCTCCAAATGCCAAAACCTTTCAGAAACGATAGACCCTTCAAGTTAAGGGGAAATATAATCTTCCCTTAGAATTCTTCCCTTAGAAAAACAGAGTTCTGCTAAAGCTAATCTGTAGGAATCATCACCTACTGTCTATTTTGCTCAACACATGATATAAAAATGAACAGGTCACATCTGTAGCTTCATGAAGCTTTTTGAAAAATTCCATCCACCTCACCCAGAGCACATTAATTTACAGAGCACCAAGTAGACAAACAAGCCTTGGAATTTGGGCTCAAGCTCTTCATCATCTAACGGTGAACATGCAATTAAGTGCAACTGCTGTGCGGATTAATTAGTAAGTGTCAACATGATGGTGGTTTGTTGTGCATGGAAACCTTGGGAAGTGGGATCACAATTTTTAGTTCTGGGTAGGAATACAAAAGTTGAACTGCCAGCTTCTGGGCTTAGTCCTGTTCAGTGAATTATTAATTTAATGATGACAGTACTTCTGTAACTCATTTCCCCAACAAGTTTCTGTGATTGAATCCTTCTGCACGTTCATTTGGATATTTTTCTCTGCTTATAGCAAGACACTCTAAAATTGTAGAGATGAGAATTCCCAAGGCTGTGATTAAAGAAATAGATCGAAACCAAAAGTGGTGGGGAGAGAGGAAGGTGAAGGTCATGTTAAGAAAAAAAATGCCTTCAGCTTTTGTTCTGAATAATCTGAAGTCTTTCACTTCTCCTGTCTTTCTCCCCTCTTAACCCCAGATTCTTTCCCATAACATATATTTATATTTTGAAATACTGTAAGAGGAAAGAAGATAAGAATCTTTACAGTTAAAATGCGGGATTCCTTTCAGAAAATAATTTTTATCACTAGTTCTGAGATATTGGTTACGTAAAGCTGGTGTAAGACAAGTCTGACATGGTAAGTGTTGAAGAAGATGGAGTATAACAAGACATTATTTTTCTTTCATAAAGTCTTTTTTATGTATAACTGCAAATATGAGAAATGATGATTTAGTTATCACTCTAAAGTGCTGAAATCCATGACAGCTGAGGGGGGTGCACATGTATGTATTCACAGTTACACACATGTAAGTACACAATTATTAACTGCAAAATATCTCATGTGACTACTTGAGGCCATCCAAATGCTAACTTTGGTTTTTCCTCTATGAAATCATTGAAATATGCAGAAATGTGATTGATATGGATGCAGCATCATACGTGTGCTTGTAAATTATAGGAACAAACAGAAAGATAGGACATGGGCTGCATTTTCAGCATAATGAAGACAATAAAAGGTTAAGTCTTTTGTTGTATTTCTTCTGAAATATGCAATTTGTTACAAGTTATATTGTCTGTGGAAAGAATCCCTACTGCAACTCTAATGTGGTTTTTTAGTATCAAAAACATAAAGCACATCAGAACACATCATGTGCAAACCATGGCATTAAACAGATTAGAAAACTAAATGTCATAGTGTAACATGACCAGGGTTTTTCAGCTAATTTCCAAGAAATGCAGAAATGCTCTGCAGGAAGCACTTTCTCCAAATATGCACCCTGCAGCTAAAATACCTCATATACCTTATTGTTCTTACAGAGTAAAAAAAAGGGAAAAAAAACCCCTTGACTAAAGTGACAAATTTAAAGCTTATGTGGATTTTTAAGATGACTAAATATTTTCCATGTGAGATTTGTGCACTGCAAGCAAATTAAAAAAAAATCACAGCAGTCTCATATAAATATACTTTTGCAATCTACTATTTGATTGTTTGCACTGCAGTTGTACAGGAATACATATTTGTAATTTTATGAATGCTTCAATTACCAGTAAATGTTTTATTGAATTCCTATTCAATTGTATTTCCTTCTAGGCCCCCCTGTAACACTGCAGCCACAAAGATGCTGTTTGGTTTTACTCACTAAGAAGCATGTTGGAGTTTCAGACCTGGTTTGCTGCTGGATCTGGAGGAGTTAAACACAACTCTACACTCTTGAAGAAACTTAAGTAAAAGGCCATCGGTCTTCTTAATTAAGGCTTTTCATATAAGCACTCCCTGAAAGCACCTTAGTTGCCTTTTCAAGCCCTCACCTGTTTCTAATTAAGCTCCTTGGAACATTAACCTGGCTTTTTCCTCATGATTCATCTCATTAGGAGAAAAAGGTAAATGACTCACTTTTTTATGCTACTTTATATAGTGGCCTGCTGGAATTAGTGAGGGAGTTGGGGTTGTTTGGGCTCAAGAAGAGGAGGGTGTGTGGGGACCTCACAGCACCTTCAGGGGCTGCAAGGAGCCAGAGGGCTCCTGTTCATCAGGGACTGGAATGACAGGACAAAGGGGAAGGAATTCATACTGACAGAGGGGAAATTTATTTTGGATATTAGGAAGAAATTCTTCCCTCTGAGGGTGGTGAGGCCCTGGCACAGGTTGCCCAGAGAAGCTGTGGCTGCCACATCCCTGGAAGTGTCCAAGGCCAGTTGACGGGTCTTGGAGCAATCCGGGATAGTGTAGGTGTCCCTGCCCATGGCAGGGGATGGGACTGGATAACCTTTAAGGTCCCTTCCAGTGCAAATTAGTCTATGATTATATGTTTTTAAATCCTTGAACATTGACTTGGAAATTAACTCATCCACAGGCTTAAACAATCTTCTGATTAGAAAAGAACATTCCCTTAATGAAATCCTTATATAATAATAGTGTCCACTCCTTTTTACCTTGGGGCAATTGACCATGTCATCAATTGAGGTTACACTTTCAATAGGCTCCAGCAGGTATCTGAGTGTCCTGTAGTTCTTTCTGCAGAATACCTTCATTCTCATGACAAAATCAATTATTTGT
>WEKX01018780.1:1237-11994 GCA_013390025.1 Pitta sordida
TGTCCCTCAGCTGGCAGGCAAACCCACGAAAATGTTGGTAGAGTTCTGAATTCAGGTCCAAAAGTCCTCTCCTCAGCAGCAGTCAGTGCAAGGGAAGAAGATGAAAACAACAGCTGAAGCAAGGCAAAACAGGAACTCTGGACTTCTAGCAATATTAACAGCAGCAGCAGCAGCAGCAGCTTCTCAGCATCGGGGCAAGAAGGAGAGAGAGAGATAGCTTCCGGTATGTAACAGGATTTCCAAAAAGCCCTCCTTCCCAGCATGTGGGGCAAAGTTCTTAGGGAACTGAAGTTTTGCGCTCTCCAATTCCCTGCACCTCCTTCTTCAGAGCAGCGACTGCGAACCACAAATCCCAGAGCTCCCCTCGGACCAGTCCCACTGGCTAACATGTCCGGCAGTGATCACATCCACTTTCATTATCAACCTCATGGCTTTTGCACCCAGGCCGTTCTGTTCAAACATTCCCGTGGTCCCTCCTTCTCCCTCCCCAAACTCAGGAAGCAAGGAGGGGGCAGGGTGAAAGAAAAAAAATTATTAAAACTGTTCCTTTGTAAACATATAAAACAAAAACCTCTAATATCAAACCCATGACACGCAGTCAACTTTCCGGTGGTCTACTAAGCTTCTTCTCCATTTTAAATACTAATAAATCACAAACTCATGTTTGATCACAACTCTAAGACCATAAATGACCCTTAAAAATGCAATATGTTTGTTTTATGTACCTGTCAATTGAAATGACAGAATTATTTACTAGTTAGCCCTAAATTACTTAGAATGTTACGTAGGGGAAGCCAAACAAATAGATGGCTTGACTGCTTATTGAATATTGAGCCTTAAAAAATATAAGATTATAAAACACACCTTTTATCTACCTACCTTTGATGGTACAAAGAAAAGCAGTCAGTCTCTCTTTTGAATGGACCAATTTGCAACAATATGGTTTTGAGAGGTTGGCATATGCAAATGGGGAAAAAATCTTAACTTGTTGTCACTGCTAAAGAGACACATTAAAAAAAAACAGCAGGCTCTCCTCACCTATAGCCTCGGAAACTATGCTGGTTGTGTACATCAAATGGAACAAGCTGTGACACTTTTTGAAAAAGAAAAGCAGAAGACATGGACAAATTTGATCTTATTGGATTAAAGTATTAATCAAATAGCTACAGCGCAAAGCCTTAAAAGAACATCACAAAGAACAAGAGTCAAGGGTAGTATCAAATGACAAAGTACTCATTCATCCCTTATCAAAGGATTAATATTTAAGCCTTGATAATATGCTTTGCATCTGTAAGAAATTTTTCATACTAAATAAAAATTCTACTGTAGGAAATCCTATCAGCAAAGTCAACATTTTATCAATCACTGATCCAACATTAGATATGCCTTTGATTTGCTTTGTTTAAAAGCTCTTAAGCAGTCTACATGCAACAAACACCCTTACACAAGACTTCAGTTCCCTCATTTATGAGAGTATTTCATCTATTACCTCTTATACTGGAAAACCAGGAAATACTTATCAATACATCTTTGCTGGTTTGTAACTCATTTCTCTCAGGAAAATCGTGTCTTTCTGTTAGTGCATTTACTCCTCTTGATGCTACTTTTCAGTACAGTCAGCCCTCTTCCACTTCACGTCCCCCCATATTGTGGCTTCACATCTTAGTGGCTTGATTTTTCAGCAATGAAGGAGGCCCCTTTTTGCAACTGTGTATGTGCGACCTGACACGCATGAATATTCAATTAGGCAGTAGTGAATATTCAAATCAACTCCCACGCTGTGCCGCACGGACCACGGGTGCGCTGCTTTGCTCATGGCGAGCCACGCTGGCCCCACTCTGCCTCTCCGCTCTGAGCAACACCGACCTTGCTCTGTCCCTCTGCTCCGAGCCATGCCAGCACTGCTCTGTCCCTCTGCTCCGAGCTGTCCCGGGCCCCCCTCTCCCCCCTCCCCTTGGGGCTGCTCTGGGTTGCCAGGACAGTGGCACAGGCAGCTCCCCGCACCAGTGTCCCCGGCCAAGCAGAAAAGGATTTTTCCTAGTGTGGGGTGGCTGCAGGCACTGGGAAGCACTGGCACAAACACCAATACAGAGCAAGGCAGTGCCAAAGCAGCACCAGGTGGCCAGGGGAGCCATGCGAGGGTGTGGGGCAAATTTGCATATTAATGAGCTGCCAATCAACATGGAAGGCAGGCCACACTGGACCTGATTAAGACCACAGTACCGTGGTATAGGAGGCCCGACAGTACATGTATATTCAGCATGAAGTGAAAGATACACGTATTTCCTTTCTATATATTGCAGCCACTATAGCACCGGCTGTAGCATGGCAAAAATTCCTGAACAGGACGAATAAAGAAACTGTTACTCAGAAATGTTTCTGAATACCATAAAACTAATAAAAAGTGGATTACTTTTGAAATTAGAGCTCCATAGTTATTAGTTGCAAATTAATGATTCATCCCAGGAATTAATTGATTCAAAAGTTCCTAATAAAGTTTAATGAAACAAATGTTTCAACAGATGATTGAGAAGTCTGGAACAAACTCTGTTTTTAACTTCAGGCTCAAAAGAAGTACCCACTACAGGATGCAAAAGCCCAGTTTATTCACAGGTTCACAGGTTATTCTGAGTTGGAAGGGAACCACAGGTTCATCTAGTCCAACTCCCAAGCAAATGCCCACCCAGGGATCAGACCCACAAGCATGGAACCACAGGCACCACGCTCCATCCATTCAAGCCTCCCACCNACCCCATCCGGTAGTGATGCTTCGGGTTGTTATGTCCAAAGTGAAGAACCCAGCACTTAGTCTTGTTAAATCTCATATTCCTTGAATCTGCCCATTTCTCTAGTCTGCCAAGGTTCGTCTGAAGGACCCTTCAACCCTCCAGCAGTTCAACATTTGCCCCCAGCTTGATATCATCTGCACACTTGCTGATGATGGACTCGATTCCCTCGTCCATATCATCAATAAAGATGTTGAACAGTGCTGGGCCTAACACTGATCCCTGTGGGACTCCACTAGTGACTGGCTGCCAGCTGGGTGTGGCACCATTCACCAACACTCTCTGGGCTCATCCATCCAATCAGTTCCTAACCCAACATAAAATATTCCTGACAGGGTCACCAACTCTGAAGCACTTCAAAGGCAAGGAAGCTCAATAGGGAGTACTTCCAAGGCATGTCACAGAAGAGGTAATGAAGTTTGTTGGAATTTAAATTGAATGCGTCCGTGGTTGCTCTGTTCTCAAAGGATTTGACGGGACTTTAAATGGTTAACTTTGAACATTTGTGACATTCATACGAAATAAGAAAAATAAGTCAAGGCTTTTGAAGTTGATAAAAGTTTTGCTATTGCTAATTCTTATTAATAGAGTACAAGTAGATTAAGAGTGATTTAAAATATGAGGGGGTTTGCTTTGAATGCATGGTTCTTCTGTTGGACAATGCATGGAAACTGGGCTGGGCATTTGCAGGAGCTAAGCTGAACATTTGCAGGAGCTGGACTTTTGCAGGAGCAGAGCTGGACTTTAGCAGGAGACTTTGCAGGAGATCTTAGGGATGGATTGAGAGCCCTGCAGTTTGGATAATCAAGACCAAGTTGTGACAACATGCAACAGGACAAAAATGCAGCCAGCCATGATTGGTCCTGATGTGAAAGTGAAGGGTTCATGAAAAAGTTTGGGCAGTTACTTCATCCCCAAGATCCTTGGAGACCCCCAAAGAGTACCGCAAAAATTAACTGAGCATGCCCAGAGGGGAGGGGAAGGAGGCGGACTTATGGAGGTGATTTCTCAGAACTAATCTTAATGTCCCCTCTTATTCTTGGGACTTTATAAAGACCCCTGGCCCTTTTAATTGTGTGTGTGTATCTGTCTTAGCCCCACACCCCCAGTGCTGTCCTCATTTTTGGTCTTTGACTTTATTTGACTTTTATTGTTCCTCTCTAATGAACCTTGTTTTAATTTTACATTTTGTGGGCTGCATTTCTCACACTCTCCAGCCATTTGCCTATCTCTGTGCAAAGCAAAGGTACCTGCTGCAGAATAGAACAGCAATACCTTGGTAGAGTATGCCTCATGTATGTTTCATTTCTGGGCATTTATGGTTGGTAAGGTGTTTCAATGTAATTAAGTGAAAGAATAAATAACTATATACATAATGATCTAATTTCTAGAAAAATTACATATTCACCTCCCTGCAAACCAGGGAAACCAGCCATAACTCTTTAAATGACACAGGCTCAATCTCCATCAACCACTCTTTGCCCTGCTCTTCAACTGTGGACATATTTCACTGCAGTCTCAGAAGAGACCATGGCGACAATTTCATGAAGGACGTTCATCCACTAAATATCCTCCCTGTTACAGGACATGCCTCAGCAGAACAGGATTACCTGGGTTTTCTTTTAGTCTAAAATACAGTCAACCCTCTTCCACTTCACACCCCCCATATCCAGCTTCACATCTTAGCAGCGTGATTTTACAGTGATTAAGGAGGCTGTTCTGGTTTGAATGGTTTTTTTTCCTCTGGCAGCAAGGGGGGCAGACAGAGCCTCCACAGCTGCCATTGATTCAAGGTCAGAAAAGCAGATAACAGCACCTCTGTGAACAACATATGAGAGAAAGAAAAAGAAGTTAGTAACCAAAAGTAGATGGTCGGGTCAGGACGTGTGTGAGAAGCTGNTTGTTAGTTAATAAATAAATCCTTTATATTCTTCACTTGTGGTTTGCCTTGGTTTACCTGTTTGCCTGTTATTTTTCCATTTTTTTCCTCCAGGAGAGGTTATGGATGAATGTCTGGCATCCAGCCAGGGTCAAACCACGACAGAGGCCCATTTTGCAACTGCACATGCGCAATCTAACATGCATGAATATTCAAATTAAGTGGTCATGAATATTCAAATCAACCCTCTCCCCTCTGCTCTGAGCGAGAAGGCTACAGCGGGTCCCCTCACCGCATGCACCAGCCCTCCCCATCCTGCTCTGCCCTGAGCAAAGAGCCTGTGTGCAGTTATGAAAGATTTACGCTCAGGTTAGACGTGGCGTCCAAAACTTTCTTGAATGACTCTCCAAGACATACTCGTCTACCCCGAGTACGGAGAGACCAAGTCTACCCATGCAGAGAGACACCGTGACAGCAGCGTGGGCAGCTCCCCGCACCTGGGTCCCCAGCAAAGTGGAAAAGGGTTTTTTCCCTGCATGGGCTGGCTGTGGGCACTGGGAAACACTGACACAAACACCAAAAAAGAGCAGGGCAGTGTCAAAACAGTGCCGGAGCACCAGGGGGCCGTATGAGGGTGCAGGGAAAATTTGAATATTAATGAGCTGCCATTCTACGTGGATGGAGGGCTTCACGGGTAGGGGGCAAGACCCGCGGTACTATGATATAGGAGACCTGGCTGTAAAGCCAGAACTCTGCATAAAGAATCAGTGCATTTAGCTACACTGTATACTGATCACAGAACAGTTTACCATATGAATGAGGGTTTGCTGTTGTTTTTTTAAGTCTTTTTACATTGGTTGAGACTCCAACTGCCATAAAATTACAGTGCTAAAGGCCTTGGGAAGCTTTTACTTAAAGCTCAGAAAATTTGGGCAGATAATGGAACAAAACTGCTATGATTAACAGTCGTAGTGGAAACAAAGGCATAACAGTGGTGGTAACTTCAAAGAAACGCACTAAATGAAGACACTGGAAAATGAAATTGCATTGTAGGCTGTGGCTCAGTTCATTAGAATAGTAAGATCAGGTTCTGCACACTGCCTAGCAGCAGTGTATCTCCCTGAGAACTGCCTGTCCTGGCATCAGGGGAAGGAAAGCCTTTAAATGGGTCTGCACATGAAAATAAATGTTTTCATCTAGCAAGTAAATGAATTGCTGAAATGTTTCTGCAACATCCTTAAGTTAGAAAACTGTAGAACACTTAAATATAAATTTTAACTTTTACTGCAAAGTTGGTTTTTCTCTCGGACAGAATCCAAATAAACCCAAATAATCACTTTAAAACAATAATCAAAATCTTTTACTGAGTTTATAGAATGCTTACAGGTTTAATTTTACCCTCTGCACACTACAATGATATCTGCCACTTACATAACTCCTTCTACCAGGACATTTCAAATTACTTGTGTGCTTTCAAAGATCAGACTGAGACGGCAACTATGAAGTCTATGTTCAGGTATTTGTATTTCAACTTCACTTCCTAAATCGATGGCAGTGACACAGACAACCTTAAGCATATTCAAAGACAGAATACATTTAAAGAACAGATACGTTTTTTAATTTACCTATTATTAATAGATTAAAATCTATTCCCATGATATAGAGAAATCTACTAAGCTTTCTGTTTTAATTAGATTACTATTACTGGTCCAGACACACCTAGCCAGTAAATCCTTCCCCAAACAAAGAAGAGGGAGGGAAGGGGAAGGAGAAATAGATACTTTCAGCTGAAAAAGAAATCCCTACATTGTAGAATTTCACACAGACAGCTGAAGATAACAGCGTGCTAATTATGAATCTAAACCACACCATGACAGATGACAACTGGCATGGTAAAAAACACCAGCTTTTGTATATCATAATTATGACTACTTCCCTAGGGGGAAAAAAAAAGTTTTTAAAAAAGCAAAACAAAATGCATTCACACACACAGAAAATAAATCTTTCCTAAAGCTAAAAAATTAACAATGTTACCATAAAAATTGCTACCTTTTTCAATTCCAGTAGCTTGTCCTTTCTACTGAATGTACTTCTTAGAATTACAGTAAAAGAAAAATCCCATGCATTGATATATCTTTCTAGTTTTTCAAAAGAGGAGGGGAAAGAACACTTTTGCTCTTGACCTTGCTTTCTCTAGATCACCACTATAACTGCACGTTCCCTTAAATTCCTGCTCAGGTAAAGCCGTTCCTCATCATAAAGCTCCTGGAAATATTCTCTCTGCCATGCAAACACCAATCCAATAAAACAACATCTCACTATTTTCTAGCTAGCAGAAAATAGTAATTCTAGCATCCAGAATTACAAGAACAGTTCCTCGATTTTAATTGGTTTCAAGCACATTTCTGACAGAAAAAATATGATTCAGAAGAACAAAACTTTGAGGAATGCAGCATGCACAGAATCCTTCAGGGAAAGGACCACAAGACTACATTGCAAATATTTATCTAATTTATCTAAATTAGAGATAATAATAAATATTATCTCTATAATATATAAAATATAAATAAGCTGATACGAATTACAGAGTGAAAGAAAGAAAATACCAAGGAAACACAGCAGAATAGATACAAATTATTCATCTATTACAGCACACACAATTATAATTTAATACCAGATTGCCAACTTAGAGAGAATCAGTTATTTCTGAAATTGCAGTCACGTGCCTGAGAGACAAATCTAAATATCTACACTGACAGATTATAAGTAAGGCAGCACAGGCTATCAAAACTGAAATGAAGAGGGCATTCAGTGCAGCCAGGGCTCTAAAATACGTGACATCTTGAGCAGCTGTCACCACTGTCTGCCTGAGAACTCCCACTATATAGAGTAATACCTCACTGCATGGTGACTCCTCCATTGTGACCTTGCAGATTTGCAAGAAATTTTTCTCTCAGACCTGTTTCAGTGATTCATGAAATTTCCTGGCCGACGCATGCGCAGTGCCTCTGCTTCGCTGAGAGGCAGTGCCAGCGCTCCCTGTGGAGGAGGGCATGCAGTGCCTCTTGCTCCCGTGGCATTTATAGACCCACAGCACCATGCCCCAGTCCCTGCCCCACGCCTGTGTAACTGTTTCCATTGCTACAGGCTGTGAAGGGAAGTGCTCTAGGAAAGTGGGGCTGGGCTGGCTGTGGTGGGGGTGGGGTAAACGCTGTGTGCTGGGATGGTGCAGTGGCAGGACATGCCCACCCCGTTGCCACCGCTGCTGCCTGCCTCTGCCACGCGGGGCCACGCCTGACAGCCTCAGCAAGCTGGGATGGTGCGGGCAAAGGCACCGGGGATGGGGCAGGGAGTGGAGCAGCGGCGCAGGGTCTGTGCTGCCAACAGGGCCCCTCCAGGGGCAATGGCAAGTTTGCAGATGATACCAAGCTGGGAGCAAATGCAGGAGCTGGGGTTGTTCAGCCTGGAGAACAGAAGGCTAAGGGGTGACCTCATTGCTGTTTACAACTATCTGAGGAGAGGTTGCAGCCAGGTGGGTGCGAATCTTTCCTCTCAGGCTGCCAGCACAAGAACAAGAGGTCATGGCCTTAAGCTATGCCAGGAGAGGTTTAGGCTGGATGTTAGGAAGAGGTTTTTCACAGAGAGAGTGATCTCTCAGTGGAATGGTCTGCCCAGGGAGGTGGTGGAGTCGCCATCCCTGGAAGTGTTTAAGAAAAGACTGGATGAGGAACTCAGTGCCATGACCTAGATGATGGGAGGCTTGGATGGATGGAGCGTGGTGCCCATGGTTCCACGGTCGTGGGTTCGATCCCTGGGTGGGCGTTCACTTGGAAGTTGGACTGGATGATCCTATGGTCCACTTCCAACCCAGAATAACCTTTGAACCTGTGAACCTGTGAAAAGGAATTTTTGTCTTTTTTTTCACATATTTTAAAACATGAGGATCAAGCACAGCAGTTTTAAGCAAGTGCAAAGGGCCTGTAATCTTTCAGTAAAAACTATTCTTCTATTTTATGTAATTAATCATTTACTTTCATTTAATATTCTGCACATCCTATTCTTCTCCCAGTTTTCCAAGGGCTATCCTCACCTAAGTAAAATGCTGAGGGCATCAAGAAAGCTATCATCATGACTACTCTGCCTGTCATTCACTGACAATCCTGAAGAGGGTATAGTTGCACAACTCATTGCTACTTCTCTCCTGAAACACATTTAATTTGAAACCAAAAGATAGAGTAATCTACCTTTTCCCTTTCTTACAGTATGAAAAGTTTAGGATAGAAAAAGAACATGCAGAAAGTTCTGGATCTCACCTCCTTAGTCTTCCAAGAACTTACTTAAATACATTTCTGTGCAAGTCATCACTATTTTAACAACCTACAGATAAAATAACTTAATTACAGTTTCAATCAAGTCAGTAATTACCAAGGATTTTATAACTGCACTACAGACAGAAATTTCACACGAAAAGATGTGTGATCCCTAAATGAAAAATGTTATTCCACTGATCAACCAGAGTAGCCTTCATGATGTGAGCTGCTCCCATTAACCAGATCGACATTTCAAGGAAATGAAGTCTAAATTACCAGCACCCAGCTATGATTAATAAAGGCTAACAGGAAAAGAAAACTCCCTAAATTGAAACCACATTTTTTTAATACAATTCATTAGACAGTATATTGTCAGAGCTTCTCTTATAATTCATGGGCCAAACCCTTCTAAGTTAACATATACTATTTGGAAACAGATAAAAGGAATTCTTAGACGCTTCTTTACCAAATAACATTCTAAATTACCTGAATTCATTTTTATGCATTTCAGCTATTTTCTTCTCGTGCTTTTGTGACTGCTTGGGAAAAATCTTGAAGTCGCTGACATAATTCTCTGGGTGTTCATCAGGATCATAATCACCAAGCTCAGCTGAACACATCCAAAACACAAAACAAAACAGAAAAATTCAATTGCAACATCAACTAATAAGGAAAGAAGTAAATAAATGCAGTATGATTCGAGATACTTCCATGCTCAGTAAGAGTTCAGCATGTCTCAAGAAATGCAGCTTTAAAGAGTTCATAGTTAACTGAAATAACAAACTCCTTGTAACTGCCACTTCGATCAATGAGTTTCAAGTGAAATTTATGCTATATTAACTGCTGCATGAATTAGCAATATTAAACTCTTTTCTGGGGCAGACTGTAAAACAGATGCATAGGTAATGTTCCCCCTTCTTCCAGGGAGAACTAAAACAATTCAGTCAGGATTCTCCTCTTTTTCACACCACTTATCCTCACTGATATGGGCTAGTCTAATAGGGTTCTACCAGAGAAACACAGGTCATAATGTTATTTAAGGCACCCCACAGAATTTTATTCCTCTTCTAAAAGATGTACCACTTAGATATCCAAACATGGTGTTTGATATTTTAAGTGTCCCTAATCACTCATCTAGCTCATTATTTATCTCTGTACAATTCAAGACATATGCTTGAATTTGGTCCTAAAGAATTGATGGAGAGAGAGTGGGAGAATAAAAACAGAGAGGAAAAACAAAATAAAATTTATTTCTCCTTGAATCACATCTTCTATTTTTGACAGAGATTCCATCATTGCCCAGGTCTTCTTTACCATACAAAAGGGTACTTTCACAGTATCACAGTATTAGCAAGGTTGGAAGAGACCTTGGAGATCATCAAGTCCAACCTGTAACCCAACACCAACCCATCGTCTAAACTATGGCACTAATTGCCTCATCCAGCCTACTCTTAAACACCTCCAGGGATGGCGACTCCACCACCTCCCTGGGCAGACCATTCCAATGAGTGATCACTCTCTCTGGGAAAAACTTCTTCCTAACATCCAGCCTAAACCTTCCCGGTGTAGTTTAAGGCTATGTCCTCTTGTTCTGGTGTCGTCAGCCTGAGAGAATAGATCCTCACCCACCTGACGCCAACCTCCCCTCAAGTAGCTGTAAACAGCAATTAGATTGCCTCTGAGCCTCCTCTTCTCCAGGCTGAACAACCCCAGTTCCTGTAGCCGCTTCCCACAGGGCTTGTTCTCCAGTCCTTTCACCATCCTTGTCGCCCTTCTCTGGAC
>WEKX01018780.1:12558-28729 GCA_013390025.1 Pitta sordida
CCTTTTGCATCTAATGAAGAGTGAAGGTTGTTGCAGCCTCTCTTTTTACCGTTGATGTACTTATAGAAACATTTTTTATTGTCCTGAACAGAAACAGCTAGGTTAAGCTCCATCTGGGCCTTTGCCTCTCTAATTTTTCTTCTGCATGACTTGATGACTTCCTTAAACACACCCTGACTTACCTCCCCCTTTTTCCAAAGGCTGTACATCCTTCTTTCAGCTCTTCTTCTTTGCTCATCCAGGCTGGCCTTCTGCCCCTCCGACTCATTTTTTGGCACATTGGGACTGCCTGCTCCTGCACCTTCATGATCTCATTCTTAAAGTATGTCCAGCCTTCCTGGACTCCCCTGCCATTACTGTTTCCCATGGAACTCTCCCAATTAATTTCTTAAACAGTCCAAATTCTGCCCTCTGGAAGTCCAGCATGGAGGTTTGGTTCATGCCCTTTCTTGTCACACTGCCAGTTGAATTATCTCATGGTCACTACATACCAAGTTTCCTCCAACCACAATATCACTAACCAACCCTTCCTTATTTGTAAGCAATAGGCTGATCACAGCCTCTCGCCTGGTAGGCTCACTTACCTGATGCACATTCTCTTGCTTAGTTCAAATGGAAAAGGTTACATTTACATTCAGGATTCAGAATACAGTTTTTGTTTGTTGATAAGTGGAGCCTAATATTGATGCCATACTTCTTCACTTAAATGCTAAGATAATTTATAGGTTTAAATTTTTTTTTAGTTTTAGTTTGTTTTTTGTTGGCTATATCGCTGAATTATTTCTAATGCTTTACAGTGCACGTCATTGCAGGGAAAGTGTATAACTAAAAAAAACCCAAAACCAGCAACAACAACATTTGCTGCTAGCTATATTCACATAACAGTTTTGTATTGCTCTTTTTATTGGACACACATACAAGTGAAGTACTTAAAATAGGCTGCTGCTTGTACTTACCTTGGACAATACAGGCACCGAGGTAGGCAGCATCAGAAAAGGAACACAGCAAACGGCCATGGAAAATGTCCCTTTTAATTTGTAGATATAAGAGGTACCTGAAACATAATAAGACAATGTGGTATCTAACAATTTAACATGCAAGTGTGAAACCAGCTATGCAACTATTCTGAACCTCTGTCTTGGTATTTTAAATGGCAGGGAAAAGAAGCAAAGCACAACCACAAGGAAAAATTAGATGCAAGTAGATTTTTTTGCAAAACAATGAAATAATTAGAACAAAAGTAAGAAAACCATACTAAAAGCTATGATGGAGAGTGGTTCAATTAAAATATATAGCTGTTATGATGCTTATTAATAATGTGAAAGAATTATGGCAATGTGTGCTTGTTTGAGCACCCAGATTCTGATTACAGTTGGCCCTCTTGCACTTCGTGCCCCCCATATTGCAGCTTCACAACTTAGCGGCATGATTTTTTAGTGATGAAGGAAGCCCCTTTTCGCAGCTGTGCATGTGCGACCTGGCACGCATGAATATTCAATTAGGCAGTCATGAATATGCAAATTGACCCACACACAGCCACGGCGGCAGCCCGGTCACTGTGCTTGCCCCATCCTGGCCGCAGTGGCCCCGCTGCTCCGCTTGCCCCGTCTGGGCTGTGGCTGCCCCGCTGCTTCCCCACCCCTCAGCACGGCTGCAGCGGCAACCAACACACAGCAACACAGTACCAAAATTCAGCCGGAGGGCCGTTTGAGGGTGCAGGGCACATTTGCAAATTAATGAGCTGCCATTCAATGAGGAAGTAGGGCTTCGCAGAACCCGGTTAAGACTGTGGGTCTGTGGTATAGGAGACCCAATTGTATATACAAGTTTATACAGTTATACCTTGAAATTCGCAGATTATGGGTCTTCTGGGGGTCCTGCGAATCGCCCAGTCCATGAATACTGAACCAGAAAATCGGGAAACTGCGAATATGCAAAACCCGCAAATATGCAAAACCCACCAATATGCAAACCCAGAAGCTCCAAAAATAGGCAAATCCAAAAGCACAAATACGAAAGGTATGACTGTACAAGGAAATCTGTCTCTTGCTGTACACAAAACAATGCAGAGGATTTTTTTCCTCTTTTTCTTTTTTTTCCAAATCTGCAAAGAATCCCACATGAAGTTTGAGTCAGAAGCAACTCCTTGAGGCCTGTGGAACAGTAGGCATAGGGGACCTGTGTGGAGGTTACCTCTCCCATTCCTTTTTTCCCCATGAAGAATTGGAGAGAAGAAGAAAAAAGGCTTTCTACCTTCCCTCTGCCTCCGACCACAGAGCAGCTTTATATCCAGCAACAAATAGACTGGCACAGAAACAAGATCACAATTTTCTCTTCTGCTTTCTCCTCTGGAGAGCAGCTTCCCAGAGGCTCCATGGACCAACTCACAGTCCAGCGACTGACTCACAACTTCTTTCCCAGCTACCTAGATGGTTACAGCCACACCATTCAGCAGCTTCACACCTTCGGGAAAATAAACTACGCATTTAAACATTGCTTTAACTAGACAAAATTAACCTATCAGCTATTAGCTCCAGTGGCTTCTGCAGACCTTCAGGACATTCCGTGATGCTGTCAATCCTCTCCACCTTTGAGCTACATACAGTGCAACAAATAAAAGTGTATTTTATGAATAACAGTTGTCAGGCATATTTTGCCCAACTTACCTTGTTTTGTGTGTGCCATCAGCTCCTGCACTAAGAACAAGCACTGAAGTATTATCTGAAGGGCAAGAGAAATTTTCCTCCGTGCTTTGAATTATTATTACATGCAATAAATGCAATGTAGCTATTAATGAGAGGAAATTTGCTCTCATCGTGAACACTGCATTACAAGTTCTACTGAAATCTTGCACTTCAAGGCCTTGTTTGTATTTTTATTTTGCAACATCTTTTTTTCCCCTGTAATCAGTGCCCAGGAACAGCTCACTAATTCAATTCCATAATTTGGTACTACACTACAGGTGGATCCCAGAGGAGCTACCTGCATCAGCGTGAACCAAAGGCCTCAGTGATATGCAGTAAAAATTCTTAATCTGCAATGACAGAGTACTGGAAAGGACTCAGTATATTGATGCAGATACCAATGGGAAATTGAGCAGTCCTTGTCTGAAAGCTTTTTGCTAAGTCATTCCAGGATGAATGTCTGGGATGTGGTTCTCCAGAGTGACCACTAGCTTAAGGCCAAACTCTGTCAGCTTTTAAGTAGTGTCAAAAAAAACTACCTATTAAAGGCATCCCAAGATTTCAGAGCATGGTTTGCTAGTCAGGCTGTGAGGCCAACAGATCTACATGTAGCATTTCTAAGCAAATACTTTGTTTTTGACCAGGGAATAAAATCATCAATGTCAGTATAAAATTCTTGTATCCATAACAGTCTTGGCCATGAGGAATAAACAAAAGTTTTATACTGGTTTCCTGCTTGAGCCTGTTTTGAATATGAAACAACCATAATTTGTAAAAAAACCCCAAACACCAAATTTAGCTTCATTACAATAAAAATAATACATACTCTTTATGTCTACATTTTCAATTAATGCATTTTTATCAACGACATGAAGCTAATGAAAATGTATTATCCATTCACTCCAGTTAAATCTCTGTCTACACAAGTTGTTCAGCACGAAAAAAAAGAATTTAAAAATCAGAACTAAAAAACTACAGAAAATTGCCATCATAAAGTGCCACAAAACTGCTATTGGGAAAGACACTTTTTAATATCTTAGCTGACCCCATGAACAGTGGGGTTGAGTGCATCTCTGACGAGCTTGCAGATGACCCCAAACTGTGTGGTGCAGCAGACAACACTGAAGGGAACAAACGCCATCCAGAGGGACCTTGTCAGGCCACTGGGAACCACATGAAGTTCAACAAGGCTAAGTGCAACATCCAGCACCTGGTTTAGAGCAATCCCAAAGCTGGGTGGAGATGGACTGAGAGCAACCCTGAGGAGAAGGACTTGGCAGTGTTAGTGGACAAAAAGCTCAACATGACTCAGTGTGGCAGTTTGACCCTGGCTGGATGCCAGAGATTCATTCACCCACAGCCATTCTCTCACTTCATTGCTCCCCGCCTCATATAAACGGGAGAGAGGAAAAAGAAAAAAACCTGAAGGGTTTTGCTACAGCAGGAATGAGGATTACAAGAAAATCTTTCACTTTCACAGGCAAAACAAACTCCAAAGTGGGGATGTAAAGGATTTATTTCTAACAAGATCAGAGCTTAAAGTGAGAAGTATCATCTTAAAGGCAACCTTCTCCCCCACTCCTCCGTCTCTTACAACAGATACTACATTCCCCCTTTCCTCCAGGAGGAAGGGAGGGACAGGAGTCGGGGAAAACCAGGCAGTTAGTGTTTTTCTGCTGCTGCTGCTCAGGGGAGGAGGCCATTCCTCTGCTTTCCATGGGGTCACCCCCACAGGAGAAAGTCTTTCATGACCGTCTCCAGTGTGAGTTCAATCCCAGGGGCAGCAGCTTTTCCAAACACTTCTGCCTGTGGCTCACTCCACAGGGTGCAGTCCTTGAGCACTGGTTGTTCCAGTGTGGTCCCATCCCAAAGCACGCATCCTACCAGGTAGAGTTCTGCTCCACCACGGCTGTTTTATCCAAGCCCTGCCACTATTTTATACCCTGATTTACAGTCCTAAGTACTCAAACTGATCCACAAACTAATTCCACTACTAAATGCATGTTTCAGTGCACACGCTTTTACAAGTGTCTATAATTGGAATAACCTCATTTCCATCTATTATCTGTTTGCAATATAGATGTCTCAACTACAGGTCAGCCGAGCATTTCATGCAACTGGGAATGAAAGGTCAGCAATACCTATTCTTACTTTTAAGCAGGCTTCATGACCCCATAGACTATATTGCTAACTGCTTAACAGACAATTTATTAATCTATTTTATGATCTCCAGTGAGGCAAGAAAGCTTTCTCATAGCCAAACTTTGCATTTGGGGACATAGTGGTTTTTTGTTTGTGTTCAAGTCACTTTATTCAGTTTATTCCCATAACAAATGTTTCCCCCAGAGTTGTCACAGCCTTTCCAGCAGACAGATAGGGTCACCCCCAGAGATCCCACAGTGTTTTAAAAATTGCTATCTCAGCATGGTTGTCTGACTTTGACTCACTGCTTTTTCCCATGCCTCTGTGCATATTCAGGTAACATCTCAGGCTTTCCCAGCTGTATACCCTCCCAGGGCTCTGACCTGTGACCAGGAATAGTGAAGAGAGGCACAGAACAAAAATATCTGTGTTTTCCAAAGGGTCTAGTGGGATGCTGTATATGCTGTAGATTGAATGAATTCTGCAGTGAAAACTTCCTTCATAGCTATTTTATATCTTAGCATGAAATGGCAGCAGAATAATCTTGACCATAATAGTGAACTCTAGAATATATTTTTTTCTGCACATAGTTCCACATACATAGCAATGTACACCATCAACATACCATGCTGGGATAGGTTGGAAATTAACCAAAAAGATTCAAAATAAAAAAACTAGGAGAAAATAATATTAACAGTAATACCAAAAATGGTATTCAAGGCCTCCACCCCAAACGTGTTAGTCAGGAATGCAGATACTGATTTAACAAGAAAAAAACCTGAAATTATGTTTTACAGGTATGTGTGGCAGAGGACAAGGGACATGTGAAGACCTGGTGTCATGTCACGATTGCTCAATAAAAAACTGGAGCTTATTGCTCTCACTCAATATGTTCAGCTAAGCCAGTTAAATGCTGTTTTCTGTAACTGAAGTACTGTGTTCTATCTTAACATTGTCTGTAAGAGGTAGATAATCAAATCTGGAAAGTCACAAATGTACCATTCAGAAAAACCTGATATCCTCCACATACTACACATGCAGCAGAAGTCAAACCCCCAGAGATGGTGGCAGCATAGAGGAGTGTCACTAAAGCTGAGCACCTCTCTCCATTTAAAATATTATAAAAATCATTCAAAATCCATAGTTCACTGTTTGTGTTGCAATCTAATGAGCCTCTAGTGAACATTCAGAGGCCAAATAATCTAAGAAAAGTAAGTTTAATCCTTACCACTTTTTCATCACAATTTTTAAAAGGCATTGGAAACATTTGCCTAATTAAACTATTAAAAAGAAAAAGCATGTCTTCAGTCTTTCTCAAACACGTTTCCAATGTATCCAACCTCAATGTCCCAGTGTGGACACAGTACAGTGAATTCCCGCTTCGTTGCGACTTCTGCATTACGACCCCGCGCATTTGCGAGGTGAATTTATCGCAGTTTTGATTCCACTATTTGCGAATTTATGCAGCCCACACATGCGCAGTGGGTCTGCTCCACCGAGGGGCGGTGCCAGAGCTTCCTGTGGGGCGGCGCTGGCCCGGCCCCATGGGGAGGGCCAGGAGTCACGCTGTCCCCTGTTACTCTAAGCGCAGCTGGGGAACTGACCCCCCCGGGCATGTGTTACTGTTTCCATGGCTACAGGCAGGGAAGGGAAGTGCCCCAGGAAAGGGGCTGGCCATGGCAGCCAGCGGAACATGCTCACTCCACTGCCACAGCAGAACACCCCCGCACCGCATGGCACTGCTGGCAGAGCCTGGGACGGGCGGGGCGCAGGACGGGCAGGGTGCAGGACCGGTGGGTCACGGGGCAGGCGGTGTGGGGCGGGTGGCACACGGTGCGCGGCGGGCATGAGCACTGGGGCTGGGGAGGCAGCGAGAGCAGTGGCGCGGGGTTTGGTTGCAGCGGCCCCGCAGATTCTCAGGTTTGGGAGGGGGGGCTCCCAAGTCAGAGGGGGCTCAGAAATGGTTCCGTTTGCTTCCCCATGCTCAGAGAGCCCAAGGGGAGAAGCAGAAAAGTTCCTGCAGCGCTCCGGAGTGCCGGGGGTTGGGGCAATGGGCATGGCCTGCATGCACATTAACAACCTGCACCTCTTTGCGAGTTTAGTGTTTCGCGAGGGCCATAGCCTGTCCCATTCCTCGTGAAGGACGGGGTTTAACTGTATTTTCAAAACTAAGGACAGTTCTAAATCCATGTTGACACCAGTTAAGGAGATGAGCCAAAAAGCACTGAAGTGCATTATGATTTAGACTTTGTTGACAAGTTGGATTTCATGTAGTCTGTTACCAGAGAAACAAGAGAGCTCAAGGCAACAACACTTATGGCCACTGAACTTAAATTGTGAATTCCCATCCTAACACCAGCTGACTCCAAGGAAAACAGTGACCAAGGACCACACAGAACCTCATTCCATAGGCAGAAGCAGACAATTTACCCATGGAATTTCTTCTTTAGCAATAATATCTCAAAGTGCCTTAACATCCAGATGTAGGCACTGATTTTATTTTAAAAGCATAGCTTTAGAAGTGGTCATTAATTAAAACAAGGGAAGATGAAAGTAAGCAGGTGGAAAGGTACAATGTGACTGACAAATATTCACAAGCATCCATAGCAGTGTAATGAAATGCAGTGACAGGCAAGCACATGGCATCATCTGTTGCCAAAGGCATGCCTGGCCTCTGAACACATTGTGTTCAGGGATAATTTCAGCTAGGTCATACTCCATCCTTATTTTCTGTAAATACAGTTATACCCCCCCATTTGCAAGAAACGGGTCATGTCAGAGGTCTTGTGAAATGTCAAATTCACAAAAACATGCAGGTCATTAATATGCATGCAGGCCACACCCATAACTCCACCCCCAGGCAATAAGGAGTGCTGGGGAGCCTTTTCAACTCCTCCCCACAGGCTCTCACAGCACAGGGGAGTAAAGGGAAGCGTTTCTGCATCCTATCTGCCTCGGGAGATGCCCCCAAGAATCCCTGGACTTCTCTTCAGCCATGCTGCTATTTCTGCAGCTGCAGCTGGGGCTGGGCTGCTGCAACCGTACGTGCTCGTACTGCCCCACTGGTAGCGCAAACCTCACAGCACTCCTCCCCCATTCTCCATCCCTGGTGGCTGGCCCCATGCCGTCCCGGCCCCACATCGTCCTAACCCACCGGGGCTGCCAGCGTGGCATGGCTGCAGGGTGGGCGTATCTCACTGTTGCACCCTCCCAGCCGCCTCTGCAGCTGCCACATGGCTGCTGCCACCATGCATGCTCACCTTGCCTCCGCGGCTGGGAAGGTGTATCTTCGGGCTCTGGTTGGCATTCTTGGAGCCTGGAAAACCTTAAGTTTGCAACACTGTGATACCCCATGCCGCTTAGGGGGTGGAGGGGAGCCAGTATCAGAGTTTCTTTCTCTTTAACATTCACCAGTCCCAGGAGAGGCAGCGCTGCCCATACAGTCCCAGAGGGCACGGGGGAACAGAAGCCTCCTCCTGGCGCAGTGGCAGTTGCCCCCTCCCAGCACACAGTGCTTGCCCCACCTCGTTTGCCTCACTTTTGTGGGGCAGTTTCCCTGTGGCTACGTCATCACCAGGTGCACCAACTGGCTGTCCCCGGGCACAGACTGCATTGCCTTCCCCTCCCGTAGCCATGGAAACAGTAACACACACCCGGTGGGGGGTCAGTCCCCAGCTGCGCTTAGAGTAACAGGGTAGATTGTGACTCCTGGCCCTCCTCATGGGGTTGAGCCAGTCCTGTCCCACAGGGAGCACCGGCATTGCCCCTTAGCAGAGCAGAGGCACTGCACATGCGTCAGCTGGGGAACCTCACAAATGGCTGAAGCAAAATTGTGAGAAATTTTCCTCACAAATCAGCAGGCTTGTAATGGAGAGGTCACAATGAAGCAGGGAAATACTGTAGGTCCACCTGTTAAACTACAGTAACTCAAGGATTGCAGTCCAGCACAACCTACCAAAGGTAAGACAGAAATGAAGCATCAGTAATCTGTAGTGACAACTACACAATTGTCTTCCTGCAAGTTATGTCTAAACCCTCAATAGTTTCTCTATCCGTGTTACACTAGTTTCACAGAAATCAAACGATTTACTCTATACAAACAGAGCTTTGTGTACTGAATAGATTATATTTTACATCAGATATCACTATGGAAGAGTAGAAAAAACAGTTCTTTTTAACATCTCTAAGTCTCCCTGATGTTTCTAAATATGTATTCTTATAAAGAGTTCACAAAGACTGCATTGACAATAATCCACATGAGTGTTAAACCACAGGGTTAATTAATGTTCTGAACCTGGAAGTGATATGACAATGTGACAGAATGTCTTCCTGTATCTTAATTTAATTATTTAAACAGGGGCCACAGACATCCAACAGTTTTCTATGCCGTTGAAGAGGCAAGAGAATTGCTCTAACATGCAAAGGCACAGACAGTAAAAGAAATGGAAAGCACTATGTATTACTCTGTATTACTATGCATTACCACCCCTCGGCAAAGCAGAGGCACTGTGCATGCGTTGGCTGGGGAACCTTGCAAATGCCTGAAACTCAACTGCGAGAAATTTTCCTCGCAAATCCATGGGGTCATAATGGAGACATCACAATGCAGCAGGGATATACTCTAGTAGCGTTGGGAAAATATTAAGCTGATCAGATACAAAAACGTGTCACATTAATGATGCGTCATATTAACAATGTGTCAATTATTTGCCCTTTTAAAGGTCTTAATAGTTTTAACAAAAGATTATAACCCATTTTTCATACAGCAATTTTACTTTAAAAATTCATTTTAAATGTTCCAGCAAAGATTAAAACATACTGACAGCACAATCCACTTCAGTGAGCCAATTCTAGGTCTTTTGCATTTTGGTAAAACTTCTCCTGGGAGGATAGCCAAGCAGTTTTAAAAAATCAATTAATTAATGCTCTTGAATGAGAAAGGTCTATACAAAGTTTATACTCTGGATTATAAACAGTAGAATGTTCATCCAAGGACAAACAGTAACAAACAATGAAAATCCCTTGATTTCCTGATTTACGACCTGTTCACAAAGCTGAATAGTTTCAGTATTTCATCCAATATAAACAGTTATAATACAAAGGGCACGTTCCAGCTGCTCTATACAAACTATAACTTTCCCACTCAGTAGAATGCAAACTGTTCCTGAAATTTTCAGTATGAGATCAGTGACAATCAGACCATCTACATTTATGAAGTGACTTGTGGGCATAAGAATTTTCAGTGCTTGGGAAAAGTATCAGTGAAGAACTCAAAGCAACAAGGATTGAAGCAGTCTGTTCTTCTGCAGTAGGCAGCTAACAGTCAGTTGTGTGGCCTACAGACTAATAATGTGCTAAAGCATACTTACAGCCCTGCACAGCTAGTACAGAGGTTAAAAGTCCAATTATTTTCCTACATTTTCCTCCCAGCTACATTTCTTGAGAAATGCCCAGAACAACAGAATACTCACAATGGCAAGAAGGAAAGACAAACTGAGCTGTGTAGAGCTCTGTTTTCACAGCAGAATTGGTAAAATTCTAACCAAAGGTTTGGGAAGGTTTGAGAAGATTTGGGAAGGGAAGGTTTGGGAAGGGAAAGTTTGGGTAAGGGAGGGAAGGTTTGGGAAGGAAAGGGAAGGTTTGGGAAGGGAAGGGAAGGGGAGGGGAAGGGAGGGGAGGGGAGGCAAGGCAAGGCAAGGCAAGGCAAGGCAAGGCAAGGCAAGGCAAGGGAAGGTTTGGGAAGGGAAGGCAAGGCGAGGCAAGTCAAGGCAAGGGAAGGCAAGGCAAGGCAAAGCAAGGGAATGCAAGGCAAGGGAATGCAAGGCAAGGGAAGGCAAGGGACCTACTCATGACCACAATCCTAGCCATGGAAAGAGCCGGAATAAACTTTAAACCTTGCCCAGCCATTTGACCATTGTTTCTCTTTCTGAAAGTTGTTCTGTAACTTCATTACTTCTCTACATGTTATAGAAAAGTGCCCTTAAACTGCTTTTAAATATCTGTAAGTATCACAATAAATACAAGAACGATCAGTAGTGCAAATGTCAGCCTACTCTCATTTTCACAGAAATACTAGTAAGAAACTTGCACAACAAACTGCCTTATTTCAAACTTATTAACAATGTAGATTAAAGTCATAGACATAAACAAACAAAAAATACCTGGTGAGTTCTTCTTTAATCTTCAAGGGTTCACGTGGGTAGAACTTCACTCTAAAGCACATGGTATATGGTGGATGAGCTGAAACATTATAAAGAAAAAGATTGAGAAGAGTAGCAAAAAAACACTGCCTCAGCCACTAGAGAGACCTCCAAGAGTCTTACAAAGTAGCCAGTGTAACGGCTAATTCAGGCAGAGATTCAAACAAAAGCAAGTAAATATTATATGTACTTCATTTTGGAGTGGATTTTTTTGCAAATGACAATCAGTAAGCAATGATAATACTACAAAATTGAAAAAGCCATTTAAGTAGTTAATGAAGCTAAAGACAATAGAACTATTTCTGTTTCCAATATTTAATAAGACTACAATACCTAGTCCTGAACAGTGGCATCAATATCAGGCCTCAAGTACAACATTTGCACAAGTAAATGAGAAAGCAAAGTGAAATGGGAAGGTGAAAGTGAAGGAGAGCAGGAAAGGGGAAGATGAAAGAGAAGGGGCTCTCATGCACTTTAATGCACAGCAAAGTGCAGCTCTATAATACCCTAGTGTTTTCTTTCAGAGGGGTCCTTTTTCTGTCAGATAAGGAGTAGCTGGCACAGTGAAATGCCCAAGGCTGTGTCAGAATTTTCTGCCATTACAGTTTCCTTCCTCAATAAAACAAATTCACAATAACAATAATTTTAAAGGACTTCAGCAAGGACAATAGAGCTGATAGTAGTGAAGCTATTAATTTGCTGGTTTATGTGCTGACAGCACAGAAAATGTGAACGCAAAAGAACAAATAAAATCATTTAAGTTACATTGAATGCTGAAACCAGACATGACCTAAACACTCATGAAGTAACAACACACCTTGTGCAGAAGATTTCTAGGCAGCTGATTGCATGTTTTTAGAGTTTATTTCAATAGCATTTAAATAAGATGAAGTATTCAATGTACATGACACAGTAAGGAATTCCCTGAAGTAAACCCAAATCTACAACACCTTGACCAGAACGAAAAGGGATATGTGAGCTGCCTGCCTTGGCCCAGATACCAGTAAGCAAGGGACTGAGTCTCATGTGCACTCATTTTTAATCAAAGCCCAAAAGAAAAAACATGTTATAATTGTTTTCATAGAAAGAGAATCTGAAACAAACCAAAAATATTTATGTGTGCCGGTTTTTACTGGGGTAGTGACTAGTGTTCCTGTTTGTTTTTCACAATCTGCTTTGCACCCAGGACAAATATTACCATCTGAAATTAACTGTACTGGCAGTGTTGGGTTTGGGTTTTTTATTAAACATGGAGTACAAATGGATACTGAAAGCCAAAAGCAGATACTAAAATTATCTTCGTAGCCCTGAGAATGCAACATTGCAGAAAACTTTTTGCACCTCATCTTGTTGTTACATATTCTCTGAAGTATTGTATCCTACCAAAAGTTAATGAAATTTTTAAAAAAACAAACAAACAAGCAAAAAAATTACATTCAGTCTTCATGTTCACTAATGCTGCAGAAGGATCTCTGAAGAGCCCTTAAACATATGCTGTTGCTTCCATATATGTACCTTTTCCCTTACCAAATGTATCAGCTGTTTATCCATACCACTTGCTGCGCATGTTTAAGATAGACAGAATATTATTGATGCTTCTATGTATAAAACACCTGTCATCTCAAATTGCAGGGTCTCCCACACTGCACTCAATTTGTTACAGGACAACAAAGAGTAAGGTGGATTTTTGTCAGACATTTAAAATAATGCTTTAAAATGTGAATATTGTAAGAAAAGGAACACATAGTACTTAAATTAATGCCTGAAGAATCAAACTAAATTTAAAGAATTAAATTTTTAGAATTAAACTAATTTAAAGAATTAAATTTAAAAGCTTTCTGTTCTTATTGTTCATGTGTTTATGAATCTCATATTTTATTAAATTCTTTTTTAGATTTGTATGAGATCCCCTGGTTCATTCCACCTCTCTTCATATTTTAGGACAACATTAAAGATTAAGGAAATTAACTTGAAAAATTCCAATGAGTTGACACATGGGAGCATCCCTTTTTTATTACTGTTTCGGGTCATGGGATCATAGAATGGTTTGGGTTGGAAGGGGCCTTAAATATCATCTGGTTCCAACCCTCCTGCTACGGGCAGGGATGACTTCCACTACTCCAAGTTCCAACCTGGTCTTGAAAACCTCCAGGGATGGGGCACCCACCACTTCTCTGGGCAATCTATTCCAGTACACTTCACAGTAAAGATTTTTTCATAATACATATATAATCTAAACCTACCTTCTTTCAATTACGCAAGGTAGCAAGAAAAACATAGAAATTTTGAAGTCCTGCAAATCGGAGCAACAGAAATTATTCTGTTCCACTGTCACCAAGAACGGAACCAAAGTTGGATATGTAGTTGGATATTTCTCACAAAGCGGGTTATAGGATAGCTGCATATTCGCTATACAGAATAACCTTTTAATCAAAAAGGGGGGAAATTTATCAAAAGAGGGGAATCAAACTAATCAAAGAAAAGAAAAATTAATCAAAAGAGGGAAAGTGCACAGTAAAACTCTGTATTTACTTAAACGTTAGTGCTCATGTGACTCTAGTTTCATACCACAACATTCATGGACAGAAAATAAGTGATTAAAAAAGTAAGATGACTAAATAAAGAACCTTACTGTCAGCATTTAAGAGAGAGTAAGAGTATACATAAAAACATGTGAAAGAACAGAAAAAAATATTTTAAAGTTCTTTATCTAGAATCACAAAGACAGAGGTACGTAGGCAACCTTCCAGAGAGTTTTTGGACACCCTACTGGAAGCACAGTGCTTGCAACTATGGATCAGGAGACAGCCCTGATCAGGACTCAATAACTGGCTTCAATGAGTACAAACAAGACTGACAGTGGTTTAGGTGTCGTGGTTTGACCCTGGCTGGATGCCAGAGGCCCACCCCAACTTCTCCTGAAGGAGAAAACTAAAAAAAACAAACTGGAAAATAAAACTGGAAAATAAAATAAAACTGGTCACAGGCAAAAGAAGCAAGACAAAACTATAAATAAAGAACATAAAGGGTTTATTTTCTAACTAACAAGCTCAGAACTGCAAGGGAAGCATCATTTAGAAGGCAACCTTTCTCCCCCCACCCCTCCTTCTCTTACAATAGATGTAATATTCCCTTTTCCACCAGGAGAAAAAGGGGGAACATAGGGTAGGGGTAAACCAGGCAGGTTGGTATTTCTGAACAGATCCAGGGTAGGAACCATCTCTCTGCCCTTCCATAAAGTTCTCTCTCTCTCACAAGAGGGAAAGGTCTTTCATGACCCCTCCCAAGTGAGATCTCGACCTGAGGACGACAGTTCTTCTGAAAAATTCTCTGTTGTCCAGAAGTCACAGCCAGGATTGCAGCTTTTAAGTACTGGTTTTTATCTGCTTCATAATAAGCCCACCCAAAAGTACACAGATAGATCCACCACAAGGCACAAAAAGTCTGTCCAAGGATCTCTGCCGAGCTCTCAGCTAGCTCCAGGCTTCTGTTTCGGGGCTTCAAAACCATCAGCAGTTTGTCCAGCGTTACCTCTCCATCTTCAGTCTTAATGCTTAGACGGATTTTGCGGTCCTGGTTCTCTCTCTTTGGTCCATAGGTTTTCACCATGGTCACTCCAATTCACAAGCAGCAGCGGGATGCCTGGAAGAACATCTCTACCCCTTCTCTCGTGGGCCTGGGGGCCTTCAAAATCTCTCAGCCTCCCGACGCAGGTTCTGAGCTGGCACGCTACATCTTACTACTGAACTTTTTTTTCTTCTCTCCCAAGTATGTTATTCGGCAGAGACGCCTGCCTTTATCTCTAACCTTGAAGGCCATGGCAGCACGGAAAGCTCAGGCCAGAGCTGAGCTGTTAACCCCCTTGCTACCAGAGCAGCAGAAAACCCCCTAAACCATAACATTAGGACACTTCTGAGAAACCTTATTTCCCCCTCTCAGGCAAAATCAGTAACAAAAAAATGGCTGAGGTACAGACCTAGAACTGCATATCATGTTATGACACAAACATTAGAGTGATGAAAAATGCAAACGTGATTGAAGAGATAAAAAAGATACCAAGCCTTCACTTTTTGTGTGTTGTACCAGGACACATTTAAATATGGTTTTATATGTCATAAGACAAAAGTAAAAAATATTTCGTAGGATTCCTCCTGTCATATCCCATTGTTACTAAATATGAACTAAAAGCAAGTTTTGCCAAAGCTAAAGGAAGTAAAATACACATCACAGAAGAACCTATGGAGACTTCAGAGCTTCAAACA
Organism: Pitta sordida; assembly: GCA_013390025.1. NCBI lineage: Eukaryota > Metazoa > Chordata > Aves > Passeriformes > Pittidae > Pitta > Pitta sordida. The sequence continues at coordinate 27,847 of WEKX01018780.1, forward strand.
TACAACATTCCATTCCTGACAGAAATGACTGCAAAATCCTGATTTCTGTACAATCCGACTATATAGAAGAATTAGGCCTGAATGATTCATGTATTACTGAGGCCCACAAAATCTAGTACCTACTAAAATTTGCACTGGAAATCTACTACCAGTCAATCCATTTCAGCTGTCAATATTTGTCAATACTGACCTGCACTACTAAATTCACTGAAAAACTTGTTATTGTGTTGGTGGAATTAAGTTCTCCAGAAATGGTAGCTGAATCAAGGACAGATAATTTTAGGGGTTTTTTTTCTACATGTATACAAATGCTTCATAATTCTATGTAACTGACTTTACAATTTTTCCAGTCATTAGTATTAATACATCCTACTCAGGAATCAGAGGAAAGGAAAGTCTGTTCTTACAAAACATATCATTTCACCATTTCCTGAATTCCTTAATGGCAAAGAAAGAAAAGGAAACACCCATCTAATACAGTCACTATGAGTAGCTTTCTGTCACCATTTCTCCCAGAATTCACATATACATAAGGTATGTTTTGTTAATCAGTCTCTTCATTGCTTCAGTTTTTTACACTTTTCACCTACTACTAAATTCAGTCGTCAGTTGTGTCACCTGAAACTGGCATGATTTGCAAATGAATATCAATTATTTCTCCTTCTGGGTCTAAACATTTTCATGGTAAAGGGAATACATTTATTTTATTTTTTGTGCCTTTAGAAATTGTTTGGTGTCCTACATTAATTAGAAACACAAATCCAGAGGTTCCTGATGCCAAATGGTTACAAAAACATCCTGTGGGAGCAAAAGATGCTCTCATGCATAATCTGCAGAGATTGTATACATATAGTCGGGTCTCCTACACCACAGTACTGCGAGT
>WEKX01018784.1:0-33091 GCA_013390025.1 Pitta sordida
GAAAAACGTTGGCAGCGCGTGATGTGAAACACAGAATTAACGCCCATCCCATCCCAGGAGCGAAAACAAGGAAGAAGGGGAGGGGAGAGGGAAGGCGGACGAGAAAGGGAAGGGAAAAAAACGAGCGAGAGACCATTAAAAACGGAGGGAAAAAAAAGCCCCAGAAAAGGGAACGTCACATCCCCTTGACCCTCCAATCACCTCGGGGTCCCATTTGATTGGAAGGCGGCAAAGGCTTTAATCTCAGACTAATTCAGCTGCTTTTGAAGTGAGTTTCTTTGCCAGATCCCGGGCTGGATGGGCAGCGGCTCGCATCACAGCTGAGCGGCGGAGGCGAGCGCTCCGCGCCAGCCGGGGGAGCCGAGAGCGGCAGAGGGGCACCGCGGCACACGCTCGCAGCCCCTACCCCCGCCCCCAGCACAGCCCAAGGATTACTCGGCTTTTTTTTCCCTCTTCTTTCTCTTCGGCCGGCTCCCCCTTTCCCTCCCCCTCCCCACCCACGCCCTCCCCGCCAGAGAGAGCCACGGGACGTTGTATGTTTGTTTTTCTGCTCGGGGGGCGTGTGGCTTTTTTGCTTTCTCGCCTGCAGAAAGCGAGCGAGCGTTTCCGAGTGCGAGCGGAGCCACTTGCCCCAGTTTTCATGCGAGGTTTTGGGTCATGATCACATCGCCCTCGCTTTCTGCTATAAGAAGTAGTAAGCGCAGCAGCAGCCTCAGCGAGCCCGGAGGCAGCCCCCGCCGCAGCCGCAGCGCCGCCGACCTCGCCGGGCCAAACGGGCACGCTGGGAATAACGGGAGCAGCGCCGCCGCCAAGCCCTGCTTCCACGCCGTCCCCCCCTCGGACCCGCTACGCCAAGCCAACCGCCTTCCCATCAAAGTCTTGAAAATGCTCACGGCGCGGACTGGACACATTTTACACCCTGAATACCTGCAGCCTTTACCCTCCACGCCCGTCAGTCCCATCGAGGTAAGGACCTCGGAACCGGCCCCGGCCCCCGTCGCTTTCTCCCGTCCCTGCTCGCTGTGCATGGCGGCTCCGCCAGCCGTCCTCGGCACTTTCCTGCGCTTTGAAATGCATTTACACCGGGATGGGGACTTCTTTTGATCTCGAGTTAGTGCGAGGAACCGCTCCTGGGTATTGTTTCCATGTTTACCGCGATAATTTCTACTTCCTGTGTAAATTAAGTTATTCTTTTTGTGATTTTGAGGGTTTTTTTCCTTTTTTTCCTCCTTTGAGAGGAGGGGTGAGGGGAAGGAAACGACCCACACGCTGGGTCACGATCCGGCCCACGCAAATAAGCAGCACTCCGAGTGCCAAACAGCCTTGTTTTTTGCAGGCAGCGATTTGGGTTTGGGGGGAGACACCCAGGACGGGACGACACGACCCGGAGAGGGACAGGCTTAAACGTGGGTGCGGCAGGAGAACTGTATTTCGTCTCCCCGACCCATTCCTTTCAAGTACCGGCACGCATTTGTACTTCGGGGGCTCTGTTGGTCCATTTTTTCCCTCTGTCGAGGTTGCCGGTCCCCTTCTGCGTAGCTCGCTGTTTGCGGGACCGAAAGTCGAAACGGAGCGGGTGGTGGGAAGGGTGTGTCCGTGGCAATGAATGATTTCATTAAGGTCTCTGCGGAGCGAGGACACCCCTCTCCCGTGGAGCCCGGCTCGAGGCTAACTCGGGCTCTGTTTATAAATCGCGTCCCCGGTCAGGGTACAGAAATGCTGCAGTGGATATAGTTCGCAGGCGGGTTTGCGCGCCCGCATGGCCAGAGCGACGCCAAGACCCGGCGCTCGGCGCTGGCCGGGCCGCTGCCGCGGAGGCTGGGGCAACTGAAGGCGGCCGCGACGGGCTCACAGGGGTACGAAAGCCCCCGGCCCTTTTTAAAGGCTTTATGGAAAATGGTGCATTCAGGGGAGGGGGCTGTCAAGGTGATGAATGCACACAAAATTCTTGATTACTTGCAGGCTGTACTCTGCAAAAACCTACGGGACGAGAGTCCTCGGTACGCACTGAGGGTTTTCTTATTACCCTGCTTAAATCTCTGTCTTTGTGTGTCCTTCTGATTCCCATAGCTGGATGCGAAGAAGAGTCCCCTGGCCCTTTTGGCACAAACTTGCTCGCAAATAGGGAAGCCGGACCCGTCCCCTTCCTCCAAACTCTCTTCAGTCACCTCCAATGGCTCCGGAGGCGACAAGGACTCCAAGTCGGGCCCCTTGAAGCTCAGCGACATCGGCGTGGAGGACAAGTCGAGCTTCAAGCCGTACTCCAAGCCGGGCGCGGAGAAGAAGGAGCCGGGGGCGGGGGGCTGCGCGGGCGCCCCCNGGGGCCCAGCTGGCCGCCGCCAGCAGCCTGGGCTGCAGCAAGCCGGCGGGGTCGAGCCCGCTGGCGGGCGCGTCGCCGCCGTCGGTGATGACGGCGAGCCTGTGCCGAGACCCGTACTGCCTGAGCTACCACTGCGCCAGCCACCTGGCAGGAGCCGCCGGTGCCTCCTGTGCCCACGACCAGGCCCTCAAGTCCGGATACCCCCTCGTCTACCCCACCCACCCCTTGCACAGCGTCCACTCCTCACTGACCGGCGCTACGCCGCCCTCGCTGGCCGGCCACCCTTTGTACCCCTACGGCTTCATGCTCCCCAACGACCCCCAGCCACACATCTGCAACTGGGTGTCGGCCAACGGACCCTGCGACAAGCGCTTTGCCACCTCAGAGGAGCTGCTTAGTCACTTGCGGACCCACACTGCCTTCCCGGGCACCGATAAACTCCTCTCCAGCTACCCCAGCTCCTCGTCGCTGGCCAGCGCGGCGGCCGCAGCCATGGCGTGCCATATGCACATCCCCACGACGGGCGCCCCGGGCAGCCCGGGCACGCTGGCCCTGCGCAGCCCACACCACGCGCTGGGACTCGGCAGCCGCTACCACCCCTACTCCAAGAGCCCCCTGCCCACCCCCGGGGCCCCCGTGCCCGTGCCCGCTGCCACAGGACCCTACTACTCCCCTTATGCACTCTATGGGCAGAGACTCACCACAGCCTCGGCCCTGGGCTACCAGTGAGCACAGGCAGCGAGGCTTTGACACACAACACAACACAGAGTTTAGCGATAAGGGAAGGAAGCCCTGCGAAACTTTATAAAAGTTGGAAAGAACAAAAAAAAAAATNGAAACGACCCACACGCTGGGGTCACGATCCGGCCACGCAAATAAGCAGCACTCCGAGTGCCAAACAGCCTTGTTTTTTGCAGGCAGCGATTTGGGTTTGGGGGGAGACACCCAGGACGGGACGACACGACCCGGAGAGGGACAGGCTTAAACGTGGGTGCGGCAGGAGAACTGTATTTCGTCTCCCCGACCCATTCCTTTCAAGTACCGGCACGCATTTGTACTTCGGGGGCTCTGTTGGTCCATTTTTTCCCTCTGTCGAGGTTGCCGGTCCCCTTCTGCGTAGCTCGCTGTTTGCGGGACCGAAAGTCGAAACGGAGCGGGTGGTGGGAAGGGTGTGTCCGTGGCAATGAATGATTTCATTAAGGTCTCCGCGGAGCGAGGACACCCCTCTCCCGTGGAGCCCGGCTCGAGGCTAACTCGGGCTCTGTTTATAAATCGCGTCCCCGGTCAGGGTACAGAAATGCTGCAGTGGATATAGTTCGCAGGCGGGTTTGCGCGCCCGCATGGCCAGAGCGACGCCAAGACCCGGCGCTCGGCGCTGGCCGGGCCGCTGCCGCGGAGGCTGGGGCAACTGAAGGCGGCCGCGACGGGCTCACAGGGGTACGAAAGCCCCCGGCCCTTTTTAAAGGCTTTATGGAAAATGGTGCATTCAGGGGAGGGGGCTGTCAAGGTGATGAATGCACACAAAATTCTTGATTACTTGCAGGCTGTACTCTGCAAAAACCTACGGGACGAGAGTCCTCGGTACGCACTGAGGGTTTTCTTATTACCCTGCTTAAATCTCTGTCTTTGTGTGTCCTTCTGATTCCCATAGCTGGATGCGAAGAAGAGTCCCCTGGCCCTTTTGGCACAAACTTGCTCGCAAATAGGGAAGCCGGACCCGTCCCCTTCCTCCAAACTCTCTTCAGTCACCTCCAATGGCTCCGGAGGCGACAAGGACTCCAAGTCGGGCCCCTTGAAGCTCAGCGACATCGGCGTGGAGGACAAGTCGAGCTTCAAGCCGTACTCCAAGCCGGGCGCGGAGAAGAAGGAGCCGGGGGCGGGGGGCTGCGCGGGCGCCCCCGCCGCGGGGGTCGCGGCCGGGGAGAAGTCGGGATTCCGGGTGCCGAGCGCCACCTGCCAGCCGTTCACCCCAAGGACAGGCAGCCCCAACTCCAGCGCCTCCGCCTGCTCGCCGGGGCTGCTGCCGGCCGAGGGCAAAGGCGGGGAGGACAAGAAGGACTCGGAGGGCTGCGGCAAGAGCGGCAACTCCGGCTCGGAGGGAGGCCCGGGCACCACCAGCATCAGCCACAGTCGGATTAGCGTGAGCTGTGCCGGGATTAACGTGGAGGTCAACCAGCACCAGGAGAGCACGCCGGGCTCCAAGCCCATCGCATCGGACTCCGCCTCCTCCTGCAGCAGCACCACTGCCACCTCCTCCACCTCCGTCCTGGGCTCCGGCCTCGTGGCCCCCGTCTCCCCTTACAAGCCGGGTCAGACCGTCTTCCCCTTGCCCCCGGCGGGCATGAGCTACCCGGGGACGCTGGCTGGAGCCTACGCTGGCTACCCGCCCCAGTTCCTGCCGCATGGAGTGGCTCTGGACCCCACCAAATCCTCCAGCCTGGTGGGGGCCCAGCTGGCCGCCGCCAGCAGCCTGGGCTGCAGCAAGCCGGCGGGGTCGAGCCCGCTGGCGGGCGCGTCGCCGCCGTCGGTGATGACGGCGAGCCTGTGCCGAGACCCGTACTGCCTGAGCTACCACTGCGCCAGCCACCTGGCAGGAGCCGCCGGTGCCTCCTGTGCCCACGACCAGGCCCTCAAGTCCGGATACCCCCTCGTCTACCCCACCCACCCCTTGCACAGCGTCCACTCCTCACTGACCGGCGCTACGCCGCCCTCGCTGGCCGGCCACCCTTTGTACCCCTACGGCTTCATGCTCCCCAACGACCCCCAGCCACACATCTGCAACTGGGTGTCGGCCAACGGACCCTGCGACAAGCGCTTTGCCACCTCAGAGGAGCTGCTTAGTCACTTGCGGACCCACACTGCCTTCCCGGGCACCGATAAACTCCTCTCCAGCTACCCCAGCTCCTCGTCGCTGGCCAGCGCGGCGGCCGCAGCCATGGCGTGCCATATGCACATCCCCACGACGGGCGCCCCGGGCAGCCCGGGCACGCTGGCCCTGCGCAGCCCACACCACGCGCTGGGACTCGGCAGCCGCTACCACCCCTACTCCAAGAGCCCCCTGCCCACCCCCGGGGCCCCCGTGCCCGTGCCCGCTGCCACAGGACCCTACTACTCCCCTTATGCACTCTATGGGCAGAGACTCACCACAGCCTCGGCCCTGGGCTACCAGTGAGCACAGGCAGCGAGGCTTTGACACACAACACAACACAGAGTTTAGCGATAAGGGAAGGAAGCCCTGCGAAACTTTATAAAAGTTGGAAAGAACAAAAAAAAAAATCTGACTTTTTATAAAATAGTGTTCATTTGAGGACTGGATCCATGAGCACTGTATTTATTTATGTTAGCTTCAAGCGGGACAACGAATCATAAAGTGCATTACTTATCTGAGCTCAATAGGTAAAAGTGGAACACCCATTGTAGAATATAAATAAAAAGATAGAGGTCTTCTCTTTAATGTTACTTTAAAATTGCTATGATTGTATTGTACGTTCTTATTTAATGTCTCATTGAAACAAAAAAATTTACATGCATGTTTGTTACTAAAAAACAACTCGCAATTTGTCAGTTATAATTTCAAATTGCAATTATTTTTAAGGTGTATACCCTTGAAAGAGAATTGGTATTTTTTTGTATGTATTCTGGAAGAAAAACAAAAACAATTCTATTCCAAAAACCTCATTTGCCTTATTTTGTTCTTTAAAAGGAACACTTAACTATTTTTAATTTTTAAGTCCACCCTGTGAAAAGGGTTAAGTAAGGTTTACGTCATGTACTAAAATAGACAATGTATTGCTTTAAAGATTAAAATTCCGTATATTTGATGTATTAAAAGGTTTTACCTTTTTTTTTAAGTACACTTCGATTCTGTTATAAAACACGAGTAGGTCTTGAATGGAGGCAACTGCTAATTTCTCCTTTAGCGTTTATTCAATTTTAATTAAAAATTTAAAAAAGCCAAAACAAAAAAACCCCAAAGGGTTTTTTTTTCAATTCTAATCCCAGAGCTCTCTTAATCAGACAGTTGGGTTTTTTTCCTCTTCAATAGAATTTGTTGGCATGAAATAGGAAAACTGACAATTGCTTCTATCTCTTTCTTAAAGCAGGTGAACTTTTGTTTTTACAGTGGAAAACTGATTTTTAAAACTATTTTCAATTCCTTCAAAAGAAACAGGGAAGGCAAGACAGAATTGTAAAAATGTAAGACCATTATCTGAAAGCCTTTTACTTTTTTTTTTAACAATGTAATGCACAACTATTCATCTCTTTCTAAATGAGAAGTTCAGAAGCAATTAGGGAAGCGCTGTTTGAGCTCATCGTTATTTTCAATTTCTCTCTTCAGTTCGCACCGCAGCGCAAACGATCATCACCTTAAAAAAAAAAAATCGGACAGCTCTGAAAACTCATTTTCTTTTAAAAAGGAAGGGACGAGGGGGAAAAAAAAGGAAAAAAAAATGAAGCCATCCGTTATTTGGTCCGAGTTTGCTCATTAATGAACGCAGTGACAAACTCGATGTGGTACCGAGAGGGGCTGCCCCTGCCTGCGCCGCGTCTCTGCCGCCCCAGCCGGGCTTCGCAGCGCCCGAGGGCCACCGCCCGCCTCCGGCTCGTCGTCCTGCGTTCAGGTAGGAGCGGGGGCTGCGACGGACAAGCCAGAGCAGCCACCGAAACTGTGGAACAAACCGCCGCCGCCGAGGTAGTCGGAAAAGCGATACCCGAGCTCGAGCAAGCGAGGCCAGCGAAGGGTTTTGCCCCGGGTCCGCCCGGCCCTCGCAGCCAGCGGCTCGGGCGGGGCCGAGTCCCCGCAGCCCCTGACAACTCCCCCCTGCCCTCACCCGGCCCCAGCGCCGGCGGGGGGGGAAAGCTGCAAGCGGCGACTTTGCTTGAGGAATCACTGGGTTTTCTCCCTTGTTCTGGATCCCTCCGCAATATAATTACTGTTCAAAGTTTCCCGTGGTGCCCAGATGCTAATTAGTCTAATACATTTACTCCAGATAATTAGTGGAAGTTAGCGTTAATGTGCAAAGGCGAGGACAGCAGCAAGCTAATGAAGCTCCGGCGCTCGCCCGGCCGGCCCGGGTTGCGGCAGGCACCGGGATGCACACGGGGCCGTCGGGTGCTTATTTAAGACACTGTCCGAATGTGGCACTGGAAATGCTTTGTGCTTTAACAAAATGTGTTTCCCCTCTCCCCCCCCCCCGCGGCCTTAAATGGGGAAGGGACCATTGCGTGTCTCTGCTATAGGGAATGTAAAACGAGCTCTCGATACGAACTGATGAGTTAGAGAAGGGGAGGAGAGAGCAGTGCTGTTAACTGCACCAAGTAAACTTCAGTAATAAAATAGGAAATGGATACAAACACAGCAAGTAATCGAAAGAAGGGCTTTTCGGGTCGGGGGTGATGGTGGTGAAGGATTCATCCAGCGGGGCCGAGAAAGGCAGAGCAAGCTCGCTCTCCTCTCCCTGCTCCACACGTCCCCCACCCTCTCCTGCAGCCCGGCCAGACTGCCCTCCCGCTTCGCTATTTTAACTACTCTCAATTTGAAGAAAATTACATTTCAGGCTCCATCTGGGTGTACATGCAACAATTACAGATTTCCCGCGATTAAAACACATCACCATCGCCCCGCTCCTCTCTTATTCATGTATTTTACAATTACGGATCTCTAACAGCTGCAGCTCAGACTTCTCTAGCCAAACACCATCGGCCATCAGGTGCTGCAGGGGCGATTTCGAAAAGAGCGAGGGAGGCATTTCTGTGTCCTGGAACCCTAACTGTAATTTTGTGGATTTCAGCTCTTAAAAGTTGCACACAAACATTGCTGATGTAAGTGATGAAATGAACACTTACTATTGTTATTACTGTTTTGCTCAAATACTGTCCCGGAGATTGAAGAAAAAATTAAAATAGCTTATTTTATATGTAGAGTGGTGGTACGGAAGTCTCTCTTCCGGACTTGTTAAATATTTGACCTGGCAAGTGCCACCTAGAATTTGGATATTAATCTAGGAAATTCGCCTTTTTTTTCTAATAGAGATTGACTTATGGACATTAATGTTTTTAGGTAAAAGGACTGCATTTATTATTCCTCCCCCCCCCTCCCCGTTCTTACTAACTGGATGGGTTGTGGATCTGACAGCAGCCGCTGGTCCATGCCACCGAACTAAAATAATTTCACAGTGAAAGACCAGCTCGAAAGGACAAGCAACAGAAGGGCAAAACCCATCAAGACCCGAAACTGTGATCAATCTGACCAGAGTCAGGCATATATTAGTTTAAATTAAACAGTTTCATCTTTCTCACAAATCTTTTTTGAACATTAAAGATAAACTCATGTAATATTTAAATCACTCTTGTCGGATGTTAAGTGCAACTGAAGAACCAAAATAAAAATTAGTGCGTTTCCATCCCCTCTCGAAAGCTTTCTCTGGGATGCCACTTGGACAAAATGCTTCTGATAAGCAACTCTTAGAAAAGAAGGGTCCTGTTTATCTTATCTATGGGGAAATGTAATTAAGGTAGTTTTATGAAACAATAAACCACCAGAGTCCATAGACAGCAAAGGAGTCTCTGTAATATATCTAAGCCTATATGAGCATATATACCTTGGCTTATGTGTACAACCCCACACCGAACTCGTGCATATACATTTGCTTGTCTGATTTTAGAGTGCAAAACGTATGCTAGAGCTAAAATACAGGGACGCGATTTTTACGGGAAGATTTTCTTCAGCGATAAGAGACCAGAAAAATCACCCAGTGCCCATGCACTACCTTTGAAGCCATCAAGGCTTCAACCAGTAAGGTACCTGCGCTGTGGTGACTGAGGCTGACCCTCTTCTCTCTAATCCGAGGTGTGTAATTATCTACCCACACCTACGGTCAAAATCACCATGAACGGCGCAAACTTTCTGAAACAAAAGTAAATGTACATTCCTACTCCCCGAAAACATTGATCAAACTTCATTATTTCATACTTAGAAAAGACGGAGAGCAATGCTGCCTTGCTTTCATACTGCCGGATCTCACTGCAGGTTTGCAGAAGAGCACAGTTTAAGGGTTTTTGTGGTCCTTGGCTTTTGTTTTGCGTGTTGTAGGGTTTGTTTGTTTGGTTGGTTTTTTTTGGTTGTTTGTTTGGGTTTTTTTTAAGTTTAGTTTAATTTTGTTTGGTTCGTGTCTTTTGTTGTTTGGGGAGTTAGGGGCAGGGGGTTTAGTTTGTTTTTTTAAAAGTAAAAAAATTAAAATGAAAAATTGCTGTAGTTACCAGCATCAAATCTCCTTTCCATACAGATTTTTGGTTATAATTTCGGACCTTTCTAACCCCATGCTGAGATACCCCGCTACCCCTGGTTGTTTCTGCACCACGAAGCACAGCCCGCACTGCTTCACGAACAGACCTGAGGCAGGCAAGCAACCAGTCCTGATCGGAGGTGTCTAATCCCTGCTAAATCTCTTTCTCAGCTCACTCCTAGAAAATTCGAGGCAGACTACTTTTTTTTTTTTTTTTTAAAGGTAAGGTTTTGTTGCAATGAAGCACAGAGGTGTCAGAAGAAGAAAGACGGACCCCGAGTCCGTATGCTCTCGCCTCTTTGGAGGTGGAATCCTTTGGCAGCAGAGACGCGGTTGAAATTTGAGTAGATTATACATTTGAGCTTGTGCATAAATGCAGAAAGACTGTCCTAATGCTGGATATTTCTCCATCAACGTCAACCAGGTGCTGCTGCTGCAAAAATCCCACCTCCGGCCCCTTGCTCTGTGTGTGTGTGTGTGCGCGCACAGTGATGCACAGACTTTGTTCTCTCTTCATGTCTGAAACTCATCAGCCGCTCCTCACTCCCAGCCCCCCGCGCCCCGTCCCCTACGTGGAAAAAAAGTGAATCTGTTCAGGCTTTGAGTATTGTAAGAAGCCTTGTGTGTATTTTTTTTTAATCTTCAGCTGAATTAAAGACAACCTGACAATGCTGTCATCTGTCTTCAACGTCACATCAAGGCAAGAAATAATGATAACAGAGCAGCAGAAAGACGCCCACTGAAACCTGGAAGATATATATATACACACACATATATGCCTTGAAACAGTTTGAAAGAGAACAAAATTAGATTACTGCTCTTAGGCTATCGCAGCAAGAACGTGTGGGATTTTTTGGTGTGGGTAAGTGCTTCATCTTTCCTGCCTTATTTTGCGAAGCGCGTGCTGCTCGATCCAAACCACTTCTGTGGGATGGGACAAGACGACGAGCAGGCACATTCCTGGTTCCCAAACTACCACGGCCAAAGGAAGCACAAAAATATCTCCCCTCCCCCCTCCACCGTTTCAGGTTCACGTTGCAGTTAATAACAAATGTTACTGCTCTCCTGAGGCGCAGGCCAGAGAGGGCTATCTTTACACGGAGGCCCAGGCGGGCACGTTGGGCGAGTGGCGCAGCTCCGCGGGGGAGGAAGAGGAGCTGCTCCCAGAGGAGGAAGAGGAGCTGCTCCCCTTTGTCTCCCCGGCCCGGGAGGTCGGGGCGGGNGGAGAAGTGATGCAGTACAAATGGATTTACCCAGATAAAAGCAGATAGGCAGGACTGAAAAAACGTGGTGGTGCCTGGGTTTGTTGGTTTTGGGTTTGTTGGGGTTTTTTTAATCACGCTTGTAATCTCGTTCGCTCTGAAGGGTAAATAAATTGCAGTTATATGAAAAACAATTGGTGCTACATGTGTTCATAACAGATGGGATCTTATCACAGTTTAACTGTAATAAATTCTGACTTCTGGAAATTGTAATCTTTACTCCATGCTGGATGTCTTTTTTCTACTGTAATAGCAGGGCTACAAACTCTTGAGGGCAAGCAGAAAAGTTTTCGGTGCTAGGGTTGCTCAAGAGCCAGTGCATGCTCCTGTAGCCCCTTCACAACTGCATCTCTTTCAAAGTTCTGATGAAAACGCATCTTAAAATCAAAACAGAGAGAAACCCTGGCGCATAGGGAGGCAAACAGCTGATCTTTCCACTGTTGGGTGACATTATTTACTAAGGTTGATGATAATAGTCCTTAAAATACATGCAGAAAAACTAAGAATGTGCTTCCTGTGTGGAGAAGCCCTGGCAAATGACAGATCACGCTTTGGTTTACGAAGAGAGAAAATGTCAGAAGAAACTGAGCCCCCGAGGAAGCAGGGAACAAACTTTAGATTAATCCCGCTGCGCTTCAGCTCACAAAATTAAAAAATAAATTTGAATAACCACTGAAAGGATAAAATTATAATAATAAATTGTCCATATTCACTGAGGCTGCAGGACTAATTATTTTCACCATCTTAGCTTCCCATTGCTGTTTATCAAGTTGCAGGATAAATGCTTGTAAATCCATTATATTTCCATAAATCCTTTCACCGCTTTATTTTTGGCCAATGCTTTTGCAACATTAATTGATTTTATTGCACTTTCTGAAGTCACTGTTTATTAAACTCAAGCAAGTTCACTCTGAAAGGATTGGGTTTTTTCCATCGACATATCAAACTCGTGAACGGGAATTACTGAGGCTACTGTAGGCTCTAGACTCTTTTTTCCCCTGCTGTGATCTTGATGGCAAATGTGAACTGCAAATTACAAGTTTGTAATAATCTACGCTGCTATAGAAAACAGCTCCTTCATCGCTGGTGAAAAATCAGTCTAGATCCACACACCATCTTTTCCTATTGTTTTTAGGCAGGGGGAGGCATTAAATGCCACTGAGTGATGGAGATCAAACAGACTAAGAACTGCTTTGCAAACCTTTTATGTTACTGAATGGACGGCTGTTATTTTTAGGAAAAGATTTTGGATGTCTAACTAGAAGGTCAATAAAATTTAGATACAAGTACACACTCTCCAGGTTTCTCAAATCCTTTCTCCCTTCTCCCTCAGCCATCTTAGGAAAACTGTACCCAATCAGCCTTAAACTGATTAATGATTTCTCACTTAATATCAGCTGATTTCCAGTTCCTTTACCTGTCACACTGGCCCCTGCTCATAATTCAAAAGCATTAAAAGCTGACGCTCCTGTTTCAAGCACTCTCCCTCTGTCCCACGGTGCCCCTGAGATATGCATCCCAAGCCCTGGTAATGAGCAGAGTCCTCTCCCCGGGGCAGGCTCGCCTTGGCACAGCCCTTTCCAGCCATGCCCATCACCCCCGGACAGGGATCGTCTCCTCTGCCCGCAGCATCCTACGGAGTAACCTCGAGGTACTTCGGTGACCAAGAATCTTGTAAAATGCATAGGGATAGTTACTATAGCTCATAGAAGACATGCAGAACTGTCTGGTTGGTACAATGTTGGTAATTATGGATTTATCCTCCGTGTTACAAGTTCAGCGTTTGTACCCTCTCCTTGGCTCACACAGCCTTTTCAGTCACAGAAACTGCTACCCATAAAGACTTTTTACCAAGGTAAGAGCATCAGTTGTTAGCAATGCAGTTGTCATTTACACTGGGAACAGGAGGGGAAGGACAGGGAAAGAAAGCAGAGCTCTCCAGGTCTGGGGTCCGTGCAGCCCAGGCAGGGAGGAGAGGAAGGCCGGGGATGTCCCCACTTCCCACCTTCCCTCTGTGCGGGACAGAGATGGGGCAGCACTGCAGCTCCACGCCTCGGCCCGACCAGCAGTCGGTCACCTCGGGGCCCTGCTGGCAGGACTAGGCCGGGAGAAGCCACTTGGCTTTTTCAGCGACAGCTTTTTCACAGCAAAGCGTCCTGTTTGGAAAAGGGCAACTCTGCAGTTCATCCACTGCCATAGCTTGAGAGGGGTCGGGTGAGCTGGGACTGGGATACACAGCACGAGTGCGAGGACACATGCTCTGTGCAAGAGAAGTGATCCTGCTGCTAACACCTTTCAGCATCACAAGACCTAAAACCACAGCTGCAATATAATAGTTTTATTTCACTGAAGTTAGTAAGTCTCAGCCCAGATTCTCCAATCTATCCTACAGTTGCAGGGAAATGTCTCCCCTCTTATACAATTTACAGCCCTTAATCTTCTCTTTGCAGAGATTTATTTTTTTCCTACCAGAGAAGATCAACTGCTACTATTGTCTAGTGCATTCTTTTTCCATGCTTTAAGTACTTGTCTTGAGGCAGAAGAATATGTATCAATTCCTTGATCGGAAAGGTTTCAAACCCACAATCCTCACTTCTTATTAGAATTCCTTATCACTTGGCTACTCTAATGTGGGGAAAATCTTGGTTTTCCCCTTGGAAGGCACTGACTCCACTTTGCATAAAAATGCACCCAGCCAGAGGGAAAGAGAAGGAAGGAACTGGACTATTTAGTCTACTGGTTATGGTGCTTGTCAAAGCCTGGAGCTCAGGCCTCCCAGTCAGTGCTGAGATCTAATCTTGTTCCCAACTAGTCTCTAAGAAAAAGCAACACTTGCAACACGCCCTTTCCACCCTAAATGGTGATTAGAGGAGATGAGTCTCCTACTCTACACAAGTGGAAGAGGAAAAAAATTCCAAATCTGTAGCTGCTGATTTATTAGATAAATAGCTTAACTGAATTGGGAACTTTCAGTCAATTTTTTCAAAGAAAATAGAAACCACTATGGTATGTTAGGTGACAGCAAGCTTTGCCTGACAAGTCTTTAGTGGAAAGCAATTTTTCCCCTGCATACATTAATTACAGAGCAAACAAAAACTCTTACAGAATTCCCAGCTGTGCATGTGAAAATATTCCTCCCCTTTGGCCTGTATTTTTGTTACTTTGTCCCACCCTTTATGGAACCACTGGTGACTATCCTCTCTAACCTGCTCACCACTGCCTAGATCAGGCTACCACAGAAATTCACTGATGGAGACAAAAACAAAGCCAAAGTCTTACCCTACATATTTTTTTACTACAAGATTAAGTTAATTTTGTCAACTTCTAAAGAGAAAAAAATGACCATATAGCCAGTTTCCATCATGAAATACTTGAGCTCATGAGCGTGAGAGCATTCATAAGACTTTTCTTTGTCCTACTTCCTCTTCCAATTCCCTTTTCTTTGCAAGATTACAATTTCTTTCAATATATATTGCACCATCAGGCGCAAGGAATGTGTTTCAGATAAAACAGATGATGTTTTGTTTATTTAAGAAGGATCAGCTGCTAAATACATTTCAGTGGAGGTGTCAAATATCTTATGAAGAGAGCCAATCACATTTATAATTATGGTCTTCAGGTTGCAAAACAGAGTTAGGGTAAAATGTTATGCTTGATCAAAAGCATATATCCTACATACATCAATAGGTTTATAAAAAGATTGAGAAAAGAATTTGGACCAGATGGAGTCGCTAATTTTTCTAGTTTCACTGTATAATTTGGTTGAGAAATAAATGGTTGTTGATGTATCTGCAAATCAGGTAGTGACAAATACTCTGGGAAAACCAGCTACTCAAAGTGCCACAACCTTGTTCTAGAGTTACATAAATTGTGAAGGTGTTATAGCAGGTCTTACCTCCTCAGCGAACAGTCAACACTTTTAATACTATTTTAACATACCTGTGTCTAAAGTAACTAAGAATAGCACAATTTCCTAGGTGTAGATACTCTCAAAGTAAGTAAAAATATTGCTTAACTCTACCCCGACTGATCGTTATACCAGCACGGTTTAACCCGTATTAGAGAAGGTACTTGTGAATCATCATAGCTGTGTGTATACCAGGTCACACGTTATGAAAAAAGCTAACTCTGTAAGGGAGGAAATATTTATTCTAACTAAAACACTTATACTTGTATAAACATAGTGTTCCACATGGTTAATTGTGTTTGCTGGTTAATGGGATTGTGTGAATTTACATTTATACTTTTAAGCTATTAAAACTTGCACACACCCTAAGTTCACAATGTAAAGTGAAATTCTTGTCAGCCTGAAATCAGTAGGAGTTTTCTAGCAATCCTAAGAAAGGCAGGATACCTCCTGGAACAAAAGAAGCCCTAATGCTTACAAATTCTAATTCCAGATAAAAATTAAATACATGCAACACAGTTGTACAATTCATGACAGTTTGGGAAGGGGCTTGGGAGTACCTTGGAGCAAACTATGGAAATTTTCTAGTTTTTGTCTGTCATACGAGAGTTTAGATGACAAAATCTGAAGAGACCATGCAAGGCACATGAGTAGTAAATAGGTAAAAAAAGAGAACACTGGACACCTTTAAAGAGCTGAGTATGCTTTGGCCACTGCAGAACAGAAACAGTCAACTTGGAATTCATGCCTGTCAAGGTAATAAGAGCATGGGGAGTTTAATCAGAACATCTGTCTGAGCAGTCATCTGTCCTGTTTTACCTCAAGAAATTGCTGTGTTTCAGTAATGGGCAAGATGTGTGCACTTTTATTTTGTGCATGTTATTTACATAGGAAAGTCTTGTCCAGGTCTTTTCCCAAGAAAAAAATGGAATAATAACTTTAACTTAAATAAATAAAAAAAGAAACACAATCCCTTAGAACTCCTTTAAATTAGTAAGAAAATAAAGGAAAATGTCAGGTTCTACGGGTTTTATTTTTATGCAGAGCACCTCTGAAAATACCTGCATTTGTTCTGATAGCTAATAATCTCAGATGAATCAAAACAATAAAAACTAAATTATTGCATAAGTAATTTAGCTCATTTTCTGTATGCACAGATACACAGATTAGCTTGCACACCAACCTGAGCACCAAAAAAAATAAGGTAGTGAATTTTGCATCTCCATCTTGAACACAATTATTACATAACCATGTTATTTCATCATTACTAAATGTTCAATTCATTTGTGCAACATTATTCCAGTCTTTTTGTTGCAGACATATTTCTATGAAGTCTCTTTTGATGTATTTTGTAATATGTACTTGTTTAATTCTGAAAATAAAAAGTGTTGTGAGCTTTAGGACAGATAAAAGGAAACTACGCTGCCTACACCCACATCACAAGCTGTCCTTAGGAATGCAAGTACACACAATTCTGAAAGTGTAATAATCACCATCTTGCTCATTACCTAGGACCTCCAGGGCTGAATCACAAACCTTTACACCTCAAGTTAAATATCCTAGCAAGCAGCTGCAGCATATTCATATCCGCTGTTGGCCAGATGCAGCCGCAGAGTGGGAGGCATAGCGCAGTGAACAGTGGGCTGCATATGCACATCTACTCAAAAGAAAGTTAAAGATTGGCTAGAGACTAATTCATTTTATAGGCTAAGAAATTGATTTTCAGAGAAGCTGAACTACAGGTGCTTAAGTCTGTTAAAAAAAAAAAAAATCATCTTAACTCTGGCGGTACTTAGCAGTGCTCACTGCAGCATGGGAAACATTACCTTAGACTCTGGTATTCCCTACGTCAGGCTCCATTGTGTGCAGCATGACACAATTACTTTTTTCCTGGAGTGGTGGCTAAGGGCATTTGTTTATAACCACAGAACTGGGGCCTAAATGGACTACAATTGTTATCTATGGCAATGACATTCAGTTATGTACAATACACATAACGCAACTCTCACCAGAACAATAAGAGGTGACAAGCTGTGTTATACCTATCTTACTGGTAAGTAGTGGAAATTTGAGAAATTAGCCAGTTGTAGAAGTCAGCTTTGACCAAACCAGACAAAACTAATTTAAGTTAAACAGGAGAACAAATTAAGTAAGTGAATCTCTAAAGGTTTAAATTTCAGAGGGGCAAACTCTGGCATAGTTACGTCAGCTGGGCTGAGGAGATAACAGTTTGAGTAGGGAGCAAAATCTTACAAATACTTCACATAAAGAATGTTTAAATAGTCAAGAGTCTACATTCCAAACACTGCAAACAGAAAAGAGAAACCCAGAAGAAGGTATTACAGGTCTAACTGGATGCACTACCACCTCAAGAAATACATTACATGTGAAAAAAGAAACAGAAGGAATGCATGAGAAAAAACATCTCTGTGTGCCCATTGCTACTCAACTGAGAATCATGAGGTGAAGAAAGCTGCCAAGAGAGGAGCTGTGTCAGGCTTTGCAAAGGATATTAAGATCGATGAAAATATTTATTCCGTTGCATAAATGAAAGAAAGAGATTAAGAATAGTACAGGCATGCTCCCAAACTCAAATTGGTATGTTGTTTTTATTTAAATAAAAAGGGTAATACTGAGCATGGAGTGAAAGGCAAAAGTTGATAGGAATGACACTAAAGAACAAAAATCAGGTGAGGCAGAGACAAAAAAATCACATCTGCCCCGAACTCTAGGAGTCTAGTTAATCTCCACTCCAACTCAGAACTCTATAATATGAGACCACAAGCGTAGCAAGGCATTTTTACCAAACATGAACAATAAAACACAAAACAAAGACAATTATAAGAAGACTAATATGATGTCCAAGATCCATATTTTTATCATTCCGATTCCAGTAATAGCCAAAACCTTGCAATGACAAGTTGAAAGCAAATATACAAAAAATGAATCAAAATACTTAAAGATATAGTCTGGGATTATTCAAAGTAGATGACAACTCTGTTTTAAAAGTAAACCTCAAATCTCAGAAGTAAGTGCTAAAAAAGCGTAAGCGGTCTATTTTCTCAACATTAATAGGATGACTCTGCTAAAATACAACAATTGTGGGTCACCACCCTATGGCAGCTGGGGCAACTTCCCATAGAGACAAGGAAAAGCAATACCATTGTGTAAAGATCTGGAAAGAGCTCACCTGAAATACAGCAGTCTAGCTACCTGCATTCGAGAGATGAACTGGAACTAGAGCAGTGAGAGGAGAAAAACAGATAGAAAGATGAGTGCAACAGAAAGCTTATTTTATGGAATTACATGAAACAAGCTTGATTTGTTTAGTCTACAGTAACAAAAGCTTAGAGAAGATAGGATTGCGGTCTAACAGTTAGTTAAAAATCTGAGAAGAAAAAAAAAAGAGGACTATTTAATTTAAAAGGGAATTTTAGCACGAGACCAAATGGACTTTAGCTGGCTGTGAGGATTTTTTAAATGTATAGTATATTCTTTTTGATTCTATTCCAAGTTGGTTCCAATGGCTTACTTGCAACGTTGTTAAAAAAAAAATCACATTCTGTAAGAGCCGCCCTCTGGGACTAGTGGGACTAAACCACAGAACTGTTGTTAAGATGGAGTACAACACACTTCAAAAACAAATTATCTGATGTGATGGCTGCAATAGGGAGGGGAGGACTCGGAAGCCCAGCAAGCACTGTTCTGTTCCATGCCTTGCATGATAGAGGAGTTGGTGACAGGATTAAATCTTCCATGATTAAATAACATTTTTGTGACAGGAAGAAGTGCACAACACCAATACGTAGGTAAAAAATAGTCTAAAAACTGTGTATTGCTCCTTTTAACTCTTAAGAAGCCCCAGTTTGTCTTTTAACAACTCAAAAAAGTTTCAAAGCAGCCAGTTAGGGACAACCATGTTACACATAAGAGCTACAGAGCTCCCTTCTGAAGAGGAAAGCCATCCTGACAAAACTCACTTTTTCTTGTGAAAAATGAGTTATTAGCAAAACCCATAAAATTTTAAGTCAAACACATTAACTTTTACATTTTTGAACAAAATAAACCTGCCAAAAAGAACTTCCTTAAAACAAAATACCATGCTACAAGGTGCACAAACAACAATCAACCTAAATATTACACTGATACAAAAATTTAAATCCTTTGATTTAAAGGAAAACAGATCATTATAAAGAATGTTCATTTCCAATAGCAAAGGAAAGTTGTACCAAAGACTTGAGCCAAAGAAGACAAGTAGATGATGATTTGTCAAGGGATTTTTCTTGATATACACTTTTAAAAGGTCTGAAAATAGTTAATGCAATGACAAATGTACATCAGAGAGGGAAAAAAGAAAAAGCAATCTAATTTGTGCTGAGGCACTAACCTGCTCCAACCCTTGATGGGTGCTCCCTGCTGCTTCCCGAGTCCAGGTGTCAGGGAGAGCCAAAGGCCAGCCCCCACACCTGCCCCTCACAGCCCTTCTTTCTCCAAAACACAAAGTGGCTGTTGCTTCCATCCTCCCAGGCATGTAAACATGGGGCTACATGTACCACAGTATCCCAGCAGCCATTTCTGCCCTTCTGAATAGGAGCCCACTCTGACAAGCACTGATCTGTCCCAGGTGAGCAAGTAAAAATGCACAGATCCTCCCAATTTGCCCAATTAGTGTTACTCAGGGCCCCATGCTAGAGATGGGGAGGGGGACATGCACATCCTTCCCCTCTCCAGGGGATGCCACATGTGGCTTTGAGCCCTCACTGCTGAGAGGAGGCTCTGAGGAACATTCTCAAAGCCCCTGGGCGTGACAGGGACTGGGGGCTGCAGATCTGGTGACAGCAGTGCCCGTCAGCCCAGTGCCAGCCCCCTCAGATGGCACATGTGGCTGCAGGAGCCACCTGTACAGCCCATACAGGTGGGCGTGGGCATTTTATGCAGTGAATAACACACTGTCAACAGGCCAGCCCTGAGGAAAACTCCAGGTCTAAACACCTCACATGCTGATTAGTCCCTCTTTCCAGTCAGCTGAGGGACCCTGTGTCTATTAGGGTGAAAGAAGGGTGGCTTGGATTGCACATATAGTGAGCATCCCACCTACACAAATTTGACAGCCAGGCCTTGGTAATTCCTCTTTTCCCAGGCAGTTTTTACCATGAATACTGTGGAGCTGCTGCTGTCTGAAATTAACGCTGAGCTTGTGCAAGCAGAGCACCACAAACATGAGTTCCATCATTCCACAATATATTTTTATTATATTGTGCCATAGATTAGAATAGTCAATAATTGTTAAGGCTGATGGTGCATATTTAGAGAACAAAAACACATCTGAAAAACAAGGAATGCTCCTGTTCACTGGTCCTATTTTAGAAACCAAGAATGACCTTCCCAGCAAGAAAACCAATTGGTCTTGGGGGTTGTGATTCTGAAAAAATGTTGTCACTGAACGTTTGTGTAATGCCCGATATTGATAGTCTGCTGTGACATTAAACAAGGATGCAGACTCTTGCCCACAGCATGTTAAGACCAAGTCAAAAAAAAGCTGATCCATCTTCATCGCCTCTTCAGGACTTGCTCTGCTGAGAGTACAGCTGGGACAAGTTCATGTTAAACATGCCTGAACAGCCAGCACCACAGAATTTCTAGAAAAGTAGCCATTTAGTGATAACTTTCAGACACCATTAAATTAAAAGGTATACTTGTTTATTAATTAAAAAGGTGCTAGTAAGACCATCCAGTCTGTACTTAATTTGTTAAAAACTGTTAGAGAATAATTTTAAAGTGGAGGTACGAAAACAACACAAAGCATAAGATGAACAATTTTAACTACACATTAAGAGTTGCAACTGATATTTTACATCATGAGCAGCAGGTCCCAAGAGCATCCATTCATTAATCTTGTCTCCCTGAAATGTACAGCTTGCTTTTTTCACTTTTCTAAAAAGTAACAACAGTTACAGAGATAAATGATAGAAATGTAACAGTGGAAGTTCTGGGGCTTGGACATTAATGTTTTATTAAGGTTTTGAGATAGCACTTGCTACAGAGCTAGGCAAACACAGGTGACAAACACAAACAGCATGAAGAAAAGAAAGCCTTTATGGTTAAAAGGTCTAACGTGGTCATTTTTTTACTGAACTAGAAGAAAGATCTATTTTTTTTCCCTCAGAAAAAGAAAAGTAACTTGACTTTTTTCTCCTGGACTCTTACATAAAGTTGATGGAACATTATCACACTTGTAAACTTTTCCTTTTGGCTTTTTGGCAAACAAAGGAAGAAAAAGATTTTACTTCTCTCCATAATGCTTATGAGTTTGCTAATGACATTGAACACAAAATATGAAGCATATGTGGTTCATAAAACCTAAAGGACACAGAAATAGTAGGTTAATAAGGGTGGGAGATTGTAAAATTTATATTTATTCTTCAAATATGACATTTTCAGATCTGTCAGCTGTGTATAGTAACAGAGATACAGATTTCCTGTAAATGCAAGCAGAGATAGACTGACAATTCTTGTACATACAGAGTTGTGTTGATTTGACTAAATGCTTGACTGCACATGGAATTATTCAAGAATAAAAGCAGGACTCTTAGTGAGTAACATCTCATGCAGACATGCTTGTTCTAGAATACAAACTAGAACAAGGAAATTACGTTATGTGATCAGCTCCTATATGTAGAATATTTTTGTAGGGTTGTGACAATTAGATACACATCTTGCCTCAGCCTGAAACAATTTTCAAATTCTTTAATATCTTAAAATTGAATTTTTAAAAACTTCTTCATAGAAAATTCTGGGAATCTCTTCAAGGATTTTTTTTTTCTATTGAAACTAATTTGTCTTAATTTGATTTAGAGCAGGTTTTAAATACATGACATCACTGTAGATTTCCTGTATTTTTCTTAAAAATTTCATATAATCCAGAATTTTACCTGACCTCAGGCCACTGAAATCTGGATTTATGTGTGCCTGAACTCATGTCCTATCATTCTAGGGACATTCTGACTTAACAGTTTTCCATTGTCTGTTCCACAGTTCCTTAGGGTGAGGATTTCTGGCCCTTTTGTTTAGTTATTCCCACACTCCTTCTCTGTATAAGACTCCATATCTTCCAGCTACCTGTGCATCAGCAGCCTCTTGTCAGATGTCTCTATGAAATGCTGGGAGGACTGAGAACCACACACAAGTTCCAATTGCCTTCCGGTGTGAATAGAGCAAAAAAGGTCATTTCAGGAGGGACATCTGCAATTGAGCTCTGCAAGGATGTTTGTGCAAGAAACAGCAAGAGATGTGAAAAAATAAATGATTAGCCTTTACCTTGAAAGAACTAAAAATTTCTGCATCAAATCTTGCATAATAAAGAGACTGAAGCAGTTCTAAAATGTATCTATTTCCTCTCTGTTGAAAAGGCTATGAATGTCCTTCCTTCTCCTTCCTCATCCCTCAAGCAGCATGAAGATTGTACTGAGAAGTATTTAACAGCTATTTAACAGCTAACTATGTGTGTTTTAGGATATAAAAGGAATGGTCCAAGGCAGAACTAGGGAATCTATTGATAACACACTAAATTGATCTACACACATTGAACCAATTGATCTGTACATTGGAGGATTTCCCAGAATGGGAATCACAGAGCCCTGGTTTATGGTGTATCACACTATGAAATGCATTAACTTCCTAAGGGAAGAAGGAATGCTGCTTGTTTGGCACCACTCTTGTTACACCATAACCTGTAGCCCACCAAGCTAAAGTGGGCCCAGATGACTTCAAATCAAGGTAAATGTTTTAAAAATCAGCTAATTATTTCTAGCTATACTTAAATTGATTAATTAAAAAAAAAAAAAAAGGAAAAAATCAAGGCTGGAATTAGACAAGAAATGTGTACACAGTCCTTCATACACTTTCGCTGTGTAAGTCTCTCTTACTACTATACTGTTAAATGCAATTTCACTAGTGCTAGCTTTATGGCATAACCGATGCTGTGTCACAGTGGGTTAAATTAAAGATTAAATTAAGAAGTTCCTTAGTCTCTTGCACCACTGGTCTTTCCCTTTTCAGAAGGAAAAAATGATTCAATGTGATCAGTAAAATATACAATATTTTCAATGTTTCTCCACTGCTAATTGTTAGTACCTGAAAACAATTCACAGAAGAAAAACTCAAGACATTTGAAGATTCTGTGCAGGTCAAGCATGGCCTGTTCTGTAGAGTCTCCTCTTGTAACTAATCTGCTAAGCAGACAGCAGCAGAAATGGAAAATCCTTTTAGTATGGGTACTGTCCAGTCATAGAACTGCAAAACCTTAGGTCTAGGGATTAGCATTATTTTAGGAATGATGGAGGGAAGCTTGCATCTGAGGCTTTGCTAACCTGAAATATGTAGTAGTAATGTGTCAGACTTTTAGTCTGATCCCCTTGTGCAATAGTCACATCTGAGAGAATTTTGTGTTTAGGTGTCTAAAATCTACAATAATTACTACTCTGAGTTAGTAAACTGGGCTGAAACAGCTTTTGGACAAGTGAATGACCAGTGATGAAATAAAGAAATATTAATTATGTAAAATTACCTACTTTTAGCCTTGGAAGCTCCTTAATGCAGAAGGAAAGACTTTTTCTGTCTTTCCAATGACAAAAATGTCCCTTGTTTTTCCTTCCTTTGGTAGGATTTTCTGCCTTAGATAGGCCTGAGACAAAACCAGATTACTGTAGAGCAGATAGGGAACCAACAGGGAAATTCTTGGATGAATTATGGCGAGAAAGGCCTTAAGACTTGTAATCCATTTTGAACCAGCATCTCTCATGCAGTGAAGAACTGAAATGTGTAAAAGAGAGAGAAGTGAGAAAACAGGGATGGAATTGCAGCCCCTTTGGTGCCAAGCCAGAGATGCAGGAGCAGAATGGTGGGCAGCTGGAGGACTGGTTTACCCTACTGCCCCACTAACTTAAATGGATGAACCCTTGGGTATCCATAGGTAAATCCATGGTAAAAACATTGTCTGTGGATATATCACATTATTAGCTGCTTAAGAAACTTCACTGCCACATTGCTGATGTTTGCTTTTTAACAGCAAAGTGGTTAGTTGAATGCAGAAGTCAGGAAAACCACATTCAGCATAGCAAGAATGCAATTTTATATATCTATATAAGTATCTACAAAACTTCTAAAAATAGGATTTATTTTATCCAACCGACAAAAATGACTACTCCATTCTATTCCAGGTTGCAGCTAGATTTTGTAGGGCAATATGCCTGTTAAGGCCAAGTCAAAAATCATCCATGTCATTTTTAGCTCATTCCAGAGCTGATCAGGCTAAAATTCTCATCTTGGACTGTTCTTTCAAAGAAAAAGGGATGTTTATGTTAAAGCTCTGTGGCTGTTCTAGGAAAAGGATTGAGACAGAAATCATCTGCTCATGAAACAAGTACACTGTTAATATGAGCTTCCCTCACTGGATGGGCTTCTTAGAGATACTTCCCCCCCCCAAAAAAGACATCACCAGCAACACTGGAAATCACCCCTTGACTACAGCAGGGTAAAGACTGGTGTCTAGTTCCCATCTGCAATATTGTTTTGGTAAGATAAAAGCTTTTGGAAGCAGCAATGGCAGCTGCCTGGCATGGAATAGGGAGCCAAGGGCAATGCCGCAGTCACCAGTTCAGGGTCCTGGCTGTCCCAGTGAGGAAACAGGACAGGACTGTAGATGGTACCTGATATTCAACTAAGAGTTCAGACCATTAGACAAGTTTGTGATGATGAGGCAGATCCAAGGTCAAGCTGGCAGTCTATCTGCAGGCCAGCATCAGACCCAGTGTGTTACTGGGGCCAGCTCCACGGTGACTGAGCAGCTCCACGGTGACAAAATGAGGCCAAGGCCATCAGCCCATGACCAGGATGGAGACTGGTACTCCCTATGGTCTCACTCAGGCAGGGATTGAGGAAGCTTCAGAGCCTGTGGGCAGGGAGTGGAGGAGACCTTGGGTGAAGCTGCTTAGGGCCTTTAAGACCTATTAGAGCCATGAGGGTCGTGACAAACACAGAGTACAGTGCTATCAGCAACCCGTGCCATGTGGGTCATTCATTAAAGATACCAAGAATTTTACTTTGTGATGTTTGAAGACTTCTTGGAGGTAAAATAGTCATCCCAGAGTTGTCATGTTCCCTGGAAAAAGTTTCACAACACAGTTTTATCATTTCTGTCTGTTATTTAAATCTGACATACTGCTTCCATTCAAATCCAAGTCATCTTGCAAGTGAAAGAAGAGTGGAAATTGCAAATTGCTAACTTGTAGAGACGGATGTGTAACTCTGCATATGCTCAGTCCAACCTTACTAATTGTGTGATTCTCTGATTCTGTGAACTCAAAAGTGAAAAAATTCACCCCAGGAGTATCTCCTTAGTCAAGTTTCACTGCAACAAAAATCAATCAAACAGAACCTTCCAAACAAAAAAACACAAACAAAAAAGTCAAGTCTAAACTTTGTCTGAAACTTTTTATTCATTGTATATAGAAAAAGCTTACTGACTGACATATACAGGCACTTACCTGAAGATAATGATTAGTCTTACTGCAGAATTCTATGCTATCCATAGAGTCTCAGTCTGGACCCATTTTAAGGCTTTTCACAAAAGGAAAATGAGAGTATATAGGAGGCTTTCTACCTATAGTGAATTTTTAATGCAGTTCATATTGGCTTATTTTGTGTAAATAGACAAGAATTAAGAAATCCAAGGCTAGGCAGAGGTCATATTGTCCTTTAGGGTCTGTTCCTAAAAGGCATCTTCTTGCAAATACATAGTACCTAATACAGAATGCAAAAGCGAAAGTTTTAGTCAATTAAGTTTGTTTAAATGGCATTATGGGTGAAAAGCCCAAATTGTTTCAGAAAGTTTTGTCCTGTGTTCAGAGACCTTGTACTTAGGCAGTCAGCCAGAATCTATCACCATGGATTCACAACAATCCAGGCCTTGACAAGTTTTATGTCTAAAGAAAACCAGTTAGTCAATTAATGGTTAAAGACTTCAAAACATCTTTTTGTTAGTATGACACTGATTCAAAAGATAAAAAGACTATGCAAATCTTTTCAATAGTTTCTGTTCTTTTCTCCAAATCTTCTGAGGAGGAGGAATGACAAAAAAAAATCCAACCACAAATCCTGCTAGAACGCATAATAGTTAACTAGTAGCCAATCGCTTAGAGTAACTCTTCCATTAGCAATTAGTACATTTCCTCTAAAACAGAAAGAAACTTTCAATAGATTTTACAGTTTTGGACTTCAGTCATTTCTTTAATTGGATGTAGCCCTTTAATTTTGAATGAAATAGTTTTTCTTCTATTGCATTCTGATACATGCCAGCTTTGACATGGAAAGCAAGCAACATAATGCTCATATGGCACATTAAGAGCCACACTGTGTTGTAGCTTTGCACTCCAGAGATCTTAAATTCTACAACATTTGTTCATTAAAAGGCTTGACTACAGCAGTCTCAGTGTTAGAGGTAATGCAATAATTGAAGGAGGCACAATTGCTTTTTGCAAAACGTATTTTTGAACTCTACGAAGGGAGAAAATAAATGGTGTGCCCCGATTTCTTTTCATATTCTTCAGCTAGCTCAGTCTAACATAGCTGAACTTCTTGCAGGAGCTCCTCAATGAAATTCTGTGGCTCTTGTAATACAGAAAATCTACATTATCACAGTGATTTTGTTCATTATGAAATCTAACAAGCTATCTTTTAGGAATATGTATTTCTTCAGAAAACACATAGTTCTGATTCCTAAAGCTACTCAGAACTCACTACTTTAAATACCATTGAGCAGACTCTAAATATTATAGTGAGGCTCATAATGGACATAATGCAAGTGCATGCATACACACTGCATGTAGATTTTCTTTGCTTGTATCTTTGATGCTCCTCAGTAGCCATTTGGATGTCTTCTAGAATGGCCAAAGATTTAGGATGTGCCAATTCCTAGGAAACTTGTAAAGACAATGTGCTCCCAGTACGTGCCTGCCCAACTCTGATGATATTGGAAGTCTTTTCATGAACAAAAAATGTTTGCTGGAGGAAAACTCAGTACTTTCTTTTAGTGGCTTAAATTGAGGAAATTATCCCTCTTAAGATTAGTGTTTAAACAGAAAAATGCTAACACATCACTGGACTCAGTTTTCACTGAAATTCTGAAATACAATGAAGTTCTCGTAAGCAGTTCTGGCTTCCAAAATATCGGTTTTCTTGGTACCTAACAGTTCCAGCTATGTAGATGACCTAGACTATACAAATTAGATATTCAAATGTACTGTCTGCATCTGCAGATATTGCTTTGGCTTTAAGAATATTCTATGTAGATGTATAAGACCCCTGTAATGGGTTTTACCCTGGCTGGATGCCAGGGGCCCGAATGGTCACTCAGTCCCAAATAATAAGGTGATATGAAGGGCAGGTTGGAACAAGGCAGTTTAATATAAGCAAAGATAAAGCAAAGCAAAGCAGGTGCAGAAGCAAAGCAAAGGAACTAATCTCTATTTCCCATCAGCAGAGGTGTCCATTCACATCTAGGGAAATAGGGCTCCTATGCATACCGTGTTTAGAAGGCAGCCATCAGAAACAATGAATTCCCCCGCTTCCTGCTCCCTTCCTCAGCTTTTATATCTGAGCTGACGTCACTTAGTATGGAATATCCCTCTGATTAGTCTGGGTCAGCTGGCCTGCTCGTGTCCACTCCCAGAATCTCGTCTTTGTGTGTTATCAACACCCTTCTAAAACACAGCATTGCGAGGGCTGCTATGTGCTCAGACAGATCCAATACAGACCTCCCCAAAAGCCAGAGAAATACATAGTGTATACATACACATAAATATATGCACTTCAACACCAGTCTGGAGAATTTTTTGGCCTAAGCTGCCCACGATCTTTCTACTGTAGACCAATTGGGGGGGGGGAGGGGGTGTTTGAAATTACTGTTTTCAGGTTAGTTTTCTTCTTTAACAGTGAACAGATCTGCAGCTAAACCAATTCTTCAGTGGCAAAATATTGCACAGGTTTTTTCTCTCTTTTACT
Organism: Pitta sordida; assembly: GCA_013390025.1. Lineage (NCBI taxonomy): Eukaryota > Metazoa > Chordata > Aves > Passeriformes > Pittidae > Pitta > Pitta sordida. Next base: position 27,835 of record WEKX01018784.1, read on the forward strand.
CAGAGAAGCAACTTCTGTCCCTTAATTGCATCCATTTGAATAATTTTAAACTAATCTTTTACTCTTTTATTCTGTCCTATTTCAATAATTGTCATACTCTAAGACACCCGCAGAGGAGATTGATGAACCATCTTCCAGCATCCATCAACTCTGAATGTATAAATTGTTTATTCAGGGTTCAGTCACAAAGATCAAATAGTCTCTTCACTCATGTCACAAAAGCATCTTTATCAGTAAGGTAGACACATACACATTACACAGTGCTACTGTTTTCAGAAAAACAACCTCAAAGCATCAACCAGGTTTCATTAGTTGTATTTAAACAAATTCCCCAAACATGACAGTCAAAGGAATTGTAGAGGGCAGACTGGGGACAGCTTGTATGGGAACTAAGAAATTACATGTCCTTAGTACTTGTGTCCTTGTTAATATGAATAGTGGCTACTAAAGTTCAGAGATGACTTCAGCTATTCGGGTTAAAGGTGTCTTCTTCCACAAAACTATCAGCCTGGCTGATAGCCTCTCCACCTTATAGCACTAGCAAGGGATTTTCTTCTGTGCATAAATTACACTAAATTAACCATCACTGGCAGGTGGGTGGTAAAATTATATATTTTTACTGAAGGCAGCAGTTGGGATTTTCAAGGGCATTCTTCTTTTCGTTTCAACAGAAATCTCAGTGAAAAAATGTGCACATTGAAAAATTCTGCCTTTGCATTTTCATTTTGGCTGGAAACCAAATTGCTGTCAAAAGGTGCAGCTTATCAAGAGAGGACTCCTTTGTTTTGTTTAATTTCAAAGTTATAAAACATAAAACTGTGAAACTGTGGTAATAACATTTCAGCCAACTTAAGCAGGGATGCAACATACATATTACCAAATATTTTCTGAAGCAATAAGCTTTCCTTAAAGGATTCCCTTTTTGCAGAATACCTCATGCACCAACCATTAAAAAAAACCAAACAAATGAGCAAAAATGCCTGGCTTTTCAAAATGTCTCACATGGACTGACCAGAGTAGCCAAGACATGAATGCTGTGTAAAAATTTTGACCATGGTCATTGCTGCAATACATCTGGAAATCCTTGGCCTGTATATTTGTATACGTACACATGTGTACAGTTCTTCTTCGGGTTCCCACTGCTTCATCTGCTACCTGAAATACTTTGAGATGAGAGGGGAGTTTTGCCGAGGGAAAAAGGTTCACAAATCTACTAGAAAGTCCTCATTCACATTTGACCATATTATAACCCAGAAGAATTCACATCTAAACTAACTTTAGATGTTTCCATGAAATTCACTGAGAATTAACTTGGGGGGATTAAAGGGAGAGAAAAAGGAGTAGAAAGAACTGAAAGAAATTCCATTCTATTACAATAAAGCACCCAATTTAAGCTAATTATTTTAATTATTTAAGTATGCTCTTCAAAATTATAAAAACTTCCACTAAATTTGAACACATGAACCAAGACTTAATCAACTGTAGTTATCAAATTCAGCTAGTGGTAAGCCACAAGCTCTGATAAATGCAATTTTAAAAAAAATTTGTACAGTAAAAATAGCAAAATGGGAAACAATTATTGCAACAAAGTCACCCTGGCTCCCAAGCTGAGAGTTTGACTCTGATTCTCCTCTCACTGAGAGTGTGGGCATGGTCTCAGTGATACATCTGATTTACATGGTGTGAGTGGGCCTTTCTGTATACAAAATTTTAGCACGTTGCAATCTCTGATGGCTGATTGCCACTTTCCCTCTCTCCTTCTTTCTTTATAACTGGGTTTATAATGAAAACATTGACACAGACTTAACTATGGCAGCATTAGCATTTGCCATTATAATTAACAGATTCTTCATTTTTCTTTGTGATTTACATGCATATATTCTTCCCAGTGCAGTAATTACAGATAGTATAGCTTGTAACATATACTATCCCTATCAACAAATACATTCTTTTCAGAGTATGTCTCTGATAAATTTTATTTAAATGTAAAAGGTAATAGGCAGAAAATGTAGTTTGCTTACAAGTTTCCTTTATGGTTGTTTGACTGTCACTTTTCTGCAGATTTATGATAATCATTCTTGCAACAAAAACGTTTACTTCACTGTCTAAATAATAAGGTAATTTGTTACAGCTAATTACTCAAGTGCTCCCTTAATCTCAATTAAAAGATTCAGGCTGACTTTCTATGTTTCTGCAGCAGTATGTTCCAGAATATCTCGTTAATGTATTCCCAATCACATATTTGTTAAGGAATGCATGGTCCATGCAAAACCGAAATGCTAAAATACATAGCTGCAATCTTAAACAATGATTTATTGTGACATGGGATGTGGGACATTTCCACAGCTTTTGTGATTGCAGTAATGAAGCTGTAAACCAAATAGCATGAAATGAAGCAAGGCCTTACAATTTAATCAGCTCGTAAACAGATCTACTGCATCAAGCAAATGACATTATTATCCATCCGAAGTAAATCATGCTAATCTCAGGAGATAAAATCAACATCATTAATGGTCACATGTCATATTCATCAACACTAAACCATCCCTTTTGACAGATTAATCCTAACTACAGCTCCCACGATGTATGGTAATAGGGCTTGCAGCATACATTTCATTCAGCAGTAAGGCTAACCAGCACTCTTAGTCTGCTATTACAAATAATTTTTTATTGATTTACATATTTTAAAATGCATTTAAGGTGAGGTACCATTAAAAATCCTGTCACTATCACATATTTCTTCTCAGCCTGTATTAATAGAAACTAGAAACTAAACATTGTAGGCCACATAAATACTTTCTTTAACACACTGTTAGCGGTAATTAAAGATTTTTGCCTGTGTTTTTCATTCAGCTATGAAAATAGGCACTCTTTTTAATAAGGTTTAAAGAACTATTGATACTATTACTCTAATATCTCATTTGTGGTGTAGCAGAGCGTAGGGCCCCTGGTCATGGATCAGGGCTCAAATGAGCGAAGTAGGATCCTGAAGACTTTATTTTTCCATCGTCATATCATTAATACAGCATCAAAAAACCCCAGAGATGCATTTCCGATATTCACTCTTCATTGCGGCTTATTGTGTCCTGCAGACTGGTTGTGCATTTCTGCTGTGACTCCAGCTCCTGTGTATTGCCTATTTGTTCCAAACACAAAATATATTTATTTATCATGGAACTGACCCTGTATGAATGCTTTTGAAAAGTGTCCACTATTCAAAGTGTCACTTTCCTTGAACAGGCACTGAATTATATTGACAGGCACATTATCAAGGGCTGCTGACTGACAGAATGAATGACTGCGGCTACATGCCGCATTGCCAGTCATTGACTGAGTGGGTGCAAAAATTATCTACCTTTGGAGATCTAAAGGACTCTGAACTAAGGCTAGAAAAGAAGATAGATGCAAGTAATTTACTTGCAGAGCATTTATCAACTTAGTGCAAACATCTCAACTATTACCCAAACTACTTCACTAATGTAGTAATTCATTAATGGTTTATTCTCTCTCCTGAAACTATTTTTTTAACATTCCTTTTATGGAATTATTAATGTCATGTTGTTTAATATGTGTTTATGTTTCACCAGGGAAATGGTTGGGGCAATAATTTTAAAAGCAACCACTGCCTCCTGCATTTGTTTTTAAGCCAGTGTGGGTTAAGATGCATCTTAGTAAGATTATAAGGGCAAGGCAGAAACAATAACTAGAGATTGCCTGTGGCTGACACATAGCAATCAGTAAGTCTGGTTAAGAGAGAAGGCAGAATGCTTCCTGGACTGTGCTGGAGCTTTAGGAAAACACTAAATTAACCACAAAAGCATTTCATTTACTTGCCAAAATAATTTATTACTCAGTCTTATTTTTGATTGACATAATGGCAGCTTGAAGAAGTAGACCACAAAAATCCACTTTTTGAAAAAATGACATCTATTGACTAGAAAAAAAAGGGTAATAAAATGTTTCAATAAGTGCATTAATTTCAAAACCTCAAAGTACTAATGTAAAATTTACTGGAATCCACTGACCTTTAAAGAGCTTTTAAAGATTTTATGACTTAGATTGTCACATTACTTACCAAGAATACTTAAGAAACTGTTTTTCCTATCTATGGTGTGTTTTTAATGTTGAGGTTGTCAAAACTTTCCCTTTCCTGTCACTGTCCTCTTTACTCTCAGTGCTCCCATAGTTGCAGCTCTACGTAACAAGTTACTTAATCTGTGACAGGCTGCAGACATCTGTGGTGCTCATAGTGGTTAGAGGACTAAAAGAATCACTGATGAAGAAAAACAGAAATCCCCCCCTTTTTCATAGGGTTTTGTGCTGTTGCATAATATCTCATGGAGAGCATGGTTGTTGAGCTCCTCCCAAACTGTGTCTTAGTACCACCTAGACGTGTCTACCCTGGCATAGGTTTACTAGGTAAAGCCAAGATGAAAGCAATGTAATAAAAATAAAAAATATGGGATGTGGCTTAGGTAAGCAAAAAAACTGTTTCTCAAACAATACAAACAAAAGTGGCAACAGAACTTCCTAGTTGTAAAGTGCATATAAAGTAGAAGTTTTGCTAGCACAGCTATGGAGGAATGGATGATGAATAAAAATAGCCCTCGATACAGTTGTGAGACCAAAACTTTCCTGTGTAGACCAAATCCTAGGAAGAAACATTACTTAAGCAAAAATAACTATAGTCTAAGAAGAAAAGGATTAATTGTCTCACTTTCATCTTCAAGAAAGGATGGAACAAAACCATACAGTGGGGAAAAGACAGGAGTGCCTCTTATGCGCATGTTAAGAGTATGGATTAGAACCACTACTAATAGGATAAGGACAGTCCCATGGGACTAATGGATAATTAAGAGTAAAATAATAGATTATTTTTATTCCTAATATTTGATCTTCTCAGATTAGTAACTGTATGATAAAATCTTATTTGAGAATTTTGTATAATATATTTGGCAGTGGGACTCAGACAGTACTACAATGTGTAGTACTAAGATACAATGTCATCTTAAGATTTTTTGTCAGATTTTATTAAAAATACCATTAGCTAATGATACAATTGCAGAGAATATGTTAATCCATTTGGTTCCTTTTTGAAATACAGCTGTAATAGGAAGCTGTTCTTATTTTTCAATAAGTTCTGATAATATTCTATCAGTTTGAAGAGATACACATCAAACTTACAGACAACTGGTTTACTCTCAAAATGATAAAATATGTCAACATATAAAGATATTTCATTCCTTGCAAGGAAACT
>WEKX01018784.1:33118-52230 GCA_013390025.1 Pitta sordida
CAAGGAAACTATGACTTAAAAGATTGTGCATTACTTGCATGCGTAAGATTCCTATAATCAATCATCCAAAATAAACTACACTACTTAAGACTTTATTGAAAGCAGACAAGCTGAAAAACTATTTAAAAAACCCATTAAAAAGGCTAAGAACAGAAAACATCTTAATTTTTATGTATATATGTTGTTTCCTGGTTTAAATTTAGTCCAGCTTAAGTCAATCTACTAAGCAACAAAATGCAAAACAAAGTTTTCATGCTAGTAACATCCCCAGTTACAAGCTAATATTATTACCTGAAGAAATACGCAACTGATTACCAAGGATATGACTGTTAAATAGTGGAGAATAAAAGCCAGCTAGAAGATGTGGGTGGAGGCCCCAGCACTTCCTGGTAAGGAAGGAGATTCTCCTCTGTGTAAATGGAGGCTGCAGGACATTCAAAGTAACCTACAACGGAGTTAGCATTTCATTACTTTGATGCACTGGTGAAAATGTTGGAGGAGTATGTAGTGCTGGATGTTTAGGTTTTAAATTTCTCTCCTGTATTTGAATTTGGCTCAGGTTTGTAATAAATAGTGAAAAATAAATCATTACTTGCTAATAAACCAGAATGGAATAAATTGTTGCTTATTGCAGTGTTTGAAATCTAGAATACTTTCAGTAGTCAATGTAAAGGATACAGGTTGAAGCATTAGTTAGAATATATGAAGAATTTATATTACTATTTTGAAAAAAGCACTTAGAAGCCATGGGAATTAACATAGTTAGATATGCAGAGCTCAATCTGTAACATCATTCATACAGTGAACTCCACCCAGAGTGGACTATGACTCCAATATGTATTTAGATGACGCAGCATGAGTTCAACAAAAGTACCAAGGCATGAAAGATCTTATGAACACTCTTGATAGCTGATCTGCCTTTTGGGCCATTTGGCATGTAAAGTATAGTAGGTTTATGCATCTAAGCAGTGACAAATTGGTACCGGTTTTATGATCCACATAAACCAGCAGTAGTAGATCAGAATTTAAATCTAAAGAAATGAGTAAACACTTTTTTATATCCACTGTACATAAACATGCACAAAACATGCAACTTATCAGCCAGAAAAATTAGTCTCTCTCATTTTCCCATCTACAAACTTAACAGTGGCATAAGCACAAACTTCAGCATACAATCTTTCAGGTTTTCTTTTCTCTTGCTGAAAGAGAGAAATTTGGACTGAAGAGTAAAGAAAATACATCGTTTGTTAAACTTGTACAAAACCATAAAACTATAAAAATGTTTGTAATTACACTCTTGACTTTAAGGTCTCCTTTCAAAGTTTTCTTTCTCCTGCAACACAGTCAGAGAGAAATCATGCAAGCACAGGGATTCCCGCAGTTAATTTAAGGCTCAGTAAAGACAACATAAGATAGAACAAAATAGCTTTTTGTAGTGTTAGTCAACTTTTGCCATAAGGTGAATTACTTAATTTGGATGTTTTATTTTAGAAAAATCATTTAGAAAAGCCCTACATGTGTGCCTTTGTTCTATTCCTTTTTCTCCCCCTCCTTCTGAATGCCACTTCTTATGCTAGAGGAAAAAATCATTTGAGTCTTCATACATACAGAAGATTATGAAAGCACATGCATTATGACCCATTTCTTAGCTGTTGACAGGGAGCTGGAAAACTCTGGAAGCACTCTTTTTGTTCTGTTTGGATTATAAAAGGGTCTTGAATACACAAACTTGAAAGACTGATTGGCTTCAATGGATTAGCCATTGCCATCTTAAAAACACTTTAAGCTTATATGGACATTCCTTAGCTCTTAATTTTAATGTGAAATTATACTCTGAAAAGCAATTATCAAGGCAATGCCTTTGTCATCAAACAAGTTTTATTTATGAATGTGATGCACGCTCCTCTTAGTAAATCAGTTAACTTTTAGTTTTATATGATTCTCAGAGGGAACTTGTGCATTCAGACTCTGCATCCTTAGCTGAATCCTAGTGGGACGATGAGATAGCATCTGGCCTTTAAGGATCAACATAAAGGGTGGCTGCTGGGAAAGGAAGGGTAGTACATACTTTGTTCCAATTTACTTTTGAACAATCATCATATACCTAATGACCACAATCAGTTCCTCTTGGCTTTCCCTGCAGCAGGTAATGCAGTGTCATCAGGTTGTCAGTCTTTCAACCAGTTTAGTGAACTTATTCCTTCCCATCCCCTGCCACACAGGCATTCCATGTCTGTGGGACCATCTAGCCTACAGCCCAACCAAAAACAGCCCGTTCTGACTTGCAGATGTTAGTGCATTCAACTTTGGTTGGGATATAAAGAAATCCTTCTCTTGTAAATGGAAAACATTTTGACTAAAAGCTGTCAAATTGCAGCAAGTAGCAAAGTCCACAAGGCTTTTTTCAATGTCATTTTGTAGAGGGAAAGAAAAAAGCCTTCAAGGAGAGCATGAGTCATGGGATTGGGTTTCCAGAGGGCTCTTTGGGATTCTTTTAGACCAAGAGTTTTCTAACATGGTCAGAGCAGGGGCTGTGTGAAACTCAGTAATTTTGACTGTCATGCCATTTTTCAGTTCCAGCTTTCATCACTTTGTGCCTTTTGGGTCTAACTTTGCCTCCACTTAAGTGGTTGTCAATGTAGAATAAATCACATGAAGAGTACTTAGGGCCATGATCTTGCCCAGCCCACATAATAGAGGAAGGAACTAAATCCTCGGAAATCAAGGGTATACTCTCCTACTCAGTATGGCTATTGAAATGCTGGAGAACTGTTACACTGAAGATGAAAAATAGTTGTTTTCTCTAATATTGATTTATAACTGAAAGGACTCACTGCTGCTTTTTTAGAAAATCAGGAAAAAAATCTGCTGTGTCTTTTGAGCACAATGTATGAGTAGAAGAGAGTAATAAAGAATGTATTGCACAATGCATGAGTAGTTGCAGTACAAATTAATATATTGTGATGGTTCAGGAGACAGAGGGGTGTCCAGAGCTGGACGTGGAACAGTCAAGTCAGTGATTCATGGCTTTCAGTAGTGAGGCCAATGATTCTTGAATTCCAGCCTTTGCAACCATGCTTTGCTATTCATTCTTTTTCAGATGTAAAATATTGCAGGCATTCCTTCTCTAGGGGACACATGCTAAAGGACATTGGGACTAGCTAACAAACTGGAAACTTAAGTACTCCTTTCCATTTTAGGGCAGGAGATAAACTGGGATCTCAATGTACATTTTTAAAGAAAAAAAATAGTGACCTGATTCTGATTTACTTTTCATAGGAAGCTCTTGTAAGCATGAAGACACTAGAGAGGAGCCAGCTTCCCAGTAGGAAAAGCTTATTTTGTTATTATTAGCAGTCTGAGGTGTGCTGATCATTTTACGCCTGGTATTTTGCCATGTCTTAACAAGCATTGCCACAAAATGACTCATGAGAAGGGGTTTTTGAATGGAGCTCAGTCATTTTGGCAAAGATTCCAACTCTGATCATAGGGAAACCATTAACTTTTCCAATTACGTGGTCAAGACACAAACCTAAGTACTGCGGAGTCTTCTCTTCCTGTGTTAACCTAGCAGGAATGGCCCACTAATAAACAGAAGAGAGTGTTTGGTGAACTTTATAGTCAGAAACTGAACACAAAAGTCACTAGGCCATCAATTTCTTTTCATTATTTGTGTGCTGCTCTTGAAGACTCTTACTGCAATCAGTTTTCAGAGATGTATTTCAAATGCACACTGCAGATACAAAAACTATAATTCCTCTTTTTGATAGTTACTTTTAGAAGTGACATGTAACTTACCTGTCAGCGCCTGTCCTTCATCTGGTGAGGGTTTAAATCAGCTCACTAGTGGAAAACAATATGATGTAAAGTTGAGCTAGACCTTTGCAAGACAAATCTCATTAAAACAGAAACGTGAAACAAATGCAAGGCTTTGTCACCTACAGACTTGTTCTGCACATCTAATCCACACAATGGTTTGCTGACCATAAACTCTTTCCCCCTGTAAGAATCAAATTATCTCCTTCATGTTTCTTAGTTTCAAAATATTGCTTTCATTCTCCTCTTTCTCCCCTGACTCTTCTCTCCCTCTGATCACAGAAATCCTCTCAGTAGCTCTTACTCAACACTGGAAAGCATTCCAGTGTTTCACAGATCCTCACAGCCGTTGCCGTTTACAGGACTGTGTCCCACAGCCAGGCAGTACTGGCCTGATCCCCGAGTCATTGAAGTCAGAAGAGATTCTGCTACACACAACAATGAACAAATTTTGCAGGAAATTTCTTTTTACATACAGGTGGGGGTTTTTTAGTTAGCTTTTCTTAATCTAAATAATAGGACATCAGTATCCAACGGGTATATTCTTTCTTTGCTCAGTGTAAAAAGCTTTTTCATTTACTATACTTTTGGTTCAAATGCACAAAATTAAGTGAGGCCGTTAAAAACAGGCAAATAATGTACCTGATGATTTGCCATATTTTATTTACATTATTATGTAGCTATTAGATGTAATATTGTCTGTCTCTGTCACTCTCTGCAATGTGTTTGATGATTCAGGGAATAAATAAAACCTGGGGTTAGCAAATAAATGAAACCAGAATTGGCAGCTCACCAAAGCTGCTTTATTTGACTGAGAGAGAGATGTGTTACATGGCCTGGTTGTTTAAATTATGCCAACAGCTGAGATACACCAGGTGTTGCAGACCATGGAATACAGCCTTTAAAATGTTTGCAAAAACCAGATTTCTGTTTACTAGTTTGCCAGAATACAAAACCAAAAGGTTTACACTGAGAAGTTGAAAGAACATGACTCTCTGCTACCATTTTGCTATTATTTTTATTAACTAAAGTTACAGAAATGCCTCCAATCCCCGTGTGTCTGTCTCTACATTGGAATATGTAGTATATATGTAATTACATAAAATTATTTTAATGACTGTCTTAATGATTCTGAAATACCATAGGACATTCTGAAATATCTTAATACAGATCAAGCCATGCTATCTTTATTCAACTAATCTCCTCTTAAATTCAGTAAATGAGAGCTAGGTCTGAGAGATTTAATCTGTCAGGGTTTCTCCCATCACTGCCTCTTCCATCAGAGACAGTTAAATAAAGTGGGTTAAAATCAAGTAGATCCTGAGCTGTTCTTTGAGGGTGGGTATGGTGGTACTGTCACTGAGAGACCTTAGTAAATAAGACCTTGCACAAACTATGCTTAAAAATTGTTCATCATTCCTTAGGATCATACTGAGGATGCATTCCAGTATTCACAGCAGAGGTAGCTTTGTGCTGCTCTCCGAAGCATCCTGCAAAGCAGGCGGGGTGGGGCAGATGAGTGATCCTCACCCAGTTCATTGCAGTCAGTCAAGGCAGTTCCACCTACCACAGAAGACTATTAGAAGTAACCCATTTAACTTCGCAGTTCTAGGGGCAAATAACCTTTGGCAAGGGAAGAGGTTGAACCAGCAGAAGTTGTCTTAAGCTGGTAAACAATTTCTGCAGTGAACATCAGATCACAGCCTAAATCAGGTTCAAAACTTGCAGAGAGAGAGAGAGGTGAGGGGGAGAAAGGTGGGGGGAGAAGAAGGACAGGGAGAGAGAGAAGCAGAGAGAGAGAGTACTTATTCCCCCTTTAACTCTGTGATCTGTTACCAGCACTCTGAGCAAGACATATCTGTCTACCAACAAAATAAAGGCTAATGCATGGGAGGCTTCTTTAAGTTTCACCCAGTCATTTATTTGTTTCAGAGATTTTCTTCCCTGCCTTGAATAGAAAAAGATTACTTTTTAAAAATCAACTGCAGCAGCAGGGACATGAGTTATGTTCCAACAAAAGTACATTGTCTCAGATTCAGTTATCTCTGAGACTACCTTTTTTTCTGTATCTTCTAGTGGTTATAACTTATAAGTGCCTGGGGTGCTTTTATTGTCTGATTCAAACATTTTGATGGACAAAACATTCCTACTGACGCTCTCTGGAACCCTCTCTCTTGAAGCCTGCCAAAGCCTGAGTATCAGCATGTATAGAACATACTGCAAGTAAAGTCTGCTTAATCTCACTTTGCATTTAGCAAAAGGATATTTAGATAGTCCCAAAGAAATGCAGGGAGATTTGTGTTGATCTAATCAAGAAGATAATAATGCTATGCTTACATGGAAGCATGTATTTGTGCACCCTGGTTAGTGTGGCTTAGTTAAGATAAATAAAGAAAGAAGATCTCTGGGATCAATTTCTAATTCCAGCAAAGATAGATGTAAAACACCAACTGACAGTAGCTGGACCAGAATTTTGTCTCTGCTTTTTTGGCTCTGTATCTTATCCATTCATATATGTACATGTGATCAGTTCCCATTCTGTAGAAGAGACAGAGATTACTGCTGGACAAAGAAATACACACATTTTTAAACGTAAATTTCCTCAAAAGTTTCTTCACAAGGAAGTCAAGAATTCACTCATTTTCCCATTAATATGAACACAAGTATCAAAACACAGGATGGATTACATGTGTAAAACCAAACTACTGTTTACATTGTTTATTCACTGCCGAAGATTTTTAAACCCAATTTTAATGGTCTTGGGAGCAAAACAGATTCAATAGGTCTGATCTGCCAATACATTACTTCATTTGTATGTCAGTACAAATCCATTGATTTTTGTGCTATTATGGCTGTGTAAAAATGAAATAACATAGTATTGAATCAAACCTATTCAAAGAATGACTGATGGTCCTGTTCAGAAATCAGATGAATTTAAAAAAGCAAAATGTGTTGAGAGGAGATGATGTTCCAGATATGCTTTAGTGGAAAGAAGGATCACATACTATAACAAATAAGCTGGTTTCTATGAGAGAACACGTTTCACAGTGGAGAAATGATGTGAAATGTCAGGACAATTAACAGTTTGTTTAAAAGCCTCATCATTGTCTAAAAATAGCCTTTTGTTTATGTTTTTCCTCTTTGAAGACTATACTGATCCCAAATTCTGCATTTCTTATTTCTTCACAGAATAAAGTTTTCTAAGTATGGGTTGCACAGGCAGGAAGATTTGTTGCTTTGGGACTTGGGACAAAATCTAATTTTAGTAGGCTCTGTGTTTCTGCTTATAGTGATGAGGCAGAATATCAGATGAGCTGTTTAGCTGTGTTAACACGTTTGCGCTGGTTACAAGGTTCATTTTCATAATTCTTTAAATGACTGGCCTTCACCCTAACATGAAAGCAAGCCTTATCCCATTAAGCCCTCAGTTCACCCAAGTTACTAAAAAATGGAGTCGCTGAAGTCTAGTTCAGATTAGCCAGCTGCTTGGTTTGGGTAATTTAAACCAAAACAAGAGTATTGCTTTTCTCAAAATAGATGTTTTAGGCCACAATGTGTTATATCACTTTAGGACATAATTCTCAAACATGAGAAAAACGTGTGCGATAAAATAAGACCAATGTTGGTTTTGACCTAGTTTGAACAGAGGTGCAGAAAAATCAATGAGCCTCAGAGCAGCCTAAATGCTTTGTTAGCCTTTTACTACAACATTATATATTACATGCAAATAATGGTACAAATTTAATGCTACTATTCATGTCAAGAGATTTCTTTGAATCTATATTTTACATTTTACAGATCTTGAACAGTAACATTTTTCTTTTTAGTGCAAAGTTGCTCAAGGTTCACTGGAGACTCTTTTAAATTGCTGCTTTCAGAGAAATAACAATGTAAAATGACATTATGATGTATAGCACCCTTCTGAAGACTTGAACCAGTGCAGCAGCAAGTCACTAAAGCCTCTGGGAATGAAGCAATCTCCAGGGCACTATTGTCCAATTGTCCTAACTGGATCATTTTTAATTAGTTGCAATTAATTTCAAGTGACAGCACACTGAAATATCAAATTAGAAAGCACGAAAAAACACACTGAAATTTGGAAATTATCATTGTTGGATAGCTTCTACTACAGAGGAGAACTGGATCCGATTATTGCCTACCTTACTCTATATAAACGTCATTAATTTGTTTCTGCAACAAAGAGAAGACATGTAATGATGTTGCTAAAGTAGTGGCAGAACTTTAGCACTTAACCAGCTGAGATACTAACAACTAGTCCATAGACTTGTTCTATTGAAGAAATCAGTATATATAAATTCTAACAGTTATTTGTGTTATGGTTAAAATGGTTTATGATTGTGAATACAACAGGCCACAAATGATCAACATTTTTGTCCAATCCTATCCCAATGGGTTGGTCATTCCTGCAGGGGACTTGAAAGACACAAGCTGAGGCCCAGTCCTTATCAGTAGATTTCTAGAGAAACTGAGATTTACCCTTCTGTGAAGGTATGTATGTTATAAATCCTGCATTTGTCAGTTCTGGAGGCATCCAGGCTAAGGGATTTTGCTACCAAGACAGGAAACAACACCTGTGGCCACCCTAGAATCCAGGCAGTGGTAACTTTGCAGCAGTTACTGTACCCATGACTGGCCTGGAATAAGTGACCTGTAACAAATTCAGCGGGGCTTGGGGCTGAGGAACTGGTGGATCTTCTCCTTTCTGATCAGTGCAGCCAGAACACCAGAGTTCACACACAGGTTTACTGAATGCTAAGACTAGAAGAAATGTATGCCTGAGAAGTGGCTGTCTTTCCTTCCATGTTCCCTTAGCACCATCAGTTGGCACCAATGGGCCTCAGAGATATAGATGGAAGTGCTATAGATCACATGTATCACCCCACAGATAAGTCCCTGAATTAGAATACTGAATTATGCTGTTAAGTGTCTTGATTTTGTAGATATTGTCAGGCCATATCTATGACAAATTAAAACACTACATCATCTAATCTTGACACTACTAGATGAGAAATATGTCTATGGGGTCAAATGGAGCCAAATTTTCAATGAAGTCATTTTAATGACAAGATACACCTCTACAATTCAGAATGCAAAGCAGACCTTCTCAAGTGAACTTAATATGAATGAAAAAAGCTAAATCATCATCTGTAGGAATTGAAATCCTAGAGTGACAACACAATAGATAGGGGAAGACACAGTGCTCACTATGCTGTATGCCAGTGCCCATCTATCGCAGCCAAAAGAGAAAATGTCCTCCAAGGAGCTGGTGTGGGCCCATTCAGTCCTTACTGATTGCACTGAACTTGTCTGAAGAAGAATGGGTAATATTGTGAGGTATTTGTTCCCTTCTCTGCCAGCTCCTTTGCACATGAACTAAAATAACTAACTTGCTTCACAAACCAGTTTTCAGATGACAGCTAATGATATATTCAAGAGTCACACATAGCAGATGTGGTGTAACATGGTCTTTGTGTAGTCTCTTCTCTTACAAATACACTATTATTCCATCTCTCTGCAATAACTTTCCAACTTCACATATTTTTACTCATCAGATTTTCATAATTTGGAAATTTGAACATGAAGACAATCATGTTGGGGGGACAAAGAGCTGTCTGAAATAATATATTTCTGAGCAGAGAGACCTGGACAGACTGGAGAGATGGGCAGATTCCAATAGAATGAAATTTAATAAGTCTAAATGTTGGGTTCTGCATTTTGGTCATAATAACCCCAAGCAGAATTATAGGCTGGGTACGGAATGCTTGGAGAGTGGCGAGGTGGAAAGAGATTTGGGGGTATTGGTGGAGAGCAAACTTAACATGAGCCAGCAGTGTCCCCAGGCAGCCAAAAGGGCCAACGGCATCCTGGCCTGCATCAAGAATGGAGTGGCTAGTAAGTCAAGGGAGGTTATCCTTCCATTGTGTTCGGCACTGGTAAGACCGCACCTCAAGTATTGTGTTTAGTTATGGGCCCCTCAGTTCAGGAAGGATGTCGAGGTGCTGGAACAAGTTCAGAGAAGGGCAGCTAGGATGGTAAAGGGGCTTGAAGATAAGCTTTATGAGGAGAGGTTGAGGGAGCTCGGTCTGTTTAGCCTAGAGAAGAGCAGACTCAGGGGTGACCTTATTGCTGTGTATAACTATCTAAAAGGAGGTTGTAGCCAGGCAGGGGTTGGTCTTTTCTCCTTGGTCTCTGGGGACAGGATGAGAGGTCATAGTCTTAAGCTTCAACAGGAAAAGTTTAAGCTAGATATTAGGAAAAGATTTTTTACTGAAAGAGTGATTTGGATGTGGAATGGGTTGCCCACAGAGGTGGTTGAGTCACCAACCCTGGATGTGTTCAAGGGGAGGCTGGATGAGGTACTGAGTGATATGATCTAGATGTAGAGGATGGGTTAGTTGGATTATAGGTTGGACTAGATGATCTTCAAGGTCTATACTGTGATACTGTGATAGTGTGATCTTAAGATAAGTGGGTCAGTCAGACATATTTTTTCAGGAAAACACAGCTGGAGGAGCAGTTATACATAGTTTCATCACCATTTACCAAAAAATGCAAAATAGGAATGTGTATAATCCTCAGAAATAAAACTGTACTCCCTTCGACAAGGGTTCTTTTATTGAATCATGTTTGTATACCACAAATTCTTTAATTAGCTATATGAAATCAAGGAATCTACTAATTATCAAATTGTTTCATGCTGGCAAATATAACTAAAAATACAAAATATTTCCATGAAGATCAATTTCTTATTACAGTAATCCCTTGCTACTTTGTGGTTCACCATTTGCAGCTTCAATATATCGCGGGTTCCCTCCCCCCGTCTTTACTTTATTTACACTATTTACCCCCATTTCATGGATTTTGCTTATCATGGCATCTTTCTGGAACCAATCCCCCACAATATTAAAGGGATTACTGTCTATCCTGCATCTGTCTAAAACAATTTACTTACTGAAAATGTTTGTATTTGTGTAACAAGGGCAAAATGTTTGGAATGACTGAATAAAAGTTAGGTCATGCATTTTTAAGTATTTGTTTTCAAAGCAATTTGACAATATACAGTCAGGTCTCCTATACCATGGTAGCGCAGGTCTTACCCCCTATACGCGAAGCCCACCTTCCACGTTGATTTGCATCTCCTTAATATGCAAATATCCCCCACACCCTTACACGCCCCCCCAGCGCTCCAACGCTATTTCAGCACTGTCCTGCTGTGTGTTGGTGTCTGTGTCAGTGTGTTTTCCCAGTGCCCACAGCCACCCCACGCCAGGAAAAACCCCTTTTCCACTTGGCCAGGGACACTGGTGTGGGGGAGCCGCCCATGCCGCTGTCTCAGTGTCTCTCCAGGTGGGTAGACCTGGTCTCTCCATACTCAGAGTAGATGAGTATGTCTTGGAGAGTCACTTGAGAAAGTCTCAGTCACCATGTCTAACCTGAGAGTGTGCAAATCTTTCATAACTGCACAAAGCCTACTCTCTTGGAGTGGGGCAGGCACCTGGCTGTGCCGGGAGCAGAGCCGGCGCCAGGCTCACCCCGCCCGGGAGCAGGGGAGCCACCACCACCTCGGCTGGGCTGGGAACCGGGGAGCTACTGCCGCCATGGCTGCTCTGCGGGCAGTGGAGCCACCGTGGCAGTTGTGCGTGTTGATTTGCGTATTCATGACCGCCTAATTAAATATTCACACATCTCAGGTCGCACATGCACAGTTGTGAAAAGGGGCCTCCTTAATCACTAAAAAATCATGCTGCTAAGATGTGAAGCCACAACATGGGGGGCGCGAAGTGGAAGAGGGCCGACTGTAGTCTTATTTAGAATCACCAAAGATTAAGTTCATTTTATTACTGCATCCTACTCCTCCACCTGCAATCAAAGATTCCACTAGGTCAGCTGCAGTGATCAGTCTCCTGGGACCTTAAGCTAGGAATGGGCCAGCCTTACAAATGATACAGTAAAAATCAAAAGCACAAGTAAGTGAAGCCTCAATATAAAAGTCACATAAAAAGCCAGGCTGTGATGTAGAATAAAATTCTGTTAATTTGGTACCCTGTCCAGAGTCCTCATTATGAGACAAATTGATCTTTAATGAGGAATTAGACAGAATTGGACTGGGCTCCTTTTTTACACTATCACCTATATAATTTCTGCTGAGTCAAAACATCAAAAGTGATTTAATGTCTTCCTTTTCTTTTCTTTTTTTTTTTTAAATAATACCTTCAGGGTCCTCTTTTCTTAGAGGAACAGAATCTTTCTATAGCCAAGAATCAATTCAAACTGTAGAATCGGTGAATATTGGTGAATATGTTGAAGCTGTAGGACTCTTACACATTCACAGTAAAACAGAGGGAAAAAACCCCCCAGAGAACTATTTCTTTTAGTAAGGTACATATTTCTCTTATTACACACTACATTGCCCCAAATTACAGATGTGTTTGTAGAAAAGATAAGATAACCTGCCTATATTTCAACATGCTGTGTAGTGCACACGCTTAATTTTTTGTAGTTTCTTTTTTCCCCCTCCTTCTTTTTAGTTACTTGGCTTAATTAACAAGATTCTAAATAATAGGATGACCTTTGACATTGTTCTATGATTCACTGTATTTGAAAAACACCTATTTTTGTTTGCATAGTATCACAGCATAAGTGGTGTCATCTTCTAACAGAGTGTGATAGAAGCTTGATTTCTGGTGCCTATGAATCAGGTCAAGAGCTCTGTCGATGACAGTGAGTTAGAGATTTACAGTAGACCAGATAAACTATAAAAACCTATGGTAGTGATTATGAGTTATCAAGATATGTGCTGAGCTGGCACATGCTGCTATGTCTGTGGTCAGCATTATCCAGAGGGAAGCTACCGTGCCACAGCTGCACAGCACTCCATTACTACCAGTTAGCATCAGAGCTAGTATCAGCAATGGAAAGACCTTAAAAAGGTTTGAAGGCAGGAGGATAAAGAAGGGAAATCAGGAGGAAAATGCATGACAAACAGTAATGTCTCCAGGACTGGCAACTCGTAAATCCAAAGGTTGCTAGCAAACAAACTGTACGTTCAGCACTTTAGCAAAACCACTCAAGGAAATAACATCAGCATCAGATTGAAAGCTTTCTATTCCCTTGTTCTGGCAGGAAGTGAGAGGAAAGCAGTAACTGTGGGAGGCTCCAGTTTTCCATGCAGTGGATTCTTTGTTCATTGCACATATGATTATTTGCAATAGAGAATTGGGCCAAATAGGAAAAGGGCTTCCTGTTCTGTCATGCTTTTCCTTGAACTCTAGTAATTCCTTTCTTGATTTTTAATATATATAAACACATTGCTTATGGCTCTGCATATGCTTGCACCAACAAAAGCATATGGGCAGACTATTTTTTCTGCATAACTGGCTCTTCACAGTTTACAGTAGAGGTTAAGTCAGAGTTTTACTTGCTCAAAACTGACCAGATATCCCAAACAAGAGTCAGTTTGTGAACTGAGATATATATATAGCAATCATTTGTTGTGCTTCCAGCAATTCTCAACCTTCCTCACCACAATACAGATGAGGCTTAATAAGGTCTATGTTCAAATTACTTCACTTTTCATATAGGTGATGGGTTTCAGTTTTCACCTAGGTTTCATTTTTCATGATAATTTTTAGGTTTCTCTGGATGCTGTCTTGTGTAGAGATTTTAGAATAGAATGAGAAGCTGGGGGTATTATATTTATTTACTCCTGCCATGAGTTGCCCATCACAGCTTGCAGTTTGAGGTGCCAGGGCTCTATTTTTATTTCAATGGCCTGTGCAGGGAAGTTAATAATACTGAAATAGGTACAGAAAGCCAGAAGAACATAATAGTTTTGCCAGATGAAAATAAAAATGTGATCATACTTCTCTAGAACAGAGAGAACATTTGGCCTGTCAGCAATCATCATCTGGAACATTCCCCCATCCGTACAAATTCCATTTTATCTGAATTGAGGTTGGTCCAACTTGCCTTTTAGCCTCCCAAGTGATCTGGTTATACAAGAAAGAAGAGATTAAACCTTCCGGTGTGATAGGCAAGACAGCTGAGTGCCATCTGCACATTAATAGGTCCACTTATGGCCTCAAATGTTCTCACATACATATCAAATAAAAGAGCTGCACAGAACACAATCCTGTAGAGTTTCCTATAACAAAGGGCCTACGAAAAATCAAATCCCATAATATTCTTGCAGATTTATTGCAAGGAAAAGAATTGACTCAGCAAAGATCAACCATACTATTCCTACCAGACCCCCAGACAAGCCAAGAACATCTTGTAATTAATTGTACAAAAAAGCAATTGAAAGATATAACCACTATGCATTTTGGTGTAAAATAAGCAAACTATACATGACATCTTGAAATAATTAAATGAGCTGCATGCACTTGTGCCTTGCAGCAAAATCCCTTGTCCTCCAATTTCTGAGTTTGATTTCTGTCAGGCTTACCACAAGATTGGTATGAAGCAGCTCTACCAGATATTACCCATTGCAGAAGATGAATTTTTTAATGTAGATCCTGATCACCTGCTAGAGGTAACAACTGTCTTACCTTTCTATAGAATTGTGCTGAAAACTTGGTCAATGAACCACTGCCTTTTTTACAACCACACTGGATAACCACTATCTTCCTGTTTTTAGAAAAAAAATAACTGATAGGTGTCTTCAAATTCTGTATGTAAGAATTTAAAAAATCGAACAACTTTGATATATCTTGTCTCTCCTAAAACCACTCCCACTTTCTCATAATCTGCCCATTAAATTTGAATATTATGAAGTGCAAAGTACACATAAAGTTACCTACCACATGGAGAAGTGGGTAACTACAAATCTGCAAGCAAAATGCACACTTGTCAGCAGTGATTCCAGGAATTTCTTAGTAGAAGACAGCCATATAGCAAAAGGTTTTATCTACCCCTTTCCAGATTTTTCAACATGCTCCTTGAACTCAATGGCTACTAAACTGAAGACTATGTAAAACACAGGCCCTCAATAAAAAGATTTTTTCCCCTCTGTTTAAACAGTGATGCTACTATGAACATACTGGGCTGCAGCCAAGTCAGCACTTGTACTGAAAAGCAAAGTTAGTGATCACAGCAGATCATTACTGGCTATGAATAGATAACAGGTCACTATTTTTAGATTGAGTGATGCCATAAGAACTGTAGTACTTTCTTTGAGACAGCTGAAGCAGGAAAAGTTTAGCAAGCCATACTTCTATTAGAATTTCCAGTTTTCAAGCTACAAATGAATGTTGGACAGATGTTTTCTCATGCAAAGAAAGTTCTCATTCTAGGATACAATGAATTCTGTAATATGAATGGGATTTTTTTACAATTTGATTAACTGATTTATGTTGGTGACATAAAAGGTATTATATATAATACATGAGAGAAAAGAGAACTAACTCATCAACAGCACAATGAATGTATGACACTTTAGATGCCAAAAATGGCAGTATGTAAGTGAAATAAAATTACCTTTTGTGAAATATAAAGTTTTTTTAAAGCATTACTTACACAAGTCATTGTGTAGTTGGTAAAGCTGAAGGAAGAGATTTTAAATCATACAGTTTAGTGGCAGCACATGGGCAAGAAAGTGGAAGCAAGTGGATTTTAATACCAGGCATTTCAAAGATACTAATAAATAGCAGTTGGCTTAATACTGTGATATGTAAGAATTTAATTTGAAAGCTTTACTACGTCATCCTTGCACATCATATTAGACCCTAAATAACAGTGGACATACCATTTTTCGACCTTGGGACACGAGTATAAAGAGATTATGAGGTGTGTGCTTCAAGAACTGCTGCTCAGTTTGGTTTTTGCTCACTGTGGAAGATATAACCTGGATCCCACATCCTCTTTATGCCTGTTGTGCCCAAAGAGCCACGTCTCCTAGCAAGAACACCTCTAGAGAAGTATACAGAAGTCCTAGGGAGGTAAGAGCCACCCAGCAACCTTTTGTATTCCATTCTGGCACTTCTCAATTCAAGACCTTAAGCTGGTTTGGTAGTCATTTAATGGTTAAGATTGGTCTTGCAGAGATATTTCATTGTTTGTGAAAGGTACCTGTGTAAGGTGAGAGGGGTATCACAGTTGACAGTGATAATGTATGTTACCCTCCAAGCTCTGGGATGAAAGCAATTATCAGCTTCTCATGGGGCAGATGTTTGGTTATTCTGAGCTGCAGCATCACAGTGCGATTTGGCAAACTCAGAAACAGTAGTCACATCTGGCTGCCAAGATGGGAAAGGTTTGCAGAGAGGAGCCAAACAGGCCTGGGCTCCGTGTTTTGGGTTCTACAGTTAGTTAGGCATTGCTAATCTAACTGCACACCAGTGGAGTTTCTGACCTGCTTGTCAGCCAAAGGGAAAACAGAAACACAGGCAGAAGCCAGTGTAAATAGAGTTGCCAAGAGAGATGTGCTGCTTGAATGGAAGGAGAAATATGAGATCAGCCTACTTTGTATCTGGAAGTGGAATATCTTTATTTTCCCCTGTAACAGTTTTCTGGCAGTTTAGCAGCTTCCAAATACAAAGACACCAGACCCTGAGTTCACCAGAACTCAAGCTAAGGAGTTGCAGGTTTAACTAGGACTTAAATGAGAGACTTAAATCACAAATTCAACCAGGCAGAAAAAGTGGTACTTCCAATTTGCTTGAAATTGGCTTTGAAGTAAATATCTTACAGTACTGCACAGATCCACACACCAGTGCTTGTAGAGCTTTTTCTAAGACTGCAGTCCCACTGTCTTGTGTCTAGATGATCTGGCGTTTTGAAAAGGAGAAAGGAAAGTGATTTTACACAGGCAACTGAAAAACTCTGGCATTTAGATATTAAACTGCTTAATTAAACACTGCTTAATTATTCCCCATATTAGGTCCTCAAGTCTGTATGGCTGATCCTGCTATATTTTACTTCAGGCATTGGGGTTTGAAGTAATGATAGTACCTTTGTATTGCCAAACATGTATGCTTAGAACAGAAATGTTTATGCAGGCATAATGATTAAAATTTTACACAGGCTTTTGTAGGTTTATACAGATATTCCTTTAAAATGGTTAATTTAAATAATTTTACTTATATCTATACCTATTGCTAATGTTTGCTGTTTCATAATCATATATCCAACATGTATGATATGCACAAAGAGAAACATAAGACCTGTCACATAGAGAAGTATTAAAACTTTTTTTTCACAATAAGGGTTGGAAAAAATAACAACCTGGATTATTTCCTTGTCATTACATTTGCATGACCAGTGTTACACACACTGTATTTGTTACAATTTGCAGGGCTGTGCTTTACTTATAAAGAGACACTATCCGTCTGCCATTCAACATTCAATCTATTTATCAAAAGATACTGTGGAGTCTTAGTTTCCTCTCTGTGTTGCTATAATCCTTATGCACTTGGATTTTTAGAACAGACTGTGCTTTGTCTTGCAATATGAAAAAAAACAAAAAGAAAANTATGAAAAAAACAAAAAGAAAAAGATGTTCACTTTGGCTCATCTGCTATGTCAATCACAACTGCTTGCAAAAGATTGCTTTATGACCACTACTTCAGTGTTTTTGAAAGCTTTATAAAATTTTTATGTTATATAAGCACGCTTTTGGATAGCCTGTCAGTCAATAAACTAGAGCTTTGATAGGGTTTTAATATAGTACGTGCTGATTACGTATCTAGTGCTTTTCATTACATAATTACATACAGCTTTGCTCCAAACAGACACAGGCTTCCTTCATTCCAGAAGGACAGCCAACTCCAGTTGGAAGCACCAGCATATAGTTTTCAATTGGAAAGGACATTGCTAAATCATTTTAATCAAAATATGAAATTTCAGCTGAAGAAAAATCCTCTGCTGAAACTATTTGGAAAATTCAATGGACATAGTACTAGATCTCCATGCTGGAACATATACCATCTTGCCAAGATCCTAAGCTGGTGTAAGTCACTATCACTTCACTGCTTTCAAAATAGAAATGCAGATTTACATCAGATGGTGAACCAGGCCAGCTCTTTCTCAGTTTAGGATGTTTAGGAGGTTGATACATCCAGCAGCACAGACACACCCCTCTATTACTGGAACAGGGGATGAGGGAGATGCACAAGGCTCCTTCTTCCAGTTTTCCCCCTGATGACTGTTGTTCAAATATTGAGCCACTACTCAGTTCATGAAATCTGAGAAGATTGCAAATTTTGCTGATTCAACAGGGTGGTTTAATTGCATTAAGTGTCTGGGGTCTTTTTATAAGCTACACAAACAATAACAATACATTGTGTAAAAAAAGTTTTTAAATCTCAAAGTTGTCGCTTAAGGTTAAAGGGACAATTTCTTCCTCCTCTCTTTAAAGAGGAGAGAATAGGCAAAAAATTCAATAGTTTTATCAGAGGCAAGCAAAATTTATTAGGCAAGAAGAGCCTGAGAGGCTTGGGATTGTAGATGGTATTGATATATGCCTTCCAGGAGCTTAACTAAAATGTTATTTTGTATCTGCCATAAAACATAAGAAAATATTGCTGGGTTTTTTTAAACCTGATGTCAGCAGGGTATAATCAGAAAAGGAGAGGATGAAATAAAACATGTAAGATCTTTCTTCCTTTGCTGAAGGGAACTTGCTTACCTTTATTTTTAGAGCTGAAAATCTAATGTAATGCTTATTTGGTTAACTGGGTTTCAGCTTGTGGTTTAGTTTAAACATTTTTTGCTCGCTTTAGTCTTACAGGGATTGTCTGTGGGACTGTAATGTCTTTTGAAGGGACAAATTGGCGAGCACAACTATTAGCTGGGTGACATCAAAGAGCATTAATCTTTTGTTCTATAGCAAGGCCAAGACCACATTAGTGCATTTCACCCAGTCATTATTAAGACTGTAGCCCAAGGGTGTAATAAATGTTTTATGGCATGCAAACCAAGGTAATGGAATGCAAATTCCATAATACATCCATACATTTATTTTCTAATAGAGTAAATGATGATGTATTTTATCTAAGAAGAACTGCTGAATGACAGCACAAGTTCAGAAATTTGGAACTTGAGATAAATATAGCCCTCACTAGGTTTAAGACAGCTATGTCTATGAGATGAGGGAAGAGAAGTCTGCCCTGGTAGAAATTGCCTAGTGAAAAAGCTTTAAGAACAAACATTTTCATCTTGTTCTATAATGTAAATCTCTTACTGGGAAGGTGGATATGGTTATCTTACATTTTTATTTCTAATTACATTTCCCCCGTTGAATACTAATGGATTATTTTGCTTATATTTGCCTTAGA